>CM044008.1:60095399-60292899 GCA_024085815.1 Flaveria linearis
TTTAGCATGCCACGACCCTAGCTCAATGGTAAACCACACTCTTCACAACCAAGAGGTCTTGGGTTCGAACCCCGGCAACGTTACGTATGTTTTAGGGCTTTCTGGCCTTTAAAAAAATATAGAAAAATTTCTAAAAATTATAAGAAAATCATTTTATAAACTTACTATATTAAAGACACTTAATATTTTCTGTAAGTTTATTTCTTAAAACCTTCATATTTTTATTGAATATTTAAACAAATGTTATAATATTTTATTTTTATAAAAACTAGACTTTAAATAATAGTTTAAAACATAAAATTATTATTGGTTCAAATTTGCCTTTAATTATTGTTTAAATCATGATTATTTTAATTAAATATAAAAGTTTTATATTTAAACCTTACAAATTATTACAAATGTTTCCTTTTCATATCTTTATATAAATATAGTATACTTCTTTTCATTTATTTCAAGAAATATAATTGAGTCCATTTGTTAAATTTAATTATTTGACAAAGCCCTAAATTCCACATGAAACCCTAGTTCTCGTTAAATCGTTAAACTTATTGTTTAACTTAAATCTTGTAAATATATATACATTTAGGTACCTTGTGAAGAATTTCATTGGAACATCGACTATTATTCTTATTGATCATCTTATATACACTTATTTGACATGTGAGTTATTCATGCCCCTTTTTACTTTATTTCACACCATTTGGAGTGAAACATGTAACCTTATAACTTACACTTGTAAAATTTTATACTTGTAACGCACATGCAAATCATACTTATTTTTGTCATGGTTATTTGTATTATTGTGAGTGTTATATGAGATACATTATATGTTGACAATCATTAACTATTGCTTGCCTGGCGACGTCATAGATCTATGGGCCTGACAAACCTATTTGGTGGCCCTAGTGTCGTATTTTTGAGCACTATGGGACCAACTACACTTAGCTAATCGTTTAATCTTATAATATTGTAATCTTGTAATCTTGTAATCTGTCAAGGTTTGATTGTAGCTATACGTGTTCTATAAACTTGCATAATGCATAACCATTGACATGAATTGCTACTTGTAAATCTTTTGCTATATTTATGTATACTTAACCTATGGAAACTCACCAACTTTCATAGTTGACCTTTTACTTTTAACATGTCAGTAAATACACAAGGTTGATGATATCTTTGAAGCATGCTTACCCCTAGTATTTAGACCTAGGAAATAATAACTTATCTTGAATCTTAGATGTTGAACATTTGTTTACTTTGTTGCATTATGACATTTGGATGTATTGTTTATTTAAAACTTATGATATTCATATTTATATTTAATGGTAGTGTTATGTGGTTGTGAAATATCTTAACCCTCACATCTCGATATTTCGCCTTTAAGGTTGGGGTGTGACAGATTGGTATCAGAGCTAACTACAGGGATTTAGGTTATTAGAAATGGTGACCTAGACTATAGTTTATGCATGAACCTTATAGAAGAATCTTTATATTCTTGTAAATATATATGTTGCATGCTACATGATACTATCTCTTTAGGAATGCCTTTGAATGTGCAACTTGATGCCTTTAGGTAGGTGTGCCTTATAATGGATTAACTTGGTTTCTTGTCTCCCCTAAACTTATTCTTAATTCTTTAAATCTCCCCGACGAGTGAAACTTCTTAAACTTATTCTCGACGACACGGGAAATCGTACGCTTTATATCGAAGGTTTAAATTTTTAGACTTTATGTCTAATCTATGAGAATCTCATCAAGGTTTTGATTCCATGAACCTAAGAAATATTGTGTGACACATAGACACCTGTATTATGGATTTACTGGCAAAAAGCCTTCGGGCTAAGGTAAGCATTTCGCATAAATCCTACGGGACTAGTTATGCTTACCTGGGGATTTCTGGGATGAGTGATAAACTATGGTCAACATACACAAGTTTCTAAGGCAAATGGGTCAATTTACCTTGACGTGTCAACGTTTCCAAATGGTAATGCGTTACCAAATGGAATCATTCCGTGTGTGTTTTACAAGTCTTGAATAATCCTTGTTTGATTTACTGTCCTTTTATCTCCAAATTCCAATGACTAATTTGTTTTGTATCCAGCATGTCTCGTCACCATGGAAAGCGTGGAAGTTCCGACCACAAGTTAGCCGCCATGATTGCTCGTCAAATGGCTGCTGTCATACCGACCATGGTTTACTGAACTAAATAGCACCATGATGACCAACTCTAGCAATAATGCAATGGTCAAGGAGAGAATAGCACGAAACAAGGCCGTAACAACCAAACCTGCATGTTCCAACACTTTAGTTCATGCAAGCCCACCAGCTATAGTGGAAAGGAAGGAGCCACTGGACTTCTCGAGTGGTTCGAAAGCACGGAAAACATGTTCATCAACTGTGAGTGTCCCGAGGCGCTCAAGCTTTGTCATGCCACTAGTATGCTCCAACAAAGGGCACTATCATGGTGGAATAGTGAGAAAGGGGACCGTGGTGCTGATGCTGTGTTAGCACTGACTTGGGACGAGTTCAAAACATTGAAATCATGAAGTTTTGCCCGAGAAGTGAATTGCAAAAGCTGGAGGAGGAGTTTGGGAACCTCAAACAAGATGGTGGTGATCACTTGGCCTATTTACTAGGCATTACGAGTTGAGCATTTTGTTGCCCCATATGGTCGATACTGTTCCTCGTAACATCGAGAAGTTCATCAAGGGGTACCACCCCAATCCAAGATGTTTGTGGTGGTAGTCGACCCACAACTTTGGAGGAAGCCATCACTATCACCGCTCAACTTACCGAGAATCATATACGAGTGGGCACCATGTCTGTCAAGGGTGCCGAGAAGGTTGAGAAGACAGTCCCCGAAGCTGCCAAGGACTAAAACCGAACCGTCTTACAACACAACAAGAAAAGCAAGTTCACACCGGCTCGTAACTTTACTGTGGCTGCACCTAAGGCACCTCAAAGACAACTTGTACCTGTGGCTGCACCTGTGGCACAAGCACCTATAACTAGGGCCTATGCTGGTCCTCTACCTATGTGTAATATCTGTAGGTACCATCATCCGGGGAACTCCCCGTGCCGCATCTATACCTTGTGCGATAAGTATGGACACTTGGTGGCTACTTGTCACCGTGCACCAAACAATGCAACGATGGTTGCGAATCGTGTTTGCTTGTGGAGAACCTAGTCACTTCCTCCCACAATGCCCTCGTCTTGTGGGTAATGTTCCACAAGCCCGAGGACTTGCTTTCAATATCAATGCAACCAAGCATAAGCAAACAATGATGTGGTGAACGGTATGTTAAACCCAACCTCAACTTTTATGATCTATGTCTTTTTTATGCTTTACCTGTATCGTTAATATCTTTAAAACTGGACAGGTATGTTCCTTATTAATAATTCTTATGCTTACGTCCTATTTGATTCTGGTGCCGATAGAGTTTTGTCTCGTTAGAATTTGAGCCCATACTTGCTAAGCCACATACAAAACTAGAAAGACCTCTTACTGTTGAAGTCGCCAATGGAGAACCTATCACCGTTGATATCATTATTCCTGATTGTATTTTGAGCCTGATAGGTGGTTCAAGGAACAACCCTTTATGATGTTAAAACGTGTGTTATTCCCATATTTGATTGTGTAACTGCTTTGAATTAGATGACTACGGTTACTTTGTTTCAGGCATATTATGTACTTAAAATGATGAAATGCATCCTTGGACAGATCAGAACGGGATGGAACAAGGAAGGATGGAAAGAAGGAACAAAACAAGAACATTGGGGCTCCACCGTATCTTACGGTAGCCAACGTAAGATACGGTGGCCCATGACACTTTAGTTCCCACCGTAAAGCAGTGCTTTCCCACCGTAGCTATTCTACCTCCGCCATAACTTACGATGGCTACTGTAAGTTACGGTAGGCTCTGCGTGATTTTCATAACTGCATCATTAAAACCGTTTCTGGGAGCCTTTTAACTTACTTTTTGATTGGAGACGTTTCTGGGTGATTGGGGGCGATTCTTGGCTTAGGAAATCAGTGGAGAACAATTGCAAACACTTTGATTTCATCTTTGATTTGTATAACTCTATTGTGGATGTTATGATGATTCACCAGTGATGTCCTGCTAAACTTTTGGTGATCATCTTAGGTGAAGGTTTCTTTTGAACTTTATGTGTTTTTCCTTTCGTTTCTGTAATGATAACTTGGTATCTTTGTCTTGTTATTATGATGTTTGAACATTTGTTGTGGTGTGTTAATTGATGTTTCAATTTCTAATCTAAATCGTACGTTCTTGGTGTTGTTAACAATCGAGATATCACGGGAAGGATTGGGTTGGATATTGATTGAATGATCATCGTGAAACAACCTTGCATCGATATAATCTGAGTATTTTGTTCACTTTTATCACAACGAATGCATTTACAAGAGTTATGTCTATGTAACTCTTTCTAGTTAGGAATTTTGCATAAGTTTAAAGGAACCGGAACCTAGGATGATAATTGCTCTCATAACCTGCAGTAATAATCCAATCTTTATTAGTAACTAGTTGTCATTTAATTTAAATCAAAACAATCAAATTTCCTAATCTTTAATTTTAGCATAGTAGTTTAATTGTAGTGAATTCACAAGACTATAAAATAACACATTTTCCACAAACTCCCTGTGTTCGATACCTTTTTTTCCACTATCTATGGGTTGTAATTTGGATTAAATTTACGTATACCACGAGAGCACGTCAAATTTTGGTGTCGTTGCGGGGAGTAGTGAGCAACGTGTGTTAATTTAGTAGTTTTGTTTGTTATTTTTGGGTTTACACTGGTTGTGTTTAGTGTGTAGGTACTTCAAGTGTATGCGTACTAGAGTTTCTCACGAGTCATCACCAATATTGTTTGATCCGGAGATTGAAAGAACATTGAGGCGTAACTGAGTTTTGGTCCGTAAAAACAAAATTCTTGGTTTAACTACTTCACCCATTACACCAAGAAATATCATGCAAGAAACTAAAGTACCACCCACAACGGGTCCTACGACCTCATCCTTCATGCCTATTTCTACACAACATTCACCAAATACCACCACACAACCGAGTCCTACTCAAGTTGAACCTAACCTTACCTTTAATCCTGCTGATGCAATTCCACCATTTTCCCAATTCTTCCCAACAATGGGTCAATCATCTACTACTTTTTCACAACCATAAGGCTCAACCATTATCCATACTACATCTACTTACCAACCACCAGCCCAATCAGTTTCCAATATTCACCTGTCCCAATTGGCCAATTTTTGGGATTTCAAGGGGATAGGTATGATGATGGGTATGAAGAAGAGTACAATGGGTATAATGAAGAAGGTTATTACTATGGGGTGATGGAGGACACTTGGGATCTCAAGCAGGAGTGGGTCAAATAAGTCAACCGATGCAACAATTTCAAGACCCGGGTAAACTACCAGTTGGAGTGCAACACATTAGACCACAAGGGCCACAATCACAACGTCCTACACCACTCAATCAAATGCGTCCTTAAAACATGCAAACTCAATTTCAAAGGCCAATTCAACAACAACCACCAATGCATCAATATCAACAACAATTTGTACCTCAAGGGCCTATGCAAGGGCAAATGGGTCAACCAAGAGCAATATTGGGAGCCCCTCAAAGACTTCACCGAGAGGTTATACAGGGAATTGAAGCTCATTTTCGGCTGATTATCACCAACAACCCTTTACCAATAGTGTTTCCTCATCAACACGATGAAGAACTTTTGAAGTTCGAACAACTGCCCCCAATGTTTACCAAAGTTCAAGACTAGCAACGGAAGAACCTTACTTTCATTTGAGGACTTATGATTCTAGTTGTAACACTATTGAAGGTCAAGGATTTTCTTCGGATGCTGTCAAGTTGGTTTTTTTTTCAATTTCTTTGGAAGATAAGGCAAAGAGAGGTTTCATACTCTCCCATCCGATCGATTTCACATGGGCCGACATGCACAAATTTTCTTGGATGAGTTTTATACCTCCCAAAGACTAGTGATGCAAGGAGAGGTTTAAGCTTTCAACAACAATCGGGGGAAATGTTTCATGAACATTTGAAAGATTCAACATGATGTTAAGGAAATTCCCTCATCATGGTATCCAACTTTAGGAATTGTTGAATGCTTTCCATGAAGGTTTGAGTTCGGAGATGCACGTGATTTGATGTCAATCACCAATGGTACATTTGGTACAAATTTTGAACAAGATGATTGGGCATTTTTAGAAAAAATGGCGGTAACTTCCAAAAGGAAGGCCCAATCCTCAAGACGGGCGAGGCATGTGATTCAAAGGCCACAAGTGCATGGAGTAGAGACTGTAATGTGCAATCCACAAATCAATTGTACAATGTTTGCAATAATTGTCAAGAAATAGGCCGTACGGCGGAAGTTTGTTTAGTAGGAGTGAATGAAGGACAAATGGAAGAGGTGAATGCTATTCAAGGGGGTGGTAGAAACTATGACATGAATTCCAATGTATACCACCCCGGGTTATGAAATCATCCTAATTTCCGTTATGGGAATGCATCAACCAAGCAAACCTGAATTTTCAAGAAGCTCAAGGTAATTATGCACCTCGTCAACAATATAATCAACAGAACTACAGGGGTGGAAATAACAATGGGTACTTTGGGAAATTTCAACCAATGGGTCAAAGTGGTTCGGGTCAAAGTTCATCAAGTGGGAATGAAGTTATGGATATTTTGAGGGCTATGCAACAAGACATGCAAAAGAGGAATCAACTTGATGAAACCCGGATACAAAAGGATGAGGTTCGTGACAAGAGCATTCAAGCATTAACAACTCAATGGGTCAATTGCAACCGATGTGGCGGAATTGAAGAAAAGCAAAGGTCAACTTCCTAGAGACACCAAGTAAATCCGTCCCATGGCTCATCACGAGGTAACAATGTTAATGTTAATCAAGGTAGTGTGTTGAAATGGTAAAGAGTTCAAAGCTAATTTATCACTGGGTTTTGTTGAGGGGGTAGTTGAGGATGTCACGGTAATGAGAGTGATGAAGATGAAGTTTCACTAGTTTTACCAAAAGAGTCAAATTTTAAAGAATCAAATGTTAAAAAACCGGAATTGGCTAAAAATGATAAAATGAAAAAATGAAAGTGAGCCGAGTCAAGTCCCATTTCCATCGGCTCTACTTGAACCGGGTAAGAAAATTTTATTGCGTCAAGGGGCCCAAAAAAGAAGAGATGTGGGACATGTTTAAAAAAGTAAAAATTAATCTTCCATACTTGATGCAATAAAACAAGTACCCACACTACGCTAAATTTTTGAAAGAATTGTGCATATAAAAAGGCAACAAAAGAAAAAAATGCCTAAGCGGGTGAATGTAATCGGGCAAGTAAGTGCGGTTTTGAATGGGGAGCTTCCACCTAATCTCCAAGATCCGGGCACGCCATTAATAAATATCAAGTTGGTAATTTTCAAATTGCAAAGGCATTGCTAGATCTTGGAGCCGGGGTGAGCATTTTACCAGGGGGCTTATATGACCAAAATGACTTTGGTCCGTTGGCAAGGGTGGAGACAACGGTTGTTTTGGTCGATTTGTCTCATAAGCTACCGCGGGGGATGGTTCAAAATGTAATTATGAAAATTGATGAATTTTACTACCCGTTTGACTTCTTGATATTGGACTATTCGTCTGCAGATTCAAGCCAACAACAAAATATTATCTTGGGTCGTCATTTTTAAATACCGCGCATGCTATGATTGATTGTAGATTTGGTACAGTCGACATGACATTTGGAAACTGAAAAATACGTTTGAATGTTTTTACTAACAATTCTAATGCTTTTGGTGTCGATGAGTGTTTTATGGCAGATATAGTCGATGGATGCAATCCACATGAGTATGAGGAGGATAGAGTAGATTTGTGTATTTGTGATTTTCTGAACAGGTACATGCTTGTCCCTTAAGGATTGAAGAGGAGAAACAAGATGTTATGGCCTTGAAGGAGGATCGACCACCATGGACCCACCAATTTGAAAGCTTGCCGGTGGAGATCGACGCGGGTACTAAACCATCACTAGAAGAAGCACCAAAGTTGGAGCTCAAAGACTTGCCAAGCCACTTGAAGTATGAGTTTCTAGGGGATAATGACACATTACCGGTCATTATTGCCTCTAATTTAGAGGTGGCGCAAGAACATGCTTTATTGGAAGTCTTGAATGGAAATAAAGGGGCTATTGGATGGACGATTGCCGATCTTAAGGAATTAGTCCATCAATTGTCATACACAAGATCATCACCACCGAAGGCGCAAAGCCCACAAGAGAAGCACAATGAAGATTGAATCCGAATCTAAGGAGGTAATAAAGAAAGAGAACACTTGTCAATGCTCCCATTTTGCAACCTCCTGATTGGTCAAAGCCATTTGAAATTATGTGTGACGCAAGCGACACAACACTTGGTGCAGTTTTGGGTCAACGAATTGATAAGAAGCCGGTGGTAATTTACTATGCAAGCAAGACTTTGTCCAAAGCACAACTGAATTATACCACAACCAAAAAAGAGTTATTAGCGGTGGTGTATGCTTTGGATAAGCTTCGTTCATATATTTAGGGGAGCAAAGTGATTGTATACTCGGATCATAGCGCAGTTCGGTATTTGATGGAGAAAAAGGATGCAAAGCCACGTTTAATTCGGTGGGTATTGTTGTTACAAGAGTTTGACTTAGAGATTCGAGACAAAAAGGGAAGTGAGAACGCAGTGGCGGATCACTTGTCTTGAATTCCGATGGAGGGGATTGATGATGTGGGCGAGATAAATGAAAGATTCCCCATGAACAACTATTAGCCATGTCAACTTCCGTTGCCCCGTGGTATGCTCATTATGTTAACTAATTAGCCACGGGCGTCATCCCGGATCATTGGACTAAGAAGAGATGACAACAATTTCTGGTCAAGTCAAGCAATATATTGGGGATGAATCGGACCTTTTCAAAATTAGGCTCAATCAAGTGATTCGAAGGTGTGTACCCAAAACGGAGGTGATGGAGATTTTAACTCATGCCCGTTCATCCGCTTGTGGAGGGCATTTTAGTGGGCACAAAACCGTTACCGGGTTCTTTCATATGGGTTTTATTGGCCCATAATTTTCAAGGATGCACTGAGTTTGCCCGAAATTGTATAAATTGTCAAAAGATGGGAAGTATTTCAAAACAGGACGAGATGCCTTTGCAACCAATCTTGGTTGTTGAAATATTTGATGTATAGGGCATTGACTTTATGGGTCCTTTCCTAAACTCTAATGGATTTTTTACATTTTGGTGGCGGTGGATTTGTCTCAAAGTGGATCGAAGCTATTGCAACAAGAACGAATGACCATTCGGTTGTTTGTAAATTTGTCCAATCCAACATCTTTGCTCGTTTTGGTATTCCAAGAGTGATCATAAGTGATGGTGGCTCACACTTCAGAATTTTAATTTTGGAAATTATTGAAGAGGTATAGTGTGAATCACCGGATTACCACACCTTACCATCCACAAACAAGTGGACAATTTGAAGTATCCAACCATCAAATTAAAGAGATTCTCATGAAGACGGTTTGAACAGATAGGAATGATTGGTCAAGCAAGTTGGATGATGCGTTCTAGGCATACCGGACGGCCTACAAAACTCCAATTGGCACAACACCTTACCGGATGGTATATGGAAAGGGTTGTCACTTGCCAATGGAGTAACACATCAGGCACATTAGGCAATCACAACAGTGAATGCGGATTATGGTGAAGCGGGAAATATAAGGAAGTTGCAATTGAGCGAGATTGAAGAAATTAGAGATGAAGCTTATGAATGTGCATCGGCTTACAAAGACAAGCTTAAAAAGGTTCACGATGCAAAACTGAGAAACAAATCATTTAAAGTGGGTCAAAAGTTTGGTTGTACAACTCAAGATTGAAGATGTTTTGGGGCAAGTTGAAGAGTAAGTGGATGGGTCCATACGTAATTAGGCGAGTTGGTAATTTTGGTGACGTGGATATCCATGATAAGCAAACTAACAAGCAACAAAAGGTGAATGGTCATTGATTGAAGCCATACTTGGAAGGAAACGACATCAACAACTTGGAGCTTGACAACGCGGCCTACATATTACGCCCGGTGGAGAATGAACAACCATGAGAGGCCCAGGTTTGGTAGTGTACATAGTTAGTTTTTGTTTTGTTTTGTTTTGTTTGATTGCACAATTTTTGTTTTCGCTCGCGAACCGTGTTTGAAACAAGTGTGAGGATGTTCGGGTAACGAATAGTTCTGGCATTGTGTTGAGGACAACATGGGATTTTCGAGGGGTAGGTAATTTCTATGTTTTTGAAATTCCATGTTATACATGTTAATTAAAATTTTCCAGGTTAGTTTATTAAAAAATAATAATAATATTTAATTGAAACCAATGGCCACCGTAAGTTACGGTAGCCACCGTAAAATACGGTGGATTGACAAGCCAAATACGGTAAAAGGTCACTTCCTTACGGTGGACATTCGAACCCAGAGGCCACTGTAAGATACGGTGGCCACCATAATTTACGGTGGCACCTGGGTTGCTGCTGGTCGATCATCATTTCAGCATTTAAAAAAAATTTTTTTTACAAACCCACATGCATCCCTGACCACTCATGCACATTCCTTCATCTTCTTCATTTTTCCACCTACACCTTTCATCCTCTCCACAAAAACCTACAACTTCCAAACCTTAATCTCTTCATAAATCCTTCAATCCTTAACCAAATCAAGTGATTTTTGGGTCTAACTTGACTAGATATTCATGTAGTTTCTGATTTTGAGAAGAAAATTGAAAGAAACACACGTTTTTATGACCGAACCTCAACCCTAGGTCCGAAATTTTGGGGTTCTTCAAGTTTTTTGTTTTTCTTAGCTTCTAGCATCATCAATCAAAGGTATGTGATATTATTTTTTATTGTTGATGGTGCATTGTAAAATTAAGTTGTTGTTCTTATTGGTTCATACACACTTGCTTGTTCTTAGTTTATGTTTATGTGACATGGTGAGTTGATCATTATTATGGTAGTAGATGTAAGATTGAGATGCAAGTTGTGAACTTTTGGATATTTTATTTTAGTGGCATCATATGTTAGCAATTGTTCCTGCATGATCTTTAGAACTTGTTGGAACTAGTATGTATTGCAAGTACACCAGGTAACAGCAGTGTGGGATTTGTTAAAAAAAATTAGGACTGATTCTGTTTATGTTTTTGGTTGTGTTGCTTGTTTGTGTGAATTATGTAGGAAATGGTAAGAATTAATGAACCATTGGGAGCTAGTTCATCTTCAAAAGATAAAGGCAACCCAGAAACGCAACATAAAAGGAAGTATGTGGGAAGAGATAATGACAATAAGGAGGATGAGGATATGGTAGAGTTGAGCATGGCTAATAAACTAAAATGGGAATCTGGTCCATTAGATGAGAAGCAGATTGAGTGGCAAGCAACATTGTTCCATGATCAAATGAGAGGGTTACAAAATAGAGGGGGTGCATTCATTTGTAAAAGAGAAGTTAGGGAGATTGAGTTTGGACCTTTCAATGTGTTTGCCAGATTCTGAGCCTTAGGATCGGAAGCAGCACTTAAGTGTTATGACAAGGATACAAAGAATTTGTTCATGGAGGAAATTGAAGAATGGATGGCGACTTTACAGTGTAATAGATGATGAACCACCTCAATGAAGCTAACAGGTGAAGTGAATGGGGTCAAGGTGGAGATGTCCTTTGAGACATTACGGAAGTTGGCTAAGTATGACAGTTTGCCAACCCGTGATTATATGATTCCAAGTTTGGATGATTTGCTGATAAAGCCGGATAAACATCCGAGATGGAACGATATGTTGGAAGCTTTATTTTTGCCGGGTACTTATCATGGAACTTTGCTTAGAAGAAATTTGAAGATAGAAGCAAAATGATTCTAGCCATTTGTATTGTAAATGTTATACCAAGAAGGGCCGATAAGCAAGAAGTGAGATACCCGAGATACATGTTCTTTATTCATTGCTCATTGGGTCTCCATGTTTCCCGATTAGATATTTGATAACGAACCATTTGTGGATGTGTCAGAATAAAGTGGGAAGGCGCATTATCCCGTATTGCAGAATCATCATAGGATTATTGAAGCAACAAAAGGATATCACATCGGAGGATCAAGGTAAGCTAAAGAGGCATAAGCCGTTTGAATTGGCAAAGATGGGTATGGGATGGACGTATAGTCAATCAGAAATGTATCATAAGCTAAAGTCAGAAGGCCAAAGGTGGAGGGTTTTAAAAGCTGATGCAAGAATGCTTATGCCGGGTGAGCAAGATGACCCAGAAAGTGAAGTTGAACAACCTAGCGGGATGAAGATTAAGAGGAGCCTAGAGGAGGAAATGTCTATATGGGTCAAGGGAGTTCGAGTAGGGCATATGGTGATAGTTTCTTGACTATACGGAGCGGTCCTTTGAGGAGAATTGGGCACACGAGGGTACAATGCAACAAATTATTGAGAATCAACGTCCTCCGGCTTCAATTTTTGACACTTGGTCGGGATCGGAGCGCACTACCTTTGATCATCAAACCATGAGTGCAAGCATGGAAAGATCTTTAAAACAAACTTTGACTGTCAAGAATTATGGAACCAAGCACACGCCTATTCTCATGAGGTGGAAGTGAATAATCGTTACATGGATGATCAGGCTAGAAGGATGAATGATGATTGGCATGCGGGGCAACCTGTTTTCAATGGACCCACCTCATGTGGATTATGTGTCTCTACCTCCATATGACGGTAGTATTTCATATCCGACCCCAACACTCCACCATTCTAATGGATTGATCCAAGGCAACAAAAACAAGAGGCTTCGTAAGGTGGGAGTAGTAGTGGTGTATTTGAGTTTGGAAATGGAACGAATTGATGTCTTCTATTTTCGGGCCACCTCAACCTCGCTATTATTAATCAGGTTGTCTTCTTCATGTATAGATGTAATTATGTGTTAGTTATTATGTTCTTGGTTGGGCGGATGAGTGGAGTTTGCTATGGTGTTTTGTTTGGTTGTGCTACTGATGGTGTGATGATATATAAAAAAATCTAAAATATATATATAAAAAATATACCAAAAAGAAATTTGGGGTTTGAGATGAGAAGCTTGGGTTTAATGTTTTAGAATTGGAGCGATCAATTCCTTCCAAAACCATACATTGGGGACAATGTATCCCAAGTGTGGGGATGGGGGAAATTTAAATTTTGAGGTTTCAAATTTTTTTGTGAAATCAAGCATGAACATTGTGAGAATTTGAACGCCTTGAACTAACCCCAAGGGACACACCGTAACCCTTAACACCGCTTTTATTCTTGGTGAGAGTTGAAGCCACACTTGTAGATAAATAACCCTTTCTTTGTGAGAGTGGCAATGGGTGGGGGGGCACTAGAACTTGTGCTTAAATACGATTTGAGTCTTTAGTGAACATTAGTGTAAAAAGGATAAGGGCATTAGGTAGCCTCATCTTGATGAGTGTGAGTGCGGGATTTGGGGGGTTGACCTCATGAATTACATATATGAGCTTGGTAGCAAGAAGGGCGGGGGTTTGGACATTTAGTTATCCATGTTGTGCTTAAAGCCTATCGTTTGTTAACCCCTTAGTTAGTTTCCTAAATATACCCCCGACTTGACCGGTCTTTTAGTGTTAGTAGTGTTTTAGTTGTGTTATTAATGCTGCAATAGTGATGCTTCCTTGAGTGTGTACTCATTGTGTGTTTATGCAGTGCGTTTGCTTTTATATGTTAATCTAATCTAAAAAAACAAGAAAAGAAAAAAAAGAGAACAAAAAAATGAAAAAGAAAAAAAAAGAAAAAAGTGCTGAAAAGATGAAAAGAAAAAGAAAGAAGTATGGTTATGGTGTATACAGTAGTTATGTTTCGTGTGAGTGTGTGTTCATTGTGTAATAAAGACCGGTTAAAGTCATTCGCTACTACATATATATCTCCTTTCCTACTTTGTTTTTACCTAGCCAAGATACAACCTTAAAGTCCCATTGATTTTCAATTCATGTTTAGCATTTGTAAGAGGAGGATTTATTCAGGTTCAAGCTTATGGTTGTGCAACCACACGTTTGCTTTATGTGTGACTAGCTCATATTTGCTAGTGCATACTTGTTAACAAGGGAGAGACATTATGAGGGGTGTGTTGTTTTGGGGTGTTGTGAATAGGTTAGTGAAAGGAATGCATGTTAAGTTTGATTTATAAAGATTGCTTGTATGTTGAAATTGATTTTTAATGGATTGCTTGGGACAAGCAATGTTTAAGTGTGGGGATGTGATAGGTGGTTCAAGGAACAACCCTTTATGATGTTAAAATGTGTGTTATTCCCATATTTGATTGTGTAATTTCTTTGAATTAGATGACTACGGTTACTTTTGTTTCAGGCATATTATGGAGCAGGCATGGACGGATCAGAACGGGATGGAACAAGGAAGGATGGAAAGAAGGGAACATTGGGGCTCCACCGTATCACCATAAGATACGGTGGCCCCTGACACTTTAGTTCCCACCGTAAAGCAGTGTTTTCCCACCATAGCTATTCTACCTCTAACGTAACTCACGGTGGATACCGTAAGTTATGGTAGGCTCTGCGTGATTTTCATAACTGCATCATTAAAACCGTTTCTGGGAGCCTTTTCACTTACTTTTTGATTGGAGACGTTTCTGGGTGATTTGGGGGCGATTCTTGGCTTAGGAAATCATTGGAGAACAATTGCAAACACTTTGATTTCGTCTTTGATTTGTATGAACTCTATTGTGGATGTTATGATGATTCACCAAGTGATGTCCGGCTAAACTTTTGGTGATCATCTTAGGTGAAGGTTTCTTTTGAACTTTTTGTGTGTTTTTCCTTTCATTTCTAGAATGATAACTTGGTATCTTTGTCTTGTTATTATGATGTTGAACATTTGGTTGTAGTGTGTTAATTGATGTTTCAATTTCTAATCTAAATCGTACGTTCTTGGTGTGTGTTAACAATCAAGATATCACGGGAAGGATTGGGGTTGGATATTGATTGATTGATCATCGGGAAACAACCTCGCATTGATATAATCCGAGTACTTTGTTCCCTTTTATCACAACGAATGTATTTACATGAATTATGTCTATGTAACTCTTTCTAGTTGGGAATTTTGCACAAGTTTAAAGGAACCGGAACCTAGGATGATCATTGCTCTCATAACCTGCAGTAATAATCCAATCTTTATTAGTAACTAGTTGTCAAATTAATTTTAAATCAAAACAATCAAATTTCCTAATCTTTAATTTTAGCATAGTAGTTTAATTGTAGTGAATTCACAAGAATATAAAATAAACACATTTTCCACAAACTCCCTGTGTTCCATACCTTTTTACCACTATCTTTGGGTTGTAATTTGGATTAAATTTACGTGTACCACGACAGAAAGTCAAGCCTCGACGCGCATGATTTCTTTATCGACCTTATTCCTATGAAACTTGGAAGCTTTTACGTTATCATTGGCATGGATTGGTTAGCCAAACATCATGCCAAGAGTATTTGCTTCGAGAAATGTATCCGTATTCCTTTGCCTTCGGGGGATACATTGAAAGTTTTCGGTGAAAAATCCTCCAAAGGGCTCAAACTCATGTCGTGCACTCAAGCCCGAAAATGCCTAAGCAAGAACTATATGGTTTCTTGGCCTACGTGGTCAACACGAAAGTCAAAGGGAAAGATCTTAAGGAGATCCCGATTGTACGAGACTTTCCTGAAGTATTTCTCGATGACCTTAGTGGTTTACCTCCCATGCGTGAAGTTGAGTTTAAAATCGCTTTGATTCTGGGAGCAAACCCCGTGCTAAGTCACCATATCGACTTGTGTGACATCCATCACCACATGGTCCGTCATTTAACGTGAATTCCGTTAACTATTCTTAGAACATTCATTCCTCACCCTTATAAACCGTTCATGTGGATATCATACTTGATTTATTCTCTTTTTCAGTGGTGTATCGTTATTTGTATCCATATCATTTAAAACGCTTATGAATACCACCGAAGACATCACTAACTAAATTATCTTATATAATATAAACATAATTAATAACATCATTTTCTATGTGAATATATTCCAACATCACACTGCCAGGAACGGGCCTTGGGTGAATATATTCTGACAAGTTGCTATGTGTACGTCATTAGGTTTGGTTGTATAAAAATCATGCTATGTGATTTTGCTTGCTTATAACTGTATGCACGGTATTCAACTACAAACACTATACAGCATCAATTACTTGTTTAAAATTTAAACCTGCGAAGCTCACCAACATTATTATTGACAATTTTGAGCATATCTTTTCAGGTAACAATGAGAACTGAAGATCTAGGAGTGCTGCCTTACTGGAGACCCTAGGATGCATTTTTGAGACTGAACATACATGATGAACAATTATTTTGTATATTATTGCAGTCCATTAAACAATTAACATTCTTTTGGATACTTGTTCCGGGTTATGGGAATTTCATACAAGAATACAATTATTGTGATTATGTGAATCGTTTATGTGAATCAATTACAAGTTTCTATTTATGCTTATGACTATGCTGTCGTGGATATTGATTAAACACGACACAAGTCTCCATTTGTGCCGGGTGTCGTCATGACACGCTATGTCATTAATTACATATATATTGCATCTCTATTGTTAACCATGTGTTATGACAATCCTGTCTCGCTCGCATCCCCTTGTTTCCGCTCTCAGCGGGGGTGTGAAAGACTGGTATCAGAGCCATGGTTATAGAGAATTAGGCAATTCACTTAACCTAGACTATAACCTAGGAACCTTCATGTAGAATGCGTGCTAGGACTGGCTTGCATTTGATATTACATGTATGTTCCTCTATAATTGTTTCTTATCTCCATACGTGTTCTATACATATATGTTTTGCTATCTGATCATCCTGAGGAAGACACCATTACTCTTAGTCTTTCTACACGGAATGCCTTTATACTAGAATCTTAAGTTCGTATGCGCACTACATTATATCATTAGGTCGGAATACCCAAACTGAACGGAAACTTCACAGATCACGCGTAGCGTCGATCTCAAATACTAAATCCGACCCTAGGATAGTATGCCTGAGATCCTGAAAGTATGAAGGATAGACAACTATCGTTAGACAAATGTGCTTATGTGCTTGGAGTTTATTTGCTATCACGTACTACTATTGGAATACTAATGGCTCATGGGCATGAGGACATTACATGAATCGTGCTTGATGAATGTTGTCAAAACTATGATGTTAACTCGGGGTAGGTGAAGCTAAGGGTGACCATGCAAGGCAAATTACCATTACGGGTGCACACGTAATTGCGATTTGCAGTGCAAGTGAAGTCTGGCTAATCTTACCATGAGATAACGATCATGAGTATTACAAGTCTTCTATTCTATACCCTAGGGTGCTAGGATCATAATTCTAGTAAGACCTTGTTAAGGGTAACAAAACATTACCAACACCTACTATTACTTAAGTCCTGTCCTACTTAGAGCCTTCATGGTATTTCCAATCATGACATTGATTTTATTCTCCACGAAACATTCCTCCACTTAGCATTTCAGTAGCTAAGGAACTGATTGAATGCTTAGAATAAAAGTGGACTTCAAGAAATGTAGAGGAGTGATGATACTCTCTACACATACATTATGTTATTCATTGGGATGATGCTAAGGAAAATCGGATGTCAAGTAACCGGTTTAGGCATCATTCTAGGTATATCGTGGATGTGGTGGGAACGCTGCGGGGAACCCTATATAAGCATCATCAGTATACTAAGAATGTGCTTAAACCGAGCTACGTGATGGTCCTGATTGACTGAAGCATGGATTGTTGGAACTTGATGAGTGGAATCATACATGTATCTTCAAGTGACTAAGGTTTACATGTTTACTAAAGTTTACATGTTTACTCCTTTTAGGATTAGAAGATGTCGCCTCGAAGAGTCACACGTAGTACAAATCATCAAGGTGAGACCCCACAAGGCAGAGGTGGGGTAGACCACCAAGAACAGGTGGTGCTCCCGCTGGCAACAATCAGGGAACTGAAAACCCTGATATAGCTACTATGATTGCTCAGCAGCTAGCCGCACTGATTTCAACTATAGTGACTCAAGTGAGTGACACTCTTCTGAATCATAATCTCCACGGGGATCATGATACTAATGATCCGCATAACCAAGGAACAGGGGAGGATAATGGAATTGGTGGAACAACTGGTAACGAAACTGGGATTGATAATACAAAACGGGGATGTTCTTACAAGGAATTTGTGGCCTGCAAACCCCGAGAATTTGATGGGAAAGGTGGGGCGATAGCCCTAACTAGGTGGCTTGAAAAGATGGAGGCAGTGATTGACATCAGTGAGTGCCTCGACAGTCAAAGAATCAAGTATGCCACATGTTCACTGCAGGGCAAGGCATTAACCTGGTGGAACACCCAGGTTCAAGCTAGAGGAAGAGAGTCTGCGATGCGGATGTCATGGGATGAATTCAAAGCATTGATTACTGAGGAGTACTGCCCACTCAACGAAATGCAGAAACTGGAGCATGAATTCTAGAATCATGCTATGGTGGGGGATGGGCATGCCGCTTATACTGATCGATTCCACGAACTGGCGAGGCTAGTTCCATATCTGGTGACTCCGGGATCCAAAAGAATTGAGAGGTATGTTTGGGGACTTGCGCCTCAAATCCGGGCAATGGTAACAGCAGCTGCTCCTCCAACTATCCAAAGCACAATTCTGAAGGCTGGCGCTCTAACAGATGAGATGGTAAGAACAGGGGTGTTGGGTAGGGGAGTAGAAAAGAGGAAGGCAGGTGGAGAAACAAGCTGGTTGACTACCGGGAAGTCTGATAAAAGGGCCAAGACAGTCAGGAATTATGTGGCTGTGAATCAGGGTAAGAGAGAATATGTCGGGCCGCACCCCAAATGTGACAGGTGCAACTATCATCATCCCTCAGATATGCAGTGTCGGGTGTGTGTGAACTGTAGGCGCCCGGGGCACCTAGCAAAAGATTGTAGAGTTGTGCCGAATCTGGCTGCACCCGTCAACGTGGTTAACCCCGCCGGGAATGCCAGAGTCTGTTACGAATGTGGAAATCCGAGTCACTACCGGAACATGTGCCCCAAACTTAATAGGGCACCGGTCAACAAGGGAATAACCAGCAGCAAGTGATGGCCATAGCTGGGAATCAAGGTCCGGCTAATCAAGGGAATGTCGCTCGAGGACGTGCATTTTTCATTGGAGCTAACGATGCTCGTCAGGACCCGAATGTTGTTACGGGTACGTACTTGCTCAATCACCACTTCGCATCCATATTGTTTGATACTGGAGCAGATAATAGTTATGCTTGCCTTGAACCCTAGTAGACTAGAGACTAGCTTCTCCATAGAAATGGCCAACGGTAGAGTTGTACAGGCCGATGAGATTATTAGAAAGTGCTCCATGATATTGGAAAACCATGCCTTCGACATAGACTTAATACCTTTTGAGCTGGGAAGTTTCGATGTGATTGTGGGGATGGATTGGTTGTCGAAACACGGAGCCAAAATTGTTTGTCAGGAGAAAGTAGTACGAATCCCTATGCCAAATGGGGAGGTACTCAAGATTCAAGGAGAACGACCGGGAAAACTCTAAAGCTTATCTCTTGCATGAAGACACGTCGATGTTTACAAAAGCAGTGTTACGCGTTTTTAGCCCATGTAGTGGAAAAGAAAGAAGAAGGCAACAAGTTGGTAGATATTCCTGTAGTACAAGATTATCCGGATGTATCCCTGATGACTTGTCGGGTTTGCCTCCTCCACGACAGGTGGAATTTCGTATAGAGTTGGTTCCTGGAGCTACGCCGGTAGCAAAAGCACCGTATCGGTTAGTACCATCCGAAATGCAAGAGTTATCTAGCCAATTACAAGAGCTCCTGGAGAAGGGTTTTATTCGACCAAGCCATTCACCATAGGGAGCACCGGTCTTATTTGTCAAAAAAAAGACGGATCGTTCCGTATGTGCATCGATTATCGCGAGTTGAACAAGTTGACTGTGAAGAATCGATATCCACTTCCCAAAATTGATGATTTATTTGATCAGTTGCAAGGGGCTTCATATTTCTCCAAGATTGATCTTCGTTCTGGATATCATCAACTAAGGGTTTTCGAGGATGACATACCAAAAACAGCATTCAGGACTCGTTATGGGCACTACGAGTTCTTAGTCATGCCGTTCGGACTGACTAATGCACCAGCTGTGTTCATGGATCTAATTAATCGAGTGTGCAAACCTTACTTGGATAAGTTCGTGATCGTGTTCATAGACGATATACTTATCTACTCCCGAACGAAAGAGGACCACGAGGAACATCTACGGGCGATACTGAGTCTCTTACAAGAAGAGAAACTTTTCGCTAAACTCTCCAAGTGAGAATTTTGGCTTCGAGAAGTGAAATTTTTGGGGCATGTGGTTAACAAAAATGGGATTCATGTAGATCCCAGCAAGATTGAAGCAGTGAAGAAATGGGATGCACCCCAGACACCTTTAGAGATATGGCAATTCTTAGGATTGGTCGGATACTATCGTCGCTTCATTGCAAATTTTTCGAAGATTGCTCAACTGTTAACTTTGTTGACTCAAAAAGACAAGAGGTTTGATTGGGGACATGCACAAGAACAAGCATTCCAAACATTGAAGGAGAAGTTGTGCAACGTACCGATATTGTCCCTCCCAGACGGGACTAATGATTTTACGGTGTACTACGATGCTTCACATCAAGGATTGGGTTGTATGCTAATGCAGAAAGATAAGGTGATTGCCAACGCCTCATGATAACTTAAGGTGCACGAAAAGAACTATACAACTCATGATTTGGAGTTGGGCGTTGTAGTATTTGCACTTAAGATATGGAGGCACTATCTGTATGGAACCAAATGCATCATCTACACAGATCATAAGAGCCTTCAACACATCCTGAATCAGAAAGAACTCAATATGCGTCAGCGAAGTTGGGTGGAGTTACTTAGTGACTACGATTGTGAAATCCGGTATCATCCGGGGAAAGCAAATGTGGTGGCTGACGCCCTAAGTCGTAAAGAACGCGTGAAACCACTACGTGCTAGAGCTTTGGGATTGACTATTCAAACGAACTTGAAGGCTCAGATCAACTTGCACAAAGTGAGGCATTGAAAGAAGAAAACCTTGCGGGAGAAGAATTCCGAGGGTTGGACAAACAGACGATTTGCAAGGATGATGGTATACAGTACTTCACGGATCGTATATGGGTACCCAAATGGGGAGACGTTCATACCCTAATCATGGAGGAAGCGCACAAGACACGATATTCTGCTCATCCTGGTGCAGACAAGATGTATCACGATCCTAAGGATCTATACTGGTGGCCAGGCATGAAGAAAGACATTGCTCGAAAGTTAAGGCTGAACATCAAAAACCATCAGGATTATTACAGCAACCTGAAATTCCGAGTGGAAATGGGAGAACATAGCCATGGATTTCATTACCAAACTCCCTAGAACAAGTAGCGGGCACGACTCGATATGGGTCGTAGTGGATCGGATGACGAAGTCCGCTTATTTCTTACCGATCTGAGAGGATTACAAGATGGAAAAATTGGCGAGATTGTACATAAAGGAGGTCATGACACGGCACGGGGTGCCGGTGTTAATCATATCCGACCATGACAGCCTATTTACTTCACGATTTTGGCAAACGCTACAAAAAGCGATGGGCACTCGGTTAGATATGAGTACCGCCTATCACCCACAAACAGATGGCCAAAGTGAACGAACAATACAAACATTGGAAGACATGCTCAGAGCTTGTGTAATCGATTTTGGTGGTAGCTGTGACACTCATCTACCATTGATTGAGTTCTCTTACAACAACAGCTACCATACAAGCATTGGATACGCTCCATTTGAAGCATTGTACGGGAGGAAATGTAGATCCCCAGTTTGTTGGACTGAGATTGGTGAAAGCCAGCTAACAGGTCCAGAGATCATTCAAGAAACAACTGACAAGATTTTCCAAATCAAGACAGATTCAAAGCAGTAAGAGATCGCCAAAAGAGCTATGCCAACAACCGTCGGAAGCCTCTAGAATTCAATGTTGGGGATCACGTTCTACTCAAAGTCTCTCCCTGGAAAGGGATTGTACGATTTGGAAAGAAAGGGAAGTTAGCCCCAAGATACGTAGGACCATTCGAGATTACAGAAAGAATCGGTCTGGTGGCTTAGCGATTGAGGTTGCCACAAGAACTCAGCGGTTACACGACACATTTCACGTATCAAACCTCAAAAAGTGCCTGGTGGATGAAACTCTACATGTGCCAATTGAGGAAATCAAGATCGATGAAAAGCTTTATTTCATCGAAGAACTTATCGAGATCATGGACCAAAAGGTCAAACGCTTAAGGCGCAGCAAGATACCGATCGTTCGCGTGAGATGGGACTCCAAAAGAGGACCGGAATTCACGTGGGAAAGAGAAGATCAGATGAACCTCAAATATCCACATCTATTCGAGGATGACACTCTTGGACCTAACACCGGTTGAATTTCGGGACGAAATTCTCTAAACTGGGGGATACTGTGACAACCGTCACCACAAGGTCCGTCATTTAACGTGAATTCCGTTAACTATTCTTAGAACATTCATTCCTCACCCTTATAAACCATTCGTGTGGATATCATACTTGATTTATTCTCTTTTTCAGTGGTGTATCATTATTTGTATCCATATCACTTAAAACGCTTATGAATAGCACCGACGACATCACTAACTAATTTATGTTATATAATATAAACATCATTAATAACATCATTTTTTCAAGATACGAACAACATTAAATACTTCCCTATAATTAATATAACGCGCGTATTTACATCGTTTTCAACCGAAACAAGTTTGGGAACTCGGGGGCTAAGTGGAGGGACTAATTGTGACAAATTGCCAAACTAAGGCTGGGTATAAATACCCACATACCAGCTCTAGTCTTCATAATTTCTTCTTTTCCTTATCTTCTTCTCCACATTTCTTCTACCTCCTTGCACCTAGAACCGCCCCGTTTTCTTCATGATATCACCGTTTAGACTACTACTACAGCCTAGACAACACGTTTCAAGCAGGTAGACGACCTTGGTCGTCCGTTTTTGCTCATTTTACTTCTGCGAATTCTAGGGTTTCGGGAGCTTGGGTTCAAACTGAGCACAAGAGGTCGTGGGGGTGCGTGTGTTGCCTTTCTGAGTGTGCATCTTGCTTAGATATGTTAGATGAGTGTTTCTGGAGGTCCTTGACATGTGAAACCTGTGCACGGAGTAGCTGAAGGTTGCTCAGCACTCTGCAGTCGCGAACCTACTGTTCAGGCGACTGGGTCTGTCATGCGACTGAGTCGTGCGACTGGGTGAGTCGTGCGACTAAGTCCATGCGATTGGGTCTGTCGTGCGACTGAGAGTGAGTCGTGCGACTGAGCCCATACGATTGTGTTGGATCATGATAAGGCTGGTGCAACCAAAACCACTTCATAGTCACTTTTGGTGCTACATTGAAGGGCTTCCGAAGCCAAGCAAGAGATCTTCCTAAGTCTGAAGAACAACAGCTGAAGACTATCTTCCGAAGACAAAGTCTGAGCTTCCGAAGACAAAGTCTGAGCTTCCGAAGACAAAGTCTGAGAGCTTCCGAAGACAAAGTCTGAGAGCTTCCGAAGACAAAGTCTGAGAGCTTCCGAAGACAAAGTCTGAGAGCTTCCGAAGACAAAGTCTGAGAGCTTCCGAAGACAAAGTCTGATGAAAGAGCTGAAGACAAAGTCTGCTTCCGAAGACAAAGAAGACTCCAAGCCTCGGAAGAAGCAGTCTTCCGAAGAATAAGTGCCTTCGGAAGAAGTTATTCTTGTGAAACACTTTATCCTTCGGAAGACATTGCTATGACCAGCAGATAAAAGTATGGTCCCTGACAGTCCACTACAGACCTCTGATACAGCATGGCATCTTCCTAAAGAGCCATGTTGTTGACCATACTTTATTCTACTGTTCACCTTTTTATGATAGTACATGTTACCAACTTTAGTTGGTGACAAAAGGTAAGTCAGGGACATGTCCTGACTACCTACTCTCAGGCAAAATGTCTGAAAGACCTCACCTAGAGTCTTGTAGTATAGATGTAAGGTTAGAGATGTCCAGCTGGTATCAAAGTATATCCGGCTGTAGGTAGTATTATATATATCTTCTCCCTGTAACTCTTTAGAAAAGCGATTTTGAGTCCAAGTGTCTTGTAATCCTTTGAGTTGAGAAGCAATATATAAAAGTACCTTGAAAATTTACTGCTGTGTTAATTTTCTTACTGCTTGTTACTTGTTATATTGTGATCAACTCTTCATAGACTGCTTGCTGAGTGTTGTTCATAGTGAGTTGAGAGAAAAACCACCCACATATTCGATCCTGCAATTGGTATCAGAGCTCCAGGCTCTTGATTGTGAGATCTTACCATCCAAATCAACCTGTTTTTCACTCCTCGCTACAAACCACTCACTCAAATGGCCGCTCTCTCCAAGGCTGATATGGAAACCGGTACCATGACCAAGTCCCCACTGATCACCCCTGAAGACTTTGACACATGGTGCATCAGAATGGAAGGCTTCATCAAGTGTCAAGATTCAAGGATGTGGGACTCCATTGTCAATGGTCCTTTCATACCAAGCACCACTTCTGCCACTGGTAATCGCATCATTCCAAAAGATGTTGATGATTACTCAGAAGAAGACAGGAAGAGAATAGAGTTGGATCAAAGGGCTATGACTTCTCTCCAAACTGTTCTCCCCAACTCCGTCTACAGACGCTTCAAGAAGTGCAAAACTGCCAAAGATCTATGGGAAGCACTGAAGCTGATGTACGAAGGATCCAAGGAAACCCAAGAGAACAAGAAGGATCTCTTGAAGCAGTAGTTTGAGAACTTTACTTTCAAAGCCGGTGAGACCTTGACTCAACAATACTTCAGGTATGTTGAGCTGGTAGATACTCTGGAGGATATTGGAGTTGCTCTTAAGAACAGAGACATAGTTAGGAAGTTCATGTCTTCACTTCCTAAACTATGGATACATTACTGTGTTGTAATCAAGAGAACTTCGGACCTTAAGACTCTTACTCTGACAGAGTTGTATGGTATCCTAAGTGCATTCCAGATGGAGATGAACATGCAGAACTCCTCTGGTCACTCCAATAACCAACAGAGTTCAGCCCTTCATGTGGTTGAAGGGGAAACCATAGAACCACAACATCAATTGCTATGTTACCCTGACAACTCACACAGCGACCTTACATTACTCTACCTGAGACTCCAAAGTCTCAAAAGGTTCAAGACAACTCTTCTCAGGATAGTTGTGCCTTTGTCTCTGGAAGTGGACACTCTGGTGATTTTCAATACTGCTTTGATGATCTTGAGTGCTTTAGTCCAGATGATGTGGAGTATGGATATTGTCCAGCAGATGGCTCTTTTAACTTACAGAGCGAAGAAGTTCTTCAAGAGAACTGGAAGGCAATTCCCTCAAAACCCAGTCAACAGCAAGTTTGGGTTTGATAAGAGCAAAGCAAGGTGTTACAATTGCAACCAACTTGGTCACTTTGCTAGGGAATGCAAGGCTCCCAAGAAAAACCCGGGAACCCACAGGCCTCCACACATCCCACTGCTCCAAAGCATGAAGAAAAGTCAACTGAAACAGCTGCTGTTGCTCAAGAAGTTGACTGGAGCTTCATGGTACAGGATGTGACTCCTGCTCAAGCACTCATGGCCGGAACAGATGATGATCAGGTATATGAACATCTTTGTACTGCTGCCTGTATTGCTAAAGTTAAACTTTATAAGGATTACATTTCGGAAATCAGATCTGAGGTTGAGTCTTTGAATGTGCTAAAATCTGATTTTAAGAGAGCTGAATCTGACTATCAAAAGAAAATTGAGGAGTTAGAGAAAACTGTGTCTCTTTTAAATCTTGAAAAGACTAATTATAAGACTCAAATTAAAGATCTGATATCCAAACTGTCTGAGGTTCAAGCCCAGTTGGTCACAGCTGAGGCTCAGGCCAGGAAGCAAGCTATTGCTGAGCAAAGCTTCCAAACTATTCTTGCATCAACCTCTCATTCCAAAATGTTTTATCAAAACAAAGAAGGGTTGGGAACCAATGAAATAGCTCCACCACACTCTTATGAGTCTATTAGACTACCTAGATGTGGTACTAAAGAGCAAGAGGTTCCAACTGCTGACCCTTCTCCGTTGGAACTAAAGGATGAGGCAAAAATAGTAGCCACCACAGGGGAGAAACAGGAGGACACACTCATCTCCACCTGTGAAGACCAAATCCTAACCACCAAGGCAAGAAGAAGCAGAGCTAAAGCTGCTAGAAAGACTGCTAAGAAGGTTGCAGAGTCCAAGCTTAAGATCGACCCAAAGCAAAAGGGTGTCTTCATCTCTGCCGGATTTCAAGTGGTAGGTACTTCTGATTCAGGAAAGGAGTGTAATACCAGCACTCCTGTCCTACTGAAGGATCAGAAGTTGAAAGGGAAAGTTGCTGATGAAGAAAAGAAACCCAAGAAATAGCAACCTGCAAGTTCCCAGAAGACTAACATTGCCTGCATAATGTGTGGTCTGCACAACCATATGGCTAAAGATTGTTACTACAATCCAGCAAGCACACATTATGCAAATAATGTTAGAAAAGAAGGAGTCAGAGAAGGTTTCTCAGTTGGACCACTTCAAAAGGTACAAATGATGAAAAAGGGAAAGTTGGTCTCGGAAGCCAAGTTGATTTCGGAAGAAATTACTTCTTCCGAAGGGAAAATGGCTTCGGAAGCCAAACCTTCTAAGGTTCGGAAGAACAAGAAGGCTCCCTTGAAACCATCTCAGAAGAAGACTACTTTGGAAGAAAAGGTGGTGAAGGCTTCTTCCGAAAAGAAAGAAGCTTCGGAAGAAGGCCATGCTGCACAAGCTTCAACAAGCTCATCTTCAAAGATCAACCAAGGGATGGATTGGACGATCAAGGAAGATGCTGCAGCCCAAACCTCTTCTTCAACAATGACCTCTATTGAACCCCAATGCATATCTTTTGGTTCAATTATGTCACTATCAATGGAAGAACCCAAGACCAGCAAGGCTTGGGCTTCCAAACAAAAACTAACCATCTCATCTTATGTGCAGGGATGTCCATTTGACAAGAACAACAATGTCTGGATTATAGATAGTGGATGCTCCAGGCACATGACAGGGAACAGATCTCTCCTTCAACAATTCCAGAACTTTGATGGAGGGCCTGTCCAATTTGGAGGTGAGGCCGGAGGATATATTTCGGGCAGAGGAAGTATATCCAATGGCAGAATAAACATTGACAAAGTTCACTTTGTCAAACAGCTTGAACACAATCTGTTAAGTGTTTCTTAATTCTGTGATCAGAAGCATCAGATGCTCTTCACAGAACATGAGTGCATTATCCTCAAACCAGGGATGACAATTCCTCCGGAATTGGTGCTTCTTAGATCTCCCAGGAAAGGGGATATGTACAAGCTGGACATGAACAATGCTTCTCCTATGGGTGAAGTATCATGCTTTCTTTCCAAAGCTGATAGTGATGAGTCAACACTATGGCATAAACGCATGTGTCATGTGAATTTTAAGGCAATGAATAAATTGGCTAAAAATAACTTGGTACGTGGTTTGCCTAAAAAGGAATTTTTCTGCAAAGATAACTGTGTTGCATGCCTGAAAGGGAAACAACACAAATCATCTCATAAATCCAAATGTGTTAACTCTATCACTACTCCATTACACTTATTGCACATGGATCTCTTTGGACCCACAAGTATAATGAGCATTGGAAGGAAATCATACTGCCTTGTGATAGTTGATGATTTTACAAGATTTACATGGGTATTCTTTTTAAGAAGTAAAGATGAAACTGCTAAAACTTTAAAATCTTTTATTCTTAAAATAGAAAATCAAATTGATCACAAGGTTAAGATCATTAGAAGTGATCAAGGGACTGAGTTTAAGAACTTCGTTCTTGACTCATTCTGTGACTCAAAAGGGATTGCCAGACAATACAGTGCTCCCAGAACTCCTCAACAAAACGGTGTTGCTGAGAGGAGGAACAGGACACTTATTAAGGCTGCTCGGACCATGTTAGCTGATTCAAAGCTGCCACTAACATTCTGGGCAGAGGCAGTCAGCACTGCATGCTATGTGCAGAACAGGGTTCTTGTAGTTAAGCCCCATGGAAAAACCCCTTATGAGTTATGGAACAAGAGGTCATCGTTCATTGGCTTTCTAAGGTCCTTTGGCTGCAGGTGTACCATACTTAACACAAAGGACAACTTAGCAAAGTTTGCTGAGAAGTCGGATGATGCTATCTTTATTGGATACTCTTCTAGCTCTAAAGCTTATAAAGTATACAATATCAAGAATCAACAATTTGAGGAATCATCCAATATAGTTGTTAATGAGCCACTCCTTGTGTTAGGGGGAATTGTTGGTACACATGTCCCCAGTTCTAGTCTAGTGAGCTGAAATGTAATAAATTTCTATCTTGTTACACATATGTAATGTTAAATCAATCTAATGAGAATCTCTTCTTTATATGGTTGTTGATTATATAATGTTATATCTATTTATTTTATTAGTTGTTACACGCTTAATATGACCATGTTATATAGGTTTACAGTTGTGAGACACAGTTCTGAATCATTAAAGGTTCATGAATGTGTTTGACTAAACATCTCTTTCAGTCGCACGACTGGACCATGCGAATGGTCCAATCGCACGGTTGAACTAAGAGACTGAGTCAATCGGACGGTTGAGTCATCAGTCTGACTCAAGCGTACGAATGAATCAGTCGTATTACTCAATCGCACGACTGAGTCAGTCGCAAGACTCAATCGCACGAATGAGATCTGTAACCTATAAATACCACTTAATTCGTGGAAAAACGGGACACTTCGAAGACTAGAAACCCTAATCGCCCTAGAACGTGCTGTTCGACCATTCCAACTTCATAGAGCGTTTCAGATCATTCCAAGTCAATTCATAACGTTTTCTAATCGTTAGGATTGATCTTGAATTCGTTCTCACTGATTGGATCGCCAATCAAATAGGATTCCGCACTATTTGATTCGGTACAACGAAGAATCAGTTAGTACTCCGTACGTACTCGGTCCTAACAAGTGGTATCAGAGCTTTGGCTCTTGATTCTTCGTTGATTCAATCGTTTTTGTGAAAAGTCTACATTTTTACCCAAAAAGTTTCATTCTTTTGGCTAAAAATCGAGTCTTTACGCTTGCATGTTCTGAAAATTAAGTGTTTTTCGAGTTTCAGCCGTCTAGGGTGCAAAGAATTGCGTTCTAGGTCAAAAGTGTTCAAAAATCGCGTTTTCAGCCGACCCAGTCGCACGATTATCTCAATCGTACGACTGAACTCATTCGCCCCGGTCTTTCGCACGTTTGAGTCATTCGCCAGTCCATTCGCCCGGTTGAGTCAATCGCAGTGTCAATCGCCCGATTGAGTCAATCGCCCACTCCAGTCGCACATCTGAGTCGTTCGGTCTGTTCAGTCGTCTAAGTCTCTCAGTCGTCTGTTTCAATCGTACGTTTGAATCCAATCGCATATAGCCCATTCGCACAGCAGTTTAATTCTCAAGTTAAATTAATTCAAAGATGGACTCAGAAAATTATGCTATGTCAGCTGGAAAGGATTCACGAATTCAGAATTTGTTGTTACTGGAAAATGAGATAGGGAACCATAACAAGCCACCTAAACTATTGACAATAGAGGACTTTCCACAATGGAGACAACGTTTTGAAATCTATCTTAATGGTGTAGATACTAACTTATGGAACTCTATTGAGGTGGGTTATAAAATACCAGTAGGGGCTGATGGTGTTCCTTTGATTTGAGTGGACTCTCCGATACACAAAAGGTTGCCTACAATGCAGAGAAGAAGGCTTATGCTATTTTGACTCAGTCCATTCCCAAGCCTATTTTTCATCAGTACTCAGAGCACAAACAAAGTAAAAAACTGATGGAAGTTCTTGAAAAGAGGTATGAAGGAAATTCTAACTTAAAGGCACTGAAAGGCAAAGCTTTGAAGAAGGAGTTTGATAACTTCTCGGCAATTGGGAATGAAAGCTTAGATGAGATAATCGATCGTTTCTACCATCTGATGAGTGAACTTAACACTCATGGAGTTAAGACGTCAATGGAAGACAAGGTTTTAAGCTTGGCAGATGGTCTACCTGCAAAGTGGGATTCATTCATTTCTACTCTGCGATACAACTCAGTTTTAGAAACCCTGGATATCAATGACTTTATTCTAAAACTGAAAGAGGAGGAAGTGCGACAAAAATACAAGGCTAAGAAGGGTTCTTATGCTCAAGACCCCTCACTCTACAATGTTGCTTCTACTTCCAACCCTACTGCAAAGTCTTCTGGTGCACCTCTGCAAACAGCCTTCGTGTCCACTGCATCTTCAATTACTGAACAAGGCTCCTCATCTGCAAATGAGCCTCTTGGTGCATCTGGAGCTAGTCAAAGCCCTATTGTTACTAAATCTGCAAAGTTAACAACAGAAAATCTGGGAAAGGTAACAGTGGAGGTTGCTAAAGAGCACATGGATCTTCTGGCTGCTGTTGTGCATTCTTATGATGGTTTGGTGGCGGGGAAGATTGGTAATTGCCACCTTGCCGATGAAGATTATGAACAAGTAGATGAGAATGAGCTGGAAAGAATGGACATCATGTGGGCTCTTGCAAGCGCTGTCCGAAGAGCAAAGAAATTTGTGAAGAAAACAGGGCAGAATCTCGTGGCTACTAAAGATACAACTTTTGGTTTTGACAAGTCTAAAGTCACGTGCTTCAATTGTGGAGAGAAGGGCCATTTTAAAAGGGAGTGTTCAAAGCCCAAGAAGACTGGGAATGGGAATCCTTTTTCTTCGTTCAATAGGCAAGATAGAGACAAGAAACCAGCATCCACAGGAAGTGATTCTAAAGCTATGGTAGCACAAGGAGATGAAGGACAAGACTGGTCATTTAGATTCGTGTCTGATGAAGCTAACATAGCATCTGTGGAAGACTTGAACGAAGACTCGGCTAGTGAAGGCGAAAGCTCAGCTGAAGTTGATACTGCTGATTTGGAAGAGACGTTTGATGCTGTTGATGAAATCGTCAAGAATGAATTAAATTCAGAATCTGAAGTTCAAGCTACGTCTCAGAATGCTTTCATGGCTGGCACATCGACATCCACACAGGTAAAATCTAAAGATGAACTATTTAATGAACATGTTTGTGTCGAATGTGAGAAATTTAGAGAAAGCATTGATCTAAAGTTTGCTAGGTTATTAGATCACAATGATAACTTAGTAAATGACTTAAAACTGTGCTCAGAGGCTAATCGTATCTTAAAACAAAATGAGAGCAGCTATAAAGAGAAGTTAGATGCGTTGCAGAAGCAGCTAAAGGAAACTGAAGTTGTTGTTGTCTTAACCAAGAAAATGACATTAAATTCTACTTAAAGACCATTGAAGAGACTAAAAAGGAAAAAGCAGTCTTACAAGTAGAAAATGAGTCATTGCAACAAAAACTACATAGTCTCGCGAGTTCTTCACATTTTGAAAAACTTGGTTAAAGAACGCAACAATGGGGAGGGATTGGGTTACAAGGTAGTTCCACCACCACATGAAACTCTTTTGAACACAAAACAACGTCCAATTAATAACAATCAAATTAAGGATCATGTGGTGACAACTCCTTTGGTGATGATCCGGACACGGCAGTTCAGTCTGCTTTTTCGGATGATAATCAGAAACCCTCAACATCAAGAACGGTCAATGTTGAGAAACGGGTGGAAGAAAATGTACAAACAACTCTTGGTTCAGAATCAAAGTCAAATATTACACAAACCAAGATTTCTAAATCCACTCAAGCTAAACCAGTTAAAAGGGATAATGTTCAACCTCAACGACAAATTAATCCAAATGTTAACAAGTTAAATTTGTTAAAGAGGGTAACTATTCAAAGACTGAGACCAAAAGACCCACTCCTGAGATTTACTCTCCGCCCCACAAGAGATCTCCTAGTCCTGATGAATGGAGATCCTGCTATACTTGTGGTCAGCGAGGTCATATTTCAACCAATTGTCCACGCTATCAGACACCAAGAATTAAAGTTGAGTTAAACGACAAAGTCAAAGTAGATTCAAAACAGCGATCTAAGACACCGGTTAGATCGAAAACACCCATTAGGCATAAAACACCTTCTAAGTCGTTTTCGTCCCCACCACGTGAAAGGCAACACAGACAAGTCCCCGACAGGTCTGTGACACCAGCGAGGAAAACTGTTTCTGAATCTAAACCACATGCTCAAACTGTTAATCAGTCTAAAGTTTATCATAAACAATCCTTCACAGAGATGGTTTATGGAAAGCCAAGACATCTGGTGTGTCTGACAGCCAGGACAATCTGAAAGTTGAGATTCCACCTACTGATAAAGGACAGTGGGTTGAATTCATGATGGTTGATTCCTCTGGGAAACCCAAGCCAGTCAAGGCTTGGGTCCCCCTCCTTAACTAATTGTTTTCAATTATGTGCAGGTTGTCCGCTACAGTGCTTTAACAAATACATGGATTGTGGATAGCGGAGCTTCCAGGCACATGACGGGAAACAAGTCTCTTCTTTTTAATGTCAAACAAATTAAAGGGGGACATGTTTCTTTTGCTGGGAACAAAGGAGGATACATTACTGCTCAAGGCGAAGTAGGTAATGAGAAGGTAAAGTTTGATAAAGTAAATTTTGTTCAACAACTAGAAAACAATTTACTTTCAGTGTCTCAGATATGTGACAAGGGCTTCAAAGTTATGTTTGACAACCGAAAATGTTATATACTGAAAAAGGAGATGGAAATTCCAGAGAAGCAGGTTTTGATGTCTGCATCCAGGTACAATGATCTATATGTCTTGGATATGTCTAATGCTTCTACCTCTGAATCTACAGCTCAATGTTTCCTCTCAAAAGCGACAGAGAAGGATTCCATCTCATGGCATAGAAGGATGGGACACATAAATCAAAGGAAGATGAATCATCTGATTCACAACAACCTTGTTGAGGGAGTTACAGTCAAGAACTTCCAACTCCCTGATTTTTGTGTCTCTTGCAAGAAGGGAAAGCAGACCAGGAAATCTCACAAGACCAAGCACGTCAACACAATTGAGATGCCTCTGGAGTTGCTACACATGGATCTATTTGGTCCTGTAAGCACGAAGAGTATAGCAGGAGACTGGTACTGCTTTGTAGTCACAGATGACTACTCAAGATTCACCTGGGTGATGTTTCTGAAAGCTAAATCAGAAACGTTTGAATCATTCAAGGTGCTCATCACGACTTTAGAGTCACTCTACAAACTGAAGGTAAGGAGAATTCGTTCTGACAATGGCACAGAGTTCAAGAATCAGTGGATGGATGCTTTCTGCAAGGAAAAGGGAATTGTTCATCAGTTCACCTCAGCATACACGCCACAGATGAATGGAGTTGCAGAACGAAAGAATCGAGCTTAATTGAGACTGCGCGAACCATGTTAGCTGATTCAAAGCTCCCAGTTCAGTTTGGAATGAGGCAGTTGCAAATGCCTGCTACACACTTAATCGTGTGTTAGTAGTCAAAAGGCATGGTAAGACTTGCTACGAGCTACTTCAGAAAAGAAAGCCAAATTTGGAGTATCTGGAACCATTTGGAGCTCCATGTACATTACTGAAGAAGACTCAGGATGGCAAGTTCAGCGAAAAAGCAGATCAGGGAATATTCTTAGGATACAGCATCCCAGACAAGCGAGTTACAATAACTCGACGGGTCAGGTCGAGGTGTGGTGCAACGTGGATGTTCAGAGATACATCACACCTCCTGCTGGAAAAGGTCCATCATCATTCTTCGATTATGATGGCTTTTTCAAATCCTTCAATCTTCCACAGCTTGATTCAGAGGATGACGCTGCTACCCAGATGATGTATGATGTTCTTAACTCACCAAATCTGGATTCAGGCAACATCACACCTACTGCTGGTGCCTCAAGCTCTTCGTCTCCTGCTCATGATGAGAGTGATGATTCATCAGATGATGAAGAACTCCTGCTTCTAACACTGAGCAAACAGCTAATCAACACAGTGAATCATCAGCTGCTATACCAGCTGCAGGAAATCCGGATACTGAACCAGTAGTCACCAATATGGATACTGAGGTTGTGGTTCCTACCACACCAGTGACTAGGATCAGTGTGAATCATCCCCCCTCGTCTATCATAGGGGACATTCAATCCGGTGTGCAAACACGAAATCAGCTGTACTCTGCTGATTATGCTGCAGTCATGGAAAAGGGTTACGTCAATGACGGGGCTTTCTCATGTTTTGTTTCACAAATCGAGCCTAAATATGTCTGCGACGCCCTGAAAGATGAGGCCTGGGTAAATGCTATGCAAGAAGAGCTACTCCAGTTCAAGAAACTTGGAGTCTGGACACTAGTTGACAGGCCGAAAGGAGTTAAGGTGATTGGTACCAAATGGGTACTAAAATGCAAGAAGGATGACCAAGGTGTTGTTATCAGAAACAAGGCACGCTTGGTTGTTCAAGGCTTCAGACAAGTCGAAGGGATCGACTACAATGAAGTCTTTGCTCCCGTAGCTAGAATGGAAGCTATTCGTATCTTTCTAGCCTACGCCTCTTACATGAAAATCAAAGTTTATCAACTGGATGTTAAGAGTGCATTCTTGCATGGGGAAATCCGTGAAGAAGTTTATGTCAGTCAACCCGAAGGATTCGAAGATCCTTATCATCGGGACAGAGTCTACAAGTTAGACAAGGCTCTGTATGGGCTACATCAGGCTCCTCGAGCTTGGTATGAAAAGCTCTCCACCCACCTGCTGAAGCATGGTTTTCGCAGGGGTGTGATTGACTGTACATTGTTCATCAAAGAAAAGGATGGTGACTTGCTTCTGGTGCAGATCTATGTGGATGATATCATCTTTGGATCTAGAAATGAAGCGTTATGCAAAGATTTCGAATCTGTGATGAAGGCAGAATTTGAAATGAGTGCAATGGGAGAGATGAAGTTCTTCCTGGGATTACAGGTGGATCAAACACCAACTGGCATTTTCTTACATCAGACCAAGTATGTCGGCGACATTCTCAGTCGGTTTGACATGGAAAATACGTCTGCTGCCGGTACCCCTCTCGCCACAAATCATGATGTGGCTCCTGATGAGAATGGGGATTTGGTGGATGCCACTATGTATCGTGGGATGATTGGATCTCTCATGTATCTCACTGCCTCGCGTCCAGATATCATGTATGCAACATGTCTATGTTCTAGATATCAAGCGAAGCCAAAAGTGAATCATCTGATTGGGGTAAAAAGGATTTTCCGTTATCTGAAGGGTACTCCAACACTGGGTTTGTGGTATCCTCATGACGATGACTTCGAGCTTACTGCGTACAGCGATTCAGATTATGGTGGCTGCAAGATGAATTTCAAATCGACGTCAGCAGGGTGTCAGTTCTTTGGAAGACGGTTAGTCACGTGGCAATGCAAGAAGCAGACCTCGGTTGCCTTATCAACCTGTGAAGCTGAATACGTTGCTGCTGCAAGTTGCTGCTCTCAAATCATCTGGATTCAACAGCAAATGCGCGACTACGGTTTGAAATTTTCTAACACTCCTATTTATGTTGATAATTCTGCTGCCATAGCTGTCACTAAAAATCCTGTTCAACACCCAAAAACTAAACACATCGGGATTAAATATCATTTCATACGCGATTGCTATGAAAAACAATTAATCGATGTGATTAAAATTAACACGGATTTTCAGCGCGCTGACCTCTACACCAAACCGTTTGATAAACCAAGATTTTTATATCTCCTAGAGGTCAACGGCGTTAAAAAGAAAAGTGATGTGATTGCTGAAGAAGCAGATTCATAGTCCGACTTGTGTCTTTAGTTTATTTCCTTCTTTCTTTCATTTTATTTTATTTTTTTATTTCCATGTCATATAAAATCCAAAAACACAAAAAGATTTTCTGTTTTAGAATTTTAGGGGGAGATTTATTTCAGTATTCATTTACTTAAAAAAAAAAAAAAAAAAAAAGGGGGGGGGAAGATAAGTTAAGCTGAAAAGGCATAGACAAATAGACTGGAAATGCGACTCGATAAAACTGGAAAGTGATAGCACACAGGCATCGAGTTACTTGGAACATCAAATTGGTTTTTCAGTTTCAAACATAAAAATCATAAGTCAGAGAAGTCTAAGTCTAACAAAATGGGAATATGATAGAAGCTTTGACTGGTATTGTAATTACTTGGAGAAAGTAGATCTAGGGTTGTGTAAGTACACAATACGATGTGTCAGTAGATTCAACACAATAGACCATTAGACATCATCGGTGAACAGGCTTAAACTAAATTTATTCAACCAGTTGTGTGTTCCCATGGTATCCCTGGTCTGCACAATCAATCAATGTCCAATAAGGGGTGAGGAGCAAGCTAATGCCACAAATGTGAGCAAAGACCTGCAAAACAGAGCAAAAGATGACAAATGTCATTAAAATAATGTATATGCAAATATGCTGCTCTAAGAAGATAAATAGGTATTGCGCCTCTCTGCTGTGCGATGGCACTGACCTGAGGCTAAGCATAACCTATTCGTTCTAAGAATTCATTGTTGTTTGCGCCTCTCTGCTGTGCGATGGCACTGACCTGAGGCTTGGCATCTCTTTGACAATTTTAGAACCAAATCTTCTAAGTCCAAGACCGCTCAAAAATCTCCTGAGGACGATTGATTACCATATACCTGTGGAATACACAAATACGGTTTGACCTAATTCATCTAATTAATCGCTGATGTGTGTCAAACGTCTGTGTATGGATTTAAGTGGACAAACATACTGACAATCGTCGTGGCTGCATTGCCTGATGTTCAAAATCAATAAGAATTACATATTAGTTCAAACATGATTCCTAGTTAGATATTAGAAGTCTTCGATAAGTGAAAAACTGTGCAATCAAATCATGCAAATGTAATAAGCACTAAATGTTCCAAGTGATGGTGTATATGCCTGTCTGATTCCACGAGAGTCCATTCCGGATAAAATGTTAATGCTAATAAGCTATACAAGCCTGCCCTATCAAAATCACAAAAATATGTCTTTCTATTCATAGGTTAAGTTTTTGTTTAGTCCTAGTACAATGTGTCGTGTCGGACTGTGTATATTGCTCTCTGTTAAACATCACTGAAAATGCTTAATGTCTATTTAAACAACTTGTTTCTGAAAGGTTAAAGGATCACGTCTGAGGTGATCAGGTGGATAAATGGATCACGTCTGAGGTGATCGGGTGGTTAAATGGATCATGTTGAGATGATCAATTAATGCACATAATGTTTTATCAATTGGTAATAAAACTAAGTGTTGGTTCATACCTTAAATTTGGCACAAGGATAGACCAATCGTTCGACTGAATCTGATATGACCCAGTCGGCCGAATGGGGTATACGATTGAATACAATCGTAAGATTGGACCATGCGAATGAACCCAATCGGCCGGTTGAATGTGCCCGACTAGGTCAAACGTGCGAATGAGGTATGCGAATGAAACACATCGAACGATTGGAGGTGACCGACTGAAATTGTCGTTTGGATGAACTTCAATCGCCCGATTGGAGATGAACGATTGGGTAGATGGCACGACTGAGACTCAGTCGTCCGACTATCCAAGACGATTAGACTCAGTCGGCCGACTAACCAAGGCGACTAGACTCAGTCGCCCGACTGGATTTTGCCCTAGTATAAAAACAGACCAAATCATAATCAGTCGTTCACTCTCCCAAATCGCCCCCTCTATTCGCCCGACCTAAGGAACCGCTGTCGAAATTTCCTTTGATCCATATCTGCTTTTGTTTACGTGTTCTAACACTCATTGGTGATTATACAGGTACTACTCAAAGTGTTTCATCGATAACACTGAAAATGATGTCCAAAATCTCTCAAATTCAGACCAAACAGTAACCGAACGCATAATGAACAAATAGGCTGTCCAAACTAGCTTAAACGTTCGAATAGAAGTTAGAACATGATTTATCGGTAGTTTCCGAGTGTAATGAGCAAAATTTCGACGTTTAACTTCAAGTATAGCTCAAAACACGAATTTGAATGGACAAAATGTCGGGTATGCGACTGGACACACTGATGAACTCCAATCGCCCGACTGAGAAGACGATTAGTCTCAGTCGCCCGACTGAGATGAACGAATGAATTAAACGCACGACTATGCTCATTCGCTTGACTTAGTCGCCCGTATTAATAAATTCACCTTTCAAGACTCATTCGTTCCACTCAGTCGCACGGCTATGTTCATTCGGTTGCTCAGTCGCCCGACTAACCAAAGTGGGAAACTCATTGATTTTGTTTACTCTCTTCTACGTGTACTAACGTAAACTTACATTGTGTTGCAGATGGCGAGTCGATGGGTTATGAGCACGAAGCACAACATTTGTGCTCATTTGGACTTGACCTCTAGGAATGCCGCTGACTTTTCTGGCATTATCACATTTCTGAGAAGATCAAGGATATACAGAGCTATCTCAGCACAGTGTACACCATATAGGTCGATGCAGCAGTCGTTTGGGAACACGCTGTGGTCGACAGATCCAGGGAGCCCTATACTATTAGGAGCACCGTTCTTGGGCACGCTATAGAGATAACAGAGGAGGACTTACGGACAGTCCTAGAGTTAGGAGATGATGGTGACTGCCCTATTCGTTACATCCAATGACAGTCAGAGGGTGCTTCCTGAGGGCTAAGTATACTGGGGACATAAACTCAGGGATGCTCAACAAGAGCAATCTCTGCCCCCAGTTCAAATACCTAGCCCACGTCTTGCTCAGGTGTATTGCCTCACGAAAAGGAGGCTTCGACGAGCTCTCAGAGCAAATGCAGAATGCCTACGTTGCATTGGTGCTGAACCACCCTTTCAGCTTCTCCAGAATGATCTTCACTTACTTAGTGGAGAACATAGAAGTTAAGGGAAGAGAAGGCTTCTGCATGTATCCTCGCTTCCTGCAAATGATCTTTGACCAAAAGCTACCTATGTTGCCGAAGCAGAAGGAGGATGCAGTTGTGCTAGAGGTGATGGATGACACCACCTTAGGCAGAATGAAGGTTTACCGGGGAAAGCAGGTCAAGCCCCGGTAAGACGTTTGTTTGGGCATCTGGCCGTGAAGACTATGTGGCGCCAGCTAGGAGAAAGTGGCGTCACGAAGATAGTGACTCTGATGTAGAGCATGTGGTTCTACCCTCCGATGACTCCGATGATGATGACCAAGGATCTGGTCAGGGTGGAGATGGTCAAGAAAGACCTGAGACAGCTCCAATCCACCCTGACTTCATGCAGGAGGAGGAGGACTCAGACGAGGCACCACTAACCCGGACAGTGGGTAGTCGGGTAGTGGCAACCGAGGAAGGTCTGCGGGCGGTTGGTGGTCGCCCAGGAGAGACTGGGAGCTCTGTTGCTGACCCATCATATAACCCAGTCTCTCCCAGCAGCCAAGGGGGAGCCTCCGGGTCAAGAGGGACTCGGAGGAAACACATGGCTCGTCCTCATGGGATGAAAGGCAAACGCAGGAGGATCACTCTTGTTTCTACCTCCCCTGCAACTACCACTTCCACAACACCTACCCAAACCACCCAAACCACTCATACCTCTCAATCCACCATATCCCAAACACCCCAAACCACCACCACCTCTATACCTCCACGTAATACTCCCACATCCACCACCACCACTGTACCACCATCTACAGCCTTTACCTCTAACCCCATATTCACCACATCCACCACCACCACCACGACTCAACAAACAGGCCCCTCATCGTTCCCATCCAGCTCATTCATCCCACCAGTTTCTGTTGTAGAGCAGCTTGCTGCTCTAAACAGCATGGTGGTTAAGCTGATGGCGTCTGATGCGGAGAAAACGGCTCAGTTACAGCAGCTGAGAGAGTTAAGTTCCTCTCAAACTGCTGAGATTCATCAGCTACGCGAGCAGATTTCTTCCCAAGCCCAGGTGATCACCTCACAGACAGATCAGATCACTGGGTTACTTCAACATGAGGCAGAGACAGATGCTAAGTTGGGAAAGCTGGAGGCGGCTCACAAAACTCTGTTGCTTAAGTTAAAAGGCACTCAGAGTGAGCCCCTCTGAAAGCAATGAGGATGATGACGATGATGAGATGGTAGGAGAAACTTCCGGAGATAGAAGCGAAAGTGCAGCAGGCGAAAGGCGCTCTAAAAGGCGACATGATCAAGGCCCCTCTTCGTCTACTCCAACTGAAGATCCACCGGAGATACAAGGCAAAGTTCAAGACTAGAAGTTTATTTATTTTGCTGAAACTTTGTACTTGAAATTATGTATTTTAGTCTGCTATATATAAATTTTGTGGATATAAATCATCTTTGGTTATGTGATCAATGTATACTTACTTGCAATATATTTGATTTTGTAACAGGATCAACCACACAAGTCGATGAGCATGATGTTATGCCCCTTCGTCAGATTGAAACCAAGTTGACTATGATACTTGATCTTCAAGGGATAGTGCAACGGTCTGTGGGTTACTCAGCTGAAGAAGGGGAAATCATTCACGACTTGACAGATGAACAGATTGCAGAACTGTTCAGTCTGAATCCGGATGAGTTGGTAAAAGATGCTCCCGAAGTCGATGTAGTCAGCGATGAAGAACTTCAAGATGTCGACGAGGTGGAGATTGAGGACGTAACGGCTGATTATTATCCCCAATACACTAACGCCGAAGGCGAAGTGCTTCCAGATGTGGGGGAAACCTTTGACAGCAATATATTTGATAAAGTGGAAGAGATGACAGCAGCTAAGGCAGCTGCAGAAGAGATTCCTCAGGCAGATGAAGCTGATCGTGCAACCAAGAAGGAGGAATGGATTGCCTGTCTTGAGGAAATGAAGAAACAGCGTGGGCCTCCAAAGTCAAATGCCTACACCAAGCTTTACAAGATTAAAAGCATCAGAAGGTGTCAGGAAAGATTATCAGCTGGGCATACTTTGATGATCTCAAAGTATATGCAGTGAAGAGAGAGAAGGGAATCGAATATTTCAGATTTCCTCATGACTTGAAAACTCTCCCAGGGTTTGAGCTTAATCGTCTAGCCAACTTGAACCTCCTATATGCTGTTCCAGGAAAGATATCAGGATGGTTTGAGCAGGCACTAAAGAAAGAGTACCACACTAGGTGGGTCAACTTTAAACCTCAACAGCAAGAAGGTTATTTCATAGGACTGAGATTGACCCCACCTCAGGAAGACCAAAAGTGGTCTTGAGATGGCACCCTCCGCGCACGATGTCGCGTATTCCATTGAGGGAGATGCCTCAGGATTTTGCACCCCATTTCAAATGGTGGTATTATGACTGGCGAACTGGTGAAGCCGTCATAGTTTTGGAGAAAGAAGGAACGGTCGAGACGATAAGAGTGTTTGATCCGATGTGGCTAACCAACTTGTCTGAGTCTGATGTCTATATCTTATTCAAGTGGCCACTGTTCTTTGATACACAGGATATTGTGCAAGCAATGCAATTCCAACATGTTATACGTATCTGCTTCGCATTAAATATTCATTCTGGGATCTCAAGAGAGGAAAGGGTGAAACGATATGAAGAGTTCAAGAAAGAAGTAAAAGTCTAGATAGAACTTGGTCCAAGGGGGAGTTTGTTGGTACACATGTCCCCAGTTCTAGTCTAGTGAGCTGAAATGTAATAAATTTCTATCTTGTTACACATATGTAATGTTAAATCAATCTAATGAGAATCTCTTCTTTATATGGTTGTTGATTATATAATGTTATATCTATTTATTTTATTAGTTGTTACACGCTTAATATGACCATGTTATATAGGTTTACAGTTGTGAGACACAGTTCTGAATCATTAAAGGTTCATGAATGTGTTTGACTAAACATCTCTTTCAGTCGCACGACTGGACCATGCGAATGGTCCAATCGCACGGTTGAACTAAGAGACTGAGTCAATCGGACGGTTGAGTCATCAGTCTGACTCAAGCGTACGAATGAATCAGTCGTATTACTCAATCGCACGACTGAGTCAGTCGCAAGACTCAGTCGCACGAATGAGATCTGTAACCTATAAATACCACTTAATTCGTGGAAAAACGGGACACTTCGAAGACTAGAAACCCTAATCGCCCTAGAACGTGCTGTTCGACCATTCCAACTTCATAGAGCGTTTCAGATCATTCCAAGTCAATTCATAACGTTTTCTAATCGTTAGGATTGATCTTGAATTCGTTCTCACTGATTGGATCGCCAATCAAATAGGATTCCGCACTATTTGATTCGGTACAACGAAGAATCAGTTAGTACTCCGTACGTACTCGGTCCTAACAGGAATGGACCTGAGTATATCTTTGATTTAGAATTGTTTCCAAACTATTCTAAACCATCTTGTGAGAATGTTTCAGCTGGAACAGGTGCTCAAGAGAATGCTAATGCTGATGCTGATGCAAGTCAACTGTTTGAGCTTCCCAGACCTCTTCCAATTCTCTAAGAGTTGAAAGGCAACAAGCTTCAACCATTCACAGATCTGATAGTGTAACTATCTCCAGGAATAATGAAGCTTCAACAAGTGAATCACTTGATCAACCTCAAAGTTCTTCAGGTGATCCATTACAACACCAGGTTGAGGGAAGTAGTATTCTGAAGGAACAGGCAACTGTTAATCCTACTTCACAACCAACCATTGATGATGTTTCTCAATCATTCAATCAGTCCTCATTGAATGACTTTGAAACAGCAGTTGGACAGAGTGATCCAGCTCATGATCAGAATATGTCTAACCTAGATTATCTCTGCAACTGGAAGTGATTCCTCGTCTTAGGATTCACAACACTCATCCAACTGAGAACATCATAGGGAATGTCTCTGAGGGTGTGAGAACAAGAGGATGAACTCATCATGGGAATGTCTGCTTGTACTCATGCTTCTTGTCTCAGATGGAACCAAAGAAGGTAGAAGATGCCTTAAAGAATAGTAGTTGGGTTGAATCGATGCAGGAGGAGCTGCTTCAATTCAGAAGACAAAAGGTCTGGAATCTATGCCCACTACCATCTGGTCAAGTACCCATAGGCACTAAATGGGTGTTCAGGAACAAGAAAGATGATAGAGGCTTGATTATAAAGAACAAGGCAAGGCTAGTAGTTTAAGGATACACCCAGGAGAAGGAATCGATTATACTGATGTCTTTGCACCTGTTGCAAGACTTGAAGCAGTTAGGATCTTCCTTGCTTATCCTGCATCCAAGAACTTCACAGTCTACCAACTTGATGTCAAGTGTGCTTTTCTATATGGGGATATAGATAGGGAAATCTATGTATGTCAACCTCCAGGATTTGAAGACCCACAGCACCCCAACCATGTGTGCAAACTGGATAAAGCTCTATATGGGCTGCACCAAGCACCTAGGCTGTGGTATGAGACCTTGTCTCAGTTTCTCCTGAAGAATGGATACACTAGAGGTACCATCGACAAGACTCTTTTCATCAGAAAGAGTGGAGAAGACATTTTGCTTGTACAAGTCTATGTTGATGACATCATATTTGGTTCTTCAAACGACCAAATGTGCAAGGACTTTGAAAGCATAATGAAGCAGAAGTTTGAGATGAGTTCCATGGGAAAAATGGACTTTTTCCTTGGAATTCAGGTAAAACCATCAGACATCTTAGATAGATTTGAAATGAAGGATTGTAAACCAGCCAAGACACCCATACCCAGAAACCATAATCTTTGCCCTGACCTTGAGGGGAGGATACTGATCAACATCAGTATAGAGCAATCATTGGTTCTCTGATATATCTCACTGCTAGTAGACCAGATATCATGTTTGCCACATGCATTTGTGCAAGATATCAGGCTGCTCCAAAGGTGTCTCACCTAGCTACTGCAAAGAGAATTCTTAGATACCTCAAAGGAGCACCTAAACTAGGTCTCTGGTATCCAAGAAATAGTGATTTCAATCTCTATGGATACTCTGACAGTGACTATGGTGGCTGCAACATTGACAAGAAATCAACATCAGGAGGATGTCAATTTCTTGGTGGAAGGATTATCTCATGGCAATGCAAGAAACAATCCTGTGTCTCTACATCAACTGCTGAAGCTGAATACATTGCTGCTGCTAGCTGCTATGCTCAACTGCTATGGATTCAAAATCAGATGTTAGACTATGGATTCAACTTCATGACTACTCCTATCCATATTGACAACAATAGTGCTATCTCCATTACTGAGAATCCGGTGAAGCACTCCAAGACAAAGCATATTGATATCAGGTATCATTTCATTAGAGATATTCATGAGAAACAGCTGATAAAGTTAATCAAAGTTGACTCAAATGAACAATATGCTGATTTGTTCACAAAGGCATTTGATGAACAAAGATTTAAGTATCTCATATCAGCAATTAGGATGATAAACATTGAATAACTACCTCTTTTGAAAACCTTTTTAATATGAAAAGTCTTGTGTCAATACAATTTAAGCCCAGTTACAAGAGATCTTTAAATTATTCCAAGTGTAAATTCCTTCCGAAGAGGAATTAACTCTCGGAAGATATTCTTGAATATCTTCCGAAGCCAAATTCCTCAATGGAAATTTTCTTCTCGGAAGAGTTTTTGGTCTCGGAAGAAGCGATTGATTTTACATCAGATCTACTTCCGACACTTGTACAACTTTCCATTCGGAAAGACAACTTTACCTTCGGAAGCAATGCCTTGCTTCGGAAGATAAAGTGCCTTCAAAAGACAATTTTACCTTCGGAAGCAATATCATGCTTCGGAAGAGAAATTGCCTTCGGAAGAAAATTACCTTCGGAAATGTTTTACCCTCGGAAGTAAAGGTTTTTATATGTAACGGATATCTTTTGGGCCCCACTCTGTAAAAAGTAAAGATTTTGTTGATGATGGTCAGATTATTTAAAATTATCTTTGCCGCCACTGTCATTTCTCCGCTGTAAACCACCATACCACCCACAGTAACCCCAAACAGTTACCCTATTACCATCACTACCACAATTCACCCCTTTTTAAATAATCTTGACTGATCAATTCATCTTCTTTTACCACTTTACAGCCCTAACTATTCCCTTCACTGTCAAACCTTCAATTTCATCCAAATTTCAAGCTTACCTTTTCTTCAATGGCGCTAAACCCTCAGCACAACCAAGTCGCATTACTTGATTCGTCAAGGGATGCCGACTTCACCCAAATCATCACATTTCTTGCCGAATCCACATACCTCACTGCACTCACAGTTAACCCAACCGTATACTCCAACCATATGTCCGAATTCTGGAGCAACGGTGAAACTGCAGTTCTGAATGGGGTTCGAGTCCTGAGAACCCGCATTTGTGGCCAAGAGTTGGTCATCACTGAACAACTCATCAGGGAGCATCTCGAGCTTCATGATGATGGGGCTCCTACTGAGTTCCCCAAGGAGGACTTGGAAGGCACTTATATCCTCATGGGATATGGAGGAGATGTCAGCAGATCAACCGTGTACAAGTTCAATTTCTCTTACCATTGGAAGTTCCTGCTGCACATTATCCTGCATTGCCTCTCCAACAAATCAGGGGGTTGAGATCAAATCCCGTATGAACTAGGATGCCTAGTTCATGGGTTGGTGAGAGGTCTTCGCTTCAACTACTCACGATTTGTGTTGACCAACCTTATCGGAAATCTGAGCAGGGATACATTCTTCATGTATCCCCGATTTATTCAACACATAATCAACTGTGAGATGGAACCGAGCAAGCTTGTCTGCGCAGCTGCTCTTACTGTTCCACAAGTGAGACCTACCATCTTCAAGACACTGAAGAAGATGTCCGCCAACTTCACTGGAAGGTATACTCCACTACCTCCAGAGATGACTGAGCGCATAGCTCCTGGTGACATCCCTGTTATCCCTACAGGTGATGAACCCACACCAGCAACATCCACCACAATGCCAAAACCTTCTTTACCCATCAAAGCTACATATCAGAGACGTCCAAAATGAACCCTTGTTCAATCTACTCTGATTGAACAAGCTCCTCCTATTCACACCCAAAGGGCTAGAGTGGAATCATGGGCTCCCACTCAGTCCGAGGTCACACCATCCTTCACAATTGACCTCAATGTGGGTTTTGAGCCTCCTCAGTCTCAAACCCCTGAGCCCGAACCCCAAGCCTTAAGCCCACAGGGTTAGTCTCTACACTCCCCTGTGCAGCCTTCTAGGGACAGCCCCACCATAGGCTCAATGCCTGTAGACATTGATCAAGGTCTCGTTCAGTAGGACTAACCACCCTCTCTTTCACTGACCTTTTACTCTGCACTGATGAAGAGATTACATCTCTCCATGGCCCTGAAGTTGATCTACAACACCCTCTGAAAGATCAACAGAGCCAAGAGGGATCCCTTGTCTCTAGCCCCCATCAGAAGCCAATTACTGAGGTGAGTCCCACTGATGTGGAGGGGACTTATGTAGGCTCAGCTGCCACTACTCAGAGTCTCTCATTGAGCTCTCAGGATAGTGGTAACATAATTAGGACTGAGTCTATGGCAACTTTGCCCATTGACATCTCTGAAAGAGATGACTCTGAGCAAAGGAAACCAGGGTGCCAAGAAGCCACATCTGGTGGTGAGAGTGAGCATACTAGGTATGTTATCTCATCTCCCCGTGATTCTTCTCATGAAGATGAGGGAAGTATGCAACTAACACTTAGTACTTGCTTTCTAAGGTCTCTAACCTGGAATCACAGGTGAGGATCTTAGAATCAAGGACTGCCACTCAGCAACATGAGATTAACAACCTCAAGGCTAAACTAGCTGAGAAACAGACGGAGAGGTCTGTTAGGCATGTACCAATTCAGGTCTCAATGACTTCTTCCTCTAGCTCATCTAGCTCTCAAGATGATGCTACAAAAAAGGGGGAGAAAGTTCAGAGACAAACACTTGAGGAACCACAGACCCAATCTCTAACTTCCCAACTCATCACACTACCCGAGTCATCTCAATCCTTTCTAGAGATTGACTCAAAGATGCTTCAAGATCTCTACAGACTTTTCACGAAGTTTGTATTGAGATCATCCCTAGAACAGCCCAGCCCCGACACCACACTTATATACTTTGGGGCTGAGGAGCTTCAAAGACTGACTGCACCTTCTACCACTGTTGAAGAAGTTGGTCAACCTAAGGTCCACATGGAACCTGAGATTAGCTTCAAAGGGGAAATAGGGACTGATGGCCCAGCAACTGAAACAGATGGGACAGAACTTGCAGCAGTCTCATCTTTCGAAGCTCTAGCTGAAGCTTCCGAAGCTTACATGGAAGCCTCGGAAGAACAAGACAAGTCTTCCGAGGCCGAAATAGAAGCTGCGGAAGGCTTATTTAAGATGTCCGAGGAACTGACCATCAAAGATGTTATTGCTGAAATAGCATCTGAGGTGAGCAGGGAGGATATTTCTTACATTCCTCCAACCCAAACACCAGCTGAACTTCTCTCTCAATCACAACCCTCCATCCAAGAACCACCACAGTCAAGCACTGCCAAAGACAAAGGAAAACGAAAATTGACTGCGGAAGAGCTTCAGGAGGAGGAGAGGATTGAGAAGGCCAAAAAGAAAGGTAGGTTTCCTACTGAAAAGCTGCTAGCTGCTAGTTCTAAGGCAGCTGCAGCCAATCAGAAAGAAATCAACCAGAAAAGAAGAACATCACTCATTGACCAGCTCATCAGTCTAGGAGCTGCCAATGAGGAGATACTCCTGCTACCACTAGAGGAGTTGGTGACTTTGGAGAGGTCAACCAGGCTACAACAAGAAAAGAAGCCAGGTTGGCCTTGGAGAAAGAAGATGAAGAGCGAAGGGAGGCAGCCCTGAAGCTGAGAGAGGATAGGATCAAGTTCCTACTCTCAAGAGGCTTCAGTCTTCCTGAACTGTCTCCACATGACGATGACATGATCCTGCTGCTCCACAACAAAGAGCAGGATCAAATGGAGAAGGAAAGGAAGAAGGATGCTAGGGAGAAGTTGAGGGAAAAGGAGAGGAAGGAGGAAGAGAAGAGGGTCACTGCCACCAAGAAGTCCAATGACAAAGCCTGGATGAAGGACTATCTCCGGGCTCATGGCTTCTCTGGTAGGCAGGTGGGACCTATGTCCGAAAGGACACTCCAACGGATAGTCAGTGAAATCAAAGCTGACATCCGTCTGGGGAAGAGAAGGGAGATGTACAGGAGGGTAAAGGGAACAGTCTCAACCCCAGCCACTCAACCACAGCCACAACCCACACCAGAACCAACCTTTTTTCCCATTAAAACAGAACCCACTGATGAAACCTTCACCCCTCAACCCACAACTCTACCCAAACCTACCACATCACCTCAACCACCCAAACTACCCATCCTAAAACCCAAGACACAACCCAAAACCACTAAACCTAAGCCTACCCAACAAACACTAAGACCATCCCCGCAGCCTCCTCAACATCTCTCCTTTGAGGAAATAAAGGAGTTCGAGACGAGGCTCATCAACTGCACTACTTTGAGCAGCATCTCCTATGAGGGAGAGCTTATCAACATCACCTATGTTGATAACTCTTCAAGCTCCCTCACCCTAGGCCAATTTCTTGAGTTGCCTAGAGACACCTTGGGCCAGGCTGCAAGACTTCTTGGTCTTAACTCTGATATCCTTAATGCTGAGGAGAAGAGACTAAGAAGGAGACTGGTGACTCTGCTGGATACCAGGAAAGAGGACAGGATTTCTGGTCAATCTCCTGGACCTAGAAATGCAATAATCCAGTGGAGGTTCGATGAACCTTCTCACAACTTTGTTGTGGAAAGGGAGAATGGTGAAACCAACAGGCTCAATGCCACTTCTCTACTGCATCTCAGCGGATTTGATCTTGCTGAGCTTGCAGAGAAGCCATTCTCCAATCCCTCCAACTCTGAGACTGCTGCACACATCAGAAACCATATCAGCGGTCTCCACTTGGCTGAACGAAGTAGAAGAGCCAAGATTGAAGAAGAGTTGAAGTTGAAAGGAGTGGAAGACAAGGAAAGACCAACCACCAAAGGCACAGCCTTTCTACAGATGGTGGAAGGTCCTGAATTGGAACCGATAGTTCGATGGGAATATGACTATACTTCCCATCAACTAACTCTTTCAGAGGGCCACAACAGAGGGTACACATAATCCAAGGTGACAGAGTAGAGGTTCTGTCCACCAAGGATCTGTACAAGATTCTTAGCACCATAGCAGGAAAGAATGAAGACACTGATAAACACTTACTTTCCTTGGTGCTGAGAGCTTTGAGAAGAAGAGAGAAGTGAAGTTTTGGTAGCATCAACCTAGGGGGAGTTTGTTGGATCATGATAAGGCTGGTGCAACCAAAACCACTTCATAGTCACTTTTGGTGCTACATTGAAGGGCTTCCAAAGCCAAGAAAGAGATCTTCCTAAAGTCTGAAGAACAACAGCTGAAGACTATCTTCCGAAGACAAAGTCTGAGCTTCCAAAGACAAAGTCTGAGCTTCCGAAGACAAAGTCTGAGAGCTTCCGAAGACAAAGTCTGAGAGCTTCTGAAGACAAAGTCTGAGAGCTTCCGAAGACAAAGTCTGATGAAAGAGCTGAAGACAAAGTTTGCTTCCGAAGACAAAGAAGACTCCAAGCCTCGGAAGAAGCAGTCTTCCGAAGAATAAGTGCCTTCGGAAGAATTTATTCTTCCGAAGAACTTTATCCTTCGGAAGACATTGCTATGACCAGCAGATAAAAGTATGGTCCCTGACAGTCCGCTGCAGACCTCTGATACAGCATGGCATCTTCCTAAAGAGCCATGTTGTTAACCATACTTTATTCTACTGTTCACCTTTTTATGATAGTACATGTTACCAACTTTAGTTGGTGACAAAAGGTAAGTCAGGGACATGTCCTGACTACCTACTCTCAGGCAAAATGTCTGAAAGACCTCACCTAGAGTCTTGTAGTATAGATGTAAGGTTAGAGGTGTCCAGCCGGTATCAAAGTATATCCGGCTGTAGGTAGTATTATATATATCTTCTCCCTGTAACTCTTTAGAAAAGCGATTTTGAGTCCAAGTGTCTTGTAATCCTTTGAGTTGAGAAGCAATATATAAAAGTACCTTGAAAATTTACCTGCTGTGTTAATTTTCTTACTGCTTGTTACTTGTTATATTGTGATCAACTCTTCATAGACTGCTTGCTGAGTGTTGTTCATAGTGAGTTGAGAGAAAAACCACCCACATATTCGATCCTGCAGATTGTGTATGTCGTGCGATTAAGTCAATGCGGATGAATGTGTGCGACTGTGCGTGTATCGCACGACTGAAGGTCAGTCGTACGAATGGAAGTCCAGTCGTACGAATGAAGCTAATTCATACGAATGAAGGCTAAATCGTGCGAATGGAAGTTGAGGCGTGCGATTGGGTGTTGTGTGGTACGACTGAATGCTTAGTTGCACGAATGGGGGTTCAATCGTGCGAATGAAGCTGATTCGCATGATTGAGAGTTGATTTGTGCGAATGGAGTGTCCAGTCGTGCGTCTAGTCATGTCGTGCAATTGGAGTCATTATGTGTGGATTCTTCCTGTGTGCGGTGTGTGTGGTCGTGTGATGTTAAGGTGACGTCGACACGGTTGCCATTGCTAATGACGATCTTTAACATTAACACTATCAAACTTATTAATGTTATATCAAATCAAATCAACTTAACATTTTACAATTAGCAACAATCGATTCATAACACAAGTGCTTACCAAGTATTTCTCGGACAACAATAACACTTTTACACAAATATCATCGACAATGGCAACGCTTCTAGTACTTGGATCTACATAAGATCTATTGCGCGTGTTTGTGTACAAGTGTTACCCACGACCGAACCGATACGACCCGACCCAACTAAACAATATTGTTGACATCAGACGTATTATTAATGCTTAACATAACTGTCAATAGGTGATTGACCGTTCATACATACATACAAGTTTGGGAAGTTACATCATACATACTTACCACTTAACAAGTGAGTTTCGTGGCCGCTTTTTACGCTTATACAATGTTTCAATCTTTTAAAACATGGGGGAAAAGTATGCTCACCCGTTTTCAATGTTGTACAACATACATACAATTTTCATACTTGGAATCAACGTGATACTGTTTTGTGAGTATATATCTGATGCATACATGATGTTACTGTGTGGTTTTTCTTACAACCATTTAATTCCGGTGTTTGAACCGACGGATAGGTATTAGTAGTACTACTGGGTTGACACGCCCACCCTTGACAGATGGTTACTCGTGAGTACCATCACACTACCAGGAACAGGCCTTGGGTGAATATATTCTGACAAGTTGCTGTGTGTACGTCATTAGGTTTGGTTGTATAAAACTCATGGTATGTGATTTTGTTTGCTTATAACTGTATGCACGGTATTCCACTACAAACACTATACAGCATCAATTACATGTTTACAATTTAAACCTGCGAAGCTCACCAACATTATTGTTGACAATTTTGAGCATATCTTTTCAGGTAACAATGAGAACTGAAGATCTAGGAGTACTGCCTTAGTGGAGACCCTGGGATGCATTTTTGAGACTGAACATACATGATGAACAATTATTTTGTATATTGTTGCAGTCCATTAAACAATTAACATTCTTTTGGATACTTGTTCCCGGGTTGTGGGAATTTCATACAAGAATACAATTATTGTGATTATGTGAATCGTTTATGTGAATCAATTACAAGTTTCTGTTTATGTTTATGGCTATGTTGTCGTGGATATTGACTAAACACGACACAAGTCTCCATTTGTGCCGGGTGTCGTCATGACACGCTATGTCATCAATTACATATATATTGCATCTCTATTGTTAACCATGTGTTATGACGATCCCGTCTCGCTCGCATCCCCGTGTTTCCGCTCTCAGCGGGGGTGTGACAACTTGCACCATCGGAAATGCAAGAGCTATGTAGTCAAGTTCAAGAAGTATCCGATAAGGGTTTTATTCGTCCTAGCTCTTCGCCTTGGGGTGCACCTGTTTTGTTCGTGAAGAAGAAAGATGGGTCGTTTCGTATGTGCATCGATTATCACGAGCTTAACAAACTTACCATCAACAACCGCTACCCTCTTCCTCGCATCGATGATATTTTTGACCAACTTCAAGGAGCTGCCATCTTCTTAAAGATTGACTTACGTTCTGGTTATCATCAACTACGAGTCCATGATGATGATATCCCATAGACTGCTTTCCGTACTCGATATGGGCACTATGAGTTCATGGTTATGCCTTTTGGTTTAACAAATGCTCCTGCTGTCTTCATGGATCTCATGAATCGAGTATGCAAGCCTTATCTAGACAAGTTTGTGATCGTCTTCATTGACGACATACTTATCTATTCCAAGTCCAATACCAATCATGAACTTCACTTGCGACAAGTTCTTAAACTATTGAAGAAAGAACAACTATATGCGAAGTTCTCGAAGTGCGAATTTTGGCTTAAGGAAGTTCAATTTCTAGGACACATGGTGAATAGACAAGGAATTCATGTTGACCCTGCAAAGGTGGAAGCTGTGAAGAATTGTTGTGTGCCTACAACTCCAACCGAAGTTCCTTCTTTCCTTGGTCTTGCTGGTTATTACCGGCGATTTATTGCCAACTTTTCTAGAGTCGCGAAGCCGCTTACATCTTTGACTCAAAAGAATAAACCATTCGAGTGGGGGTCCGAGCAAGAGGAAGCCTTTGAAGCATTAAAGCACAAGTTGTGCAATGATCCTATCTTAACCCTGTCCGATGGAAATGATGATTTCACCGTGTATTGTGATGCATCTAAACAAGGCCTTCGTTGTGATCTCATGCAATGAGGAAAGGTCATAGCATATGCATCGAGACAATTGAAGGTCCACGAGGTGAATTACACGACACACGATCTTGAACTTGGTGTTGTGGTTTTTGCCTTAAAGATTTGGAGGCATTACCTTTATGGTACGCAATGTATAGTCTACACTGATCACAAAATCCTTCAACACGTTTGTAATTAAAAAGATCTCAATATGAGACAATGTGGTTGGGTTGAGTTGATTAGTGATTATGACTGTGACATTCGTTACCACCCTGGGAAGGCAAATGTCGTAGCTGATGCACTAAGTCGTAAGGTCCATAACAAGATGATCTCATTTCAAGAAATTCACGATCGATGACAATGGTTTGATACTTTGGGAGAATTTGATATCGAGATTTGTCTAGATGTCAACGAGACTACTGTGCTGCTACAAAATTTGAGAATTGAATGCAACATCAAGACTAGTGTTTTAGAGACTCAACAAGCCGTTCAACAAGAAGGAAGAATGGGAGAGGAACTGGAGCATAATCTTCTAGCTCAACTAGATACAAAACCCAATGGGTTGATGTATTTTGCGAAACGAATTTGGGTTCCGAATCGTGATAATCTTCATACCTTTATCATGAACGAAGCTCATCAAACTCGTTATTCTATTCATCCTGGCTCCAAGAAGATGTATATGGACCTGCGTGGTCAATATTGGTTGCCTGGAATGAAGAAAGACATAGCGACTTATGTATCTAAGTGTCTTGCGTGTACGAAGGTTAAAGCCGAACATCAACGTCCAAGTGGATTACTTGAACAACCCGAGATTCCTTTATGGAAATGGGAACACATATCCATGGACTTCATAACTAAACTACGTCGTACCTCTCGTGGTCATGATAGCATGTGGGTGATCGTTGACTGATTGACCAAGTCGGCACATTTTATACCCATACGTGACACTTACAAAACATCAAGGTTGGCTCGTATATACAGTGATGAAATTGTGAGTCGTCATGGTGTACCCTTGCATATCATATCCGACCGAGACGCTCGCTTCACTTCGCGTTTTTGGTCGTCTATGCAAGAACTCTTGGGTACTCAACTGGATCTAAGCACGGCTTACCATCCTCAAACAGACGGTCAAACTGAGCGAACCATCCAAACCTTGGAGGATTTTCTACGTCTTTGTGACCTTGATTTTGGTGGTGACTAGGATACGCATTTACCACTCGTGGAATTTTCGTATAATAATAGTTATCACTCGGGTACCAAGATGGCACCTTTCGAAGCGCTTTATGGTCGTATATGTCATTCTCCAATCTGCTGGACCAACATTGGTGAAAGCTTCATCACTGGTCCTGAACTTATACAATAAACGACTGATAAAGTCTCCATAATTCACAAGAACCTTAAAGTGTCGAGAAGTCGACAAAAGAGTTATGCCGATAAGCGACGTAAGCCACTGGAATTCCAAGTTGGGAAAATGATTCTTCTTAAGGTCTCACCATAGAAGGGCGTTGTTCACTTTGGGAAGAAGGGTAAAATGGCTCCAAGATTTGTAGGACCTTTCAGGATTTTGAAAAGGATCGGGAAAGTGGCTTACAAACTGAAACTACCCTCCGACCTTAGTGGAGTTCATCCTGTTTTCCATGTCTCAAATTTGAAGAAGTGTTTGGCTGACGAAAGTCTGCATGTCTCATTGGATGACATCCAGATCGACGAGTCATTACACTTTGTCGAGAAACCCGTTGAAGTCATGGATCGCATTATGAAGAAGACTAGAACCACAACTACCCCAATCGTCAAGGTTCGCTGGGATAATAAGCATGGAGCTGAGTTTACTTGGGAGCGTGAGAGCATATGAAGAAGAAATACCCGTATCTGTTCGTTTAGTTTCATTCTTAATTTCGGGACGAAATTCTTAAAAGTTGGGGAGACTGTAACCTTTCGTGTTTTTCGTCAACTAAATGTTAACATCGTTATATGCTTGTAAGGGTCTTGTTGTCATTTATGAAACTTTGAGGGCTTGTTATGCATGTTAGCTAATTTAGAAGTTAATAAATTAATTTATTAAGTAATAATAATAATATTAGTGTTTACAACGTCTTTTTATTATTATAAAACTTAACATTAAGTTAATAATAAAAATAATAATAATAGTCAAAACAAAATAAAGATAATAATAACAATAATAATTAATAATTTATAAAAACTAAACAATTAATAAGTTATAAAAATATTAAAAACTAAAAACTTAAATTAAGTCCAGGGGGTATTTATGTAAATTTAAAAACTTTAAATGAAACTTTCTAGCATAAAATACTAAAAACTAAACTATAGGGACCAATTGTGTAAAGTTACTAAACCCAACCCCCCACCCTCTTTCTCTCTCCCTGCAAATCCGGTGGACCTCCGGCCACCTCCTGCCGGCGCCGGCGAGACCCAAAAACCGGTCAAAATGACCGCAATTTAAAATCCAAAGATGTCAAATGATTTGGGAGGATGTTTCAAACTTGAACACAAGATTTAATTGAGTTTTAAACTCGGTTATAATGACATTCGAACTTGAAACCGAAACCTCAATCAAATTCTAAACATCCAACGTACAAATCGCGATAATAATCAAATTAATCGAATAGAAACGTTTGTATAATCATTGCAAAGCTGAATGCGTAGTTTAATTCGAGTTAAACAATCAATTAAACACCTAATCATAACCGAAGTAGTCGAATAAAAATCGAAACTCATTCGGCAACTTAACGTACAAATTGAGGCTATATAACAGAGGGGAAAAGTGCCACTCGGTCCTTTTCAACTCTCTATGATCTCAATTACACAAACATTTCACTCTAACTGCGATTTCAAGCTCCTTCCTCATCACGTGCGAACCAAGTCAAAACCCGAGCTTAAACACTACAATCTGATCGTAATCAAGTAAGTTTAATACATCATTATACTCGATTATACTTAGGGATCAAAAGCCCTAAGGTTAATCGATCCCTAAGGTTAATCGGGTTGAAACACTTGAATTTGTGATCAATTTGGTTGATTTCGAATTAGGGTTCATACGAATTTGGGGGATTCTTTGTAACTGTGTATTTAAAATTTAAAAGCTATCTTTTAGCATGCCACGACCCTAGCTCAATGGTAAACCACACTCTTCACAACCAAGAGGTCCTGGGTTCGAACCAGGGCAACCTCACTTATTTATTTAGGGTTTTCTAGCCTTCAAAAAGTTATAGAAAAATTTCTAAAAATTATAAAAAAAATCATTTTATAAACTTTACATATTTTAAAGACACCTATTTATTTTCTGTAAATTTATTTCTTAAAAATACCTTCATATTTTTATTAAATATTCTAAACAAATATTATAATTAGTTTATTTTTATAAAAATTAAACTTTAAATAATAGTTCAAACCACAAAATTATTATTCGTTCAAACGTTGCCTTTAATTATTGTTTAAATCATGATTATTTCACTTTTATATTTAAACCTTACAAATTATTACAAATGTTTTTCTTTTCATATCTTTATATAAAATATAGTAACTTCTTTCATTTATTTCAAGAAAATATAATTGATTCCATTTGTTAAATTTAATTATTTGACAAAGCCCCAAATTCCACTTGAAACCCTAGTTCTCGTTAAATCGTTAAACTTATTGTTTAATTTAAATCTTGTAAATATATATACGTTTAAGTACCTTGTGAAGAATTTCGTTGGAACACCGACTATCATTCTTATTAATCATCTTATATACACTTATTCGACATTCGAGTTATTCATGCCCCCTTTTTACTTTATTTCACACCTTTTGGGATGAAACATGTTAACCTTATAAACTTACACCTGTAAACTTTTTATACTTGTAACGCACATGCAATTCATACTTATTTTTGTCATGGTTATTTGTATTATTGTGAGTGTGATATGAGATACATTATATGTTGACAATCAATAACTATTGCTAGCCTGAAGACGTCATAAGTCTATGGGCCTGACAAGCCTATTTGGTGGCCCTAGTGTTGTATTCTTGAGCACTATGGGGACCAAATACACTTAGCTAATCGTTTAATCTTGTAATCTTGTAATCTTGTAATCTGTCAAGGTTTGATTGTAGCTATATGTGTTCTACAAATGTGCATAATGCATAACCATTGACATGAATTGCTACTTGTAAATCTTTTGTTATATTTATGTATACTTAACCCATGGAAACTCACCAACTTTCATAGTTGACCTTTTACTTTTAACATGTTTCAGAAAATGCACAAGGTTGATGATATCTTTGAAGCATGCTTACCCCTAGTATTTGGACCTAGGAAATAATAAATTATTTTGAATCTTAGATGTTGAACATTTGTTTACTTTGTTGCATTATGACATTTGGATGTATTGTTTATTTAAAACTTATGAAAATCATATTTATATTTAATGGTAGCGTTATGTGGCTGTGAACAATCTTAACCCTCACATCTCGATGTTTCCGCCGTTAAGGTTGGGGTGTGACACAAGGTAATTATGTTCCTCATAATCTTCTCTAGTTTATGGTGTTGTCACGCCATGAAGAGGATCACGAGGTCACTAAATAAAGTCCTCTTTCGCAAATACTGACCTTCAATGAAACGGAGATGACTAAATGACATATGAATTATGAAATATGACTGGTACTTGTTAAAGGTAGATTTTTACAATACCATCTATTCCATAATCCAACAAAAATACACTTTGATTTTTCTTTTTTGTTTCCTTGTAGAAAACAACTTGGTAGCCTGACATATGCCTTAACAAAAATCACTTTAAAAAATGTTTCTCTTTTGTTAGGCTTTTTGTATTTCTGTAAGGTTCACCATCAAGTTACTATTGTTACTTGAATTGACATTTTTAGGCCAAGAGAATCATAACTCCATTTATGTGAAATATTCGAACATTCATTCACATGCATCAATAGTGAATATTACAAATCTACAATAAAAAATGTTCAGACTATTCAAGAGCAAATCATCAAATTAAAATGTAGCTAAATTCAACTTAAGCACATAAACCCTTAGTAAAGCAAATTCAATTGAATTAAAAAAAGCAATGCCAATTAAAGACAATCCATAGAGCAATTTAAACAAATGATCTTTACTTAAATTCTTTGTAAGCAACTAAGCAATTTTACTTCAGTAAATTCACTTTTCCATCTATATGAACTCTAGCTTAAAACTAAAGCAAATCCAAAACTCTTATGTGAAAAATTAAGTCACACATAGTCCACTGACTTAATTGAAAGTGATCACCAAAACTTTGAATTTAAGATAATTTGATAAACAACTATGACTAACCCATTTATTTTATTAAACTCAATCTAAACCCATTAGTTTGGATAACTTCTGGTTTCTTAACATGTTCCAAGTGAATGTGATTTTTTTCAGGATTAAAAATAAAAATAAAAAATCAAGTTTGCAGAAATATATATACCTTGCCAAGATCATAGAGCATTTTATTTAAACCCTTCACGAGAGAAGATGATTATTAAAATAAATAATGACAACCTAAAATGGAAATCAATGAAATATATAGTTCTTTAAACAATAATTAATCTAAAAACTCAATAATGTAGTTAATACTTTTATAGGATTGAGCTTTAATTGTTTGGTAGAAACCTTGGATATCCATGATGGAAGCAGGGAAGAGTTATTGTTGACCATGATCTGTCAATGTTAAGAATAATAAAGAATTTATTTTAAAATTGATGGTTTAGATATGAATATTATTTTTACCCATCAAACTAAATAATAACATTATGTTGAACATTTTTTAAAAGAACAATTAAAACCCAACAATTAAGGTTTAGTTGAAAAAGCATTATATTATATAATAAAATATTGAAAAAACATAGACCCAAATCTTGATTCCTGCTTCCCGGCGCATTCATGTACCTGATGAGTCAAAATCGCAGGGGAAGTGTGGCCTTGCCCTTACAAAGTCCATCACAAAGTTAGATCATCAACACAATTGGTATTTTTTTATTGATGGTTTACCCTATTGATCTTTTATACTCATAATGAGTGAAAAATGTTATAGAACATTACCCGAGTATCAACTAAATTCTCGCTGTTTAGGCCTTGATTTTAATCAAATAGCTATTGTAAGCGCTATAAATCTACACTATAAACTATACGTAGGGATTTTCATGTCCCTATAACTCTATAAGCAATTAAAATATTTTAGTTTCAATAAGCCATCACCTTTTATTGCCTGAACATAAAACACGATTAGGTTTTAAATATCATGTATAAGATTCAATAAAATGTTTTAAATATCATGTATAAGATTCAATAAAATGATTAGAGAAACAATAGTACGTCCTGATAGTTGAATAGATCAATTTTCCCTCCCTTCCAGCTCCTAACCTTCTCAAAATAATATGTATAAGATTCAATAAAATGTTTTAAATATCATGTATAAGATTCAATAAAATGATTAGAGAAACAATAGTACGTCCTGATAGTTGAATAGATCAATTCTCCCTCCCTTCCAGCTCCTAACCTTCTCAAAATAATAGTATTAGATTAGTAGTGTATTTGAGTTTTTTACTTGTAGAAACTAATAATTTGTTTAGAATATAATCACTTGATATTATGTACATTATGGATGAATAGATCAGTTATTTGGTCATTTTTAATTTCTCTCTCTTAAGCAAGCTGGCGTTTAAGAAATAAAGCATCAATCGTATAAACATGTAGCATTTTAGTTGTTTATTTGTTTAAAATAAGATAGATATAATTTTAATTTAAATAAAAGTAAAGGGTGTGTCGGAACATAATTTAGTAATGTAACGGCAAATAAAGGAAAACATTCAACTGATGTCTAAGATTGAAGACTATCCCTAGTACCTGGCGATTAGAAACGGACCAATGCAAAATCTAAACAAGGTAAAATGAGATGAAGATGTACGACTCAAGACTCAAAGAGTTAGATACTAATTTAATGATTTCAAACCACAACTAACTTCAGTGGCGAATCCAGAAATTGTTTCATAGGGGGCGGAGATTTTTAAGTGTAATTTGGCTATCACAATACAATATATTTTTTGGTCCAATTTGGGTCAGATCGGGTCGGATCCGGTTCATTATCGAAAAACATTGTTAAAATGATCCTTTAAATCTTATATTTTCAGATATATCAAGAGCTACATTAAAAGCAATTATACTTATAAAAATGATTATATATGATGTTTAAAGCAATTATGCTCATAAAAGTGATGATATATAATATTGCAGGACCGTTGAAGGTATGCACTTACAACACAACAACACAAAGAGGAGAGTATGCAACAACACTTAACAATTCAAATGGGAAACTAGGAAAATCAGTTTTGAGAACTAAGAAACATAAGTGTATATGAGACAGAACAAGAACAACACAAGTAGTTGGTTTTCGAGGTTGATGTATATTGCTCTCTAGTTCCTTACAAATGTTTCCAAAGTTCTACAAATAAGATACAAGGACCAGAAATACTTATACTACAACCTATAGCTGGCCATACTTTGAAGGCCAGCTGGATACATAATCTAGACAATAAAATCAATGTAGAGTCAAAAGACAGATTGCCTTTTTACTAGTGACTATAACATGCCATAGCTCACATCCTAATATATTACAAAAGGATAAAGTACATAAAGTGGAAAGTTACAGACTCAAAACCTCAATGTACAGTTACCAAAAGCATGGACCTTTTCACCAACTCATGTAAAGTTGGTGTCTTATCAGAGTTGCAGCGGAAAGAGGTCCAGCTTTAGGTAAAAGGTTAAAGCATGTGATCAAAAAGTCTTCGGAAGAAATCTGTCTTCAATAGTTGGCTTCGGAAGACTTTGTCTTTAAAGCTTCGGAAGACTTCATCTTTGGCTTCGGAAGATATTGGTCTTGGCTTCGGAAGATATTGGTCTTGGCTTCGGAAGATTTCACACTTAGAGTAATTTCTAAGGCAGTGTGTGAAACTTCTGAAGCATTGCACTTCAGTACACTTGTGCATGCATGCAGGAGAGACTTTGGGTGTTTGGGTTGCATCAGCCTTACAAACAAACCTTACAAATATGTCTGAAATAATTATACTTATCACTAAAATGATTCCCAAACTCTTTAATGCCGATGATGTTTTATATGTTTGATAATAATGTCGGCCAATATAAGTTTAGCTTGCTTCATAATCAAAAACGTTTGTCTTGATATAATTTTTTTTCTTCCTACTAACTACTTGATTATTTGAGAGTGAAAGTACTGAAAATTTACTAGGTTATAGACCCCGGTTAGTGAGAAAATATGACTCGTTGAACTGTAACCTTATTGTAGTTCTACCCCAGACAACGTGTTTACGACATTATGTTTGCTCTTCAGTTTTAAAAGTTCAAGAGGGGGATTCCAAAATTTTAAGAGGGGCGGTCAGGATTTTCCCATATGGATAACACTTAAAATTTTCGTCTAGGGGGGGCGGCTGCCCCCTACTCAATATGTAGATACACCCTTGACTAACTTAAAACTTAAAACTTATCAATACCTTGTAATTCCAAATCCAAGTTCACCTAACAAGTCAGTTTCTTCATGAGCAGATATTGTCCATTCGCATATATTGTTTCTCCTAAATACATTCAATGATCATATGCTACCAACCTGTCCACTTTTACATGAAGACTAAATCATCATCTATTCATCTTGTATTATATCACGTTTCAACATGACAATTTAATCAAAACATCTCAGTTATATACAAAGTAAATATAATAGTTTTAGTTTCAAATAATACTTTGAAGGCATAGCATTTTCAACCCATCAAGCTCATATTTAGGAACCTATAAATGCATCAGAACATAAGCAAATTGAAACCAAAGACCAAGACTTAAATTTAGGCTAGGGCGTCATGAGGTTTGGCCAGTTCGAGCAGCTTATGTTTCTTTCACTAACTACCACTACTGGTTCGGCCATTTCCGGTCCGGGTTTGATTTGTTGGTGTGTTGCTCACCCTAATTGAGAACATGTAAATAGAACCTGTGTTTTTCCAATTAATAAAACAAGATATTAGTTCATAGTACCTGCATTTCTTTTTTGATTGAGAGCCATATCAATTATCACACATACTATAAGTTGCAAAGAAGGCTTACTATGAGTAGAGAGCTGCAAAAAAGACTTACTATGAGCAGAAAGCTGCAAAAACTTTATTGCCACATTATTTTCAAAGTTTATACGGTTTCTTTTTGGTGATAAAGCATCTACACAAATGAAATCAAATTACAGAAGATAATTTAACAAGAACCCAAATCAAATTCACAAAGGGCAATATAGCAAAAACTTAAATCAAATCAACAAAAACCAAAAAACCCCACATAAGGAATAACCTAGCCTATTTTTGTTATTCAACTAATAATTGATTTTAGGGTTATATTAATACCTATAACGAAGTTTTTACATGTAAATCGGTCTTTATTTTTGCTGATTTTAGAGCATTCATAATAAGTTTTCTATTTTTATATGAATTTAATTGTGTTATATATTGTAAGAAATGACCATGAGTAATTGTGAATGAATAAGAGAAAATTTATTGAGATTGTACTGTGGGAAAACACGGTACAATCCCATACATTTTTTTAATATTTTTAAAAATAGTTATGAGTGGAGAAAAGAAAAAATATAATGATAAAGATATAAAAATATATTATTTAATTGAAAGAAAAAGTTTAAAATAGTGTTTTTAATTTAAATACAAGGATGATGATAGATAAGGTAGTATGATAAAGATATAAAAAAAACTATTGTTTAATTGAAAAAAAAGTTAAAAATTATTGTTTTTAGTGTAAATACAGGGTCGGGGATAGAGAACGTAGTGAGAATGATCTTAAGGTCCTACACACAAAACAACAAATAAAGCGTACAAGAGGAAAAAGAAATAGAGAAAAGAAAGTAGGAGGGGGAGTTTGAGATGGTCGGGCCGATCTGTCTCTCATCTCTGTTGAAAATCCAAATAAGAACAACAAGGGGCGATCGGTGGATTATTGACATGTTGGCTTTCAAATTCGTGGAAGGCCATGGAGAGTGATCGAACCCAAGACAATGAAGAGTGACCGAACCCACACTACTAGAAAAATCGCAAAAGATGACGCGCATTGCGCGTCATCTTGGGGGTCAGATGACGCGCAAATGCGTGTCAAGGAAGGGGTAGTCATAAATGATAGATGACGCGCATCCGCGCGTCATCTTTTTATGACGCGCAAAAGATGACGCGCATTTTATGACGTGCAAAAGATGACGTGCAATGCGCGTCAAGGAAGAGGTAGTCATAAATGACTAGATGACGCGCATCCGCGTGTCATCTATGAAATTTTTATGACGTGCAATAGATGACGCGCAATGCACGTCATAAATTTAGCTGCATTATTTTATATATATATATATATATATATATACACATTAATTTTTATAAATTTTACCTGCTGTTTTTATAAACTATAAATCAATAACTGTCAAATGATAGCAAAACAAAATTTATTTAATTAAATACTAACAAAAATTATAAAGTTGTTCCAAGTTCACATGCATATGCAAAATTACAAAGTAGTTCCAAATTCATTTAATTATCTAATAAGTAGCCCTACACATAAATAAAATTTGAAACGTAACACGACCACAGTTGCAACGGCTTCTACAACACCAGCTGCTCCTAGAAGGTGACCAATCATTGATTTGTCGAGTTCACTCGCAACTGCAAACATATCATGGCCACAACTTGGACCTTTGTTAACTCCAACAATATATCACCTGTTTGCCATTCCAAAATGAAACAATAAAAATGAGTCAACATTTTATGAGAGCATTATGATTGATGACACCTCAAGAACCAAAAGAACATACCATAAGAGGCTTGGACCATGCAAACAATGCCCCAGATAATGCAAAACAGTCCGACTTATAAATCTAATCAGAACCACACTTCACAATCATTAAATTGATAAGAAACCTTGCTGGGATTTACTTATAGACTCACTTAATGATCATATTAATGTATTTTTGTTACATTCAGATTGAAAAAAAACAAACTAGTGTGCAGTAATCAACGAGAAAGAAAACTGAGCTTACCAGTAACCTCATACGCAGTGGCTTCTTTGATTTCAGCAGTGCTTACAGCAATAGACTCTTGATACGAAAAAGAGTGACCAGAAAATGATTTATCCCTGCAAAACATATAGAAATCATCAATAACCCCCAATGTTTCACCAATAAACAATCTTTCAATTCGAAGGAGCATATAAACACATATAGAAAACTATTGTTCTAATAGTAATAGAAAACATCATCACAATACCATTATAAACAAATCAACAAATTAAACGTAGCCTAAGCAAGAAAACAACAGGCATATTTGAAAGAGCTACTAGTTCTGAAGGAACCTCTAGTGTATTACCAGCAGCTATAACTTTAAGGATGTGATGTAGGTCAGTGAAAAAGGTTGTTGCATCAGCAACAGGAAAAAGCTTCTCTCTTGCTGCAAGAAGTTAAAAAGTACACTTGAAGTACATACATACATACATATGACATACATATGACGTACATACATACATACATGTGAGTGAGTGTGTATATATGTATGTATGTATGTTTGTTTGTGTGTGTATAGACAAAAATAACACCATTAAGAAGGATATTACAATCTTTATTTGCATAAACATGAACTACTCCATCTTCCATTTCGAAGTAATGCTGTAGCATGATTAAAATATTGTGTCAAGAGAACTTATATTGATTTAACATAATTTTGTGGAAAGTACAAAATGGTTTAATACTCACATCAGTTTTTGGTTCGGAAACAAAATCAAAAGGATTCGGGTTGCGTTTAGGGGTGCTAGGATCAGATATGACCTCTTTTTCCCATGGTGCAATGCTTTCTCTAAACACATAACTGTTTCTCATTTCAAGGCAAACCTGTAAAGCCCTGTAAACCTCTGCTTCATCAGGTGATGGTGTCTCTGCAAATAATCAAATTGTATGATGTTTAAGTACAATTGTTTATGAATTTTAATACACACCAGTCAAGTAAAAAAATCATTATAAAATTGTTTTGCTTTTCATATGAAATTTAGTTGTTTACCTTTTGCATATGAAAGCCACAGTTTCACTTAGTGAACTAATTTGTGGGTAGATCAGTTGTTTTGATTGACTTTTTTTATCTCTGGCAGAGATTTAGGATAAAATTACCAGTTTAATGGTGTTTTAATTTTATTAATACATATGGGAGGTCAATTCAGTTCTCTTATGAGAAAAAGTGCAAACGCCATGCCTCATATAGCAAAATGCACCATTAGCAGGAATATTTACATCTATATCAATGTGCGTGCTTAAGAATCATCGTCACCAAAATTCATAGCATAAGATGTGTTCATATATAACTAATCAGCAACTTCAAAACACCAAACAATTAACAGATTCAAACAAATATGCCAAATGAATATAACTGAACACTTATTAATTAGCACTCACTTTTCTCTGTAGCCTTCCTAAACGAGATGGAATAGAGCGAACTTGAGAGAATTATTATAGTAGGAAATGAAATTCAAAAAATTACATTATTTCTGATGATAGGCTATTACTGCTAGAAGTATTGATTTTATCATTGGCTTTATGTTAGGTTAATCAAGAGCTCATATTCTTTTATTGTTAGAATAATAACAAGCATCGTCAACAGTGTTAGTTTTATCTTTGTTCTAATGGGTATGTAGTTCCAAATTGGAAGTAGACCTGAATGATACTGGTTTTATAAGACTTCTGTAGAATGACTCTTTCTTCTCATCTCTTAATCTCTTTCTACCTCTGTTCTCTTTATTTCTCTTTTTACCAAACATTTTTCTACACCAATTGTAAATTCCAACCTTGTCAAAGGCTTGGAATTTCCAAATTTGATCTTGTAAAGATAACTCTTAACAATAATTTTCAGAAAATCATTTCTTGCTCTTTGACTCTACAAATTCTTGTTTTGTCTATAATTAAAACAATCTGTTACCTTAAAGGGGAAGAATCTTACTGCAACAATCTAAAAGAACAACAGTTCTCCTTCCACTTATAGAAGATAGGAGTAACCTGCGTTGGTTACTCCTACACTAAAAGATATAGAAAAAGCAGTCCAACTTCTATAGTCAATTTAAACTTAGAGATGAACCAGAAGAAGAGAAATGAGTACCATATGGAGTGATCCTAAGCCGTACAAAAGTTTCCTGTTCTGGCTCCTTTCTAAGAATATCAGCAGCAACAGGATCAGGTTGTACACCATGTAAATCACCAGACACACTATGTGACCGTATCAAAGTAGCTGCAGCTATGGGCAATTGTTCACCATTTGCATTAACACTTGCGTCTGGGCCCTGCTCATTTGTATATGCCTTTAGTAGTAAGTTGAGGGAAAGGGACTTATCATAGTGGATATGAAATTTACCGCATTCCCATTTGCATTAAGGTATGCAGGATCAAGATTAACATTGTGGGTGACATCAGCCTCTTCATCTGAGCCTTCAACGCTTTCAAAAGCACTTGCACTTGCAACCGGAGACTTTGGAGAAGTCGGTCTGAGTATGATTGAAGCTCTCTTGGCCAACCCACTATGACTAGTAGATTTCCCTGTCACAATTCCAGCAATCAAACATTAGAAAACAAAATAAAAAAAATTAAAAGAAGAAGTGAACAGATAGCAACTTAAAGAGTTAAGGTAGTTCCAAGAAACTGACCATACTCGAGGTAGCTAAACAACAACCATGTAGAATTTTACTGTAATCTTTTATAAAGAAGTCAAATGCTTGCAATAAAAACAGGTGACTAAGCGACCACGAAGATTCACATGTTGATGGCACGTTCAGCAAAATCATTTAGTTACCTTCAGGAAATGCAAGGCATATTCAAATCATTTAGTTCTTCGAAAATGCAAGGCATATTCAAATTATTTCATAAACTAACATAAAGAATAAGCTAAACTCTAAAGTCAGTCATATTATCCTCCAAAATCACAGAAAAACCAAACAAAACACCGTATAAACCCTAATACTCCACAAAACACAATACTTACATCCAAATCTCAACAAATTTCTTATCCATAATGAAATTACAACTAAAACACGAACACATCAATTTTCACACGAGCGATTGAACCAAAAAGCAAAACTAAAAAGCAAATCAGAACAAAACCTCACCAGTTCCACCATCGCCGACAATCACAAGCTTGTTTACCCGCAGTCGGGAGAAATTACCCGCAGTCGCGGCAAATGTAAGCTTGTTTAGAAGCAGCTCTCATGGCGAACGGTGATAAACTAACAGGAGGTGATGGAGAGCGGTGATAGACAAAGAGGCGGTGATGGATGGCGGTGATAGGCAGCAGATATGCGGTGATGGAGGGCTGCGAGAGGTGGTTGTGAAATTTGGAGATCGAGAAATTAGGGCAAGATATCTTTTAAGGAAGAAGGGGGAATTGAAATATGGGCGCAAAAATGCGTGTCATTTTTTCTATAATTTTTTAAAATATGACATAATTTTTATGACGCGCGAAAATGCGCGTCATCTTTTTTCGCGCGTCATCTTTCGCGCGTCATCTATTAGTAGTTTTTTAGTAGTGCCACCACTGGGTTATTTATATGACATGTTTGGGATTGTTTATTTTGTTGAAAATGACTTTTAATAAAAAGGACTTATTAACTTATGACTTTTCAAAAGGAGTTTTAGAAAAAAGTGTTTGGATTAGCTTATAAACTTAAAAGTCAATAAGTTGTTTTGTAAAAAGTTTTGGTTTAGCTTATTGATGTAAAATGATCAAAAAGGACATCCTGTTAAAAGTCAATAAGTTGTTTTCTAAAAAGTGTTTGGGATTGCTTATTTATACTATTATACTTTTTTCCCGTCTTGCAAATTGAAAAAATATTATGAAATATATAAATTAAGATTCGTTTACATAATTTAGAATCCTTGCTTAGACATAATCATATTACAAGAGATTGTTTAAATAACACCACAATACACAATGATATGTGTAATGATTCCTAGAAGTCTGATGCAGCCAAAACACTCTTGTAACTATCTACTGAAGTTAACAGCTGAAGACATTTACTGAAGTTAATAGCTGAAGACAACAGCTGAAGGTAACAGCTGAAGACATTAGCTGAAGATATCAACTGAAGACAACAGCTGAAGGTAACAGCTGAAGACAACAGCTGAAGACATCAGCTGAAGACATCAGCTGAAGACATCAACTGAAGACAACAGCTGAAGGTAACAGCTGAAGACAACAGCTGAAGACATCAGCTGAAGACATCAGCTGAAGACAAAGTCTGAAGACAGTTTTCAGTAGTTGTCACAACAACTGAAGAAGTATTCTTCAGTAGCTGTGATGATCCTTCAGTAGTTATCACAACAGCTGAAGAAGTATTCTTCAGTAGTTGCTGTTGAAGAGGGAGGCTTTGACTGGAGCTTTCAGATAGAAGATGCATCTCCAAACCAAGCTCTCATGGCAGATCATGATGAAACCAAGGTATTGGAAAATCTTTGCTCCTCTGAATGTATTGCTAAAGTTAATAGATACAGGTCATATAACTTAGAGATGAGATCTGACCTTGAGTCCTTAAACATCTTGAAAGCTGATTTTAAAAGAGCTGAAAATGACTATAAACTTAAAATAGAAGATTTAGAGAAAACCATTTCAACTCTTAAACATGAGCTAACAAATTACAGGACTCAGATCAAAGATCTCATAGCTAAGTTAACTGAATGCCAAGCTGAGCTTGTGATCAGCAAAGCTAAGGCAGAAAATTGTGTTCTTGAAGAAGATACCTTCAAGAACATAATATCCTCATCCTTGCATGCAAAAGTATGTTATCAGAACAAGCAGGGACTGGGATTTAGTGAGATAGCTCCTCCACACACCATCTTGTCTGTAAGATCTCCCAGGTGTGGAACTTGTGAAGATGAGCTTCCCCTCATAGATCCTTTGACTGAAGAGGATGAAGAGGAGATGGTGAAGAATGACTTTGGTTTGAGTGAAGAAAAGCATTCTGAGATGGGTCACCATTCCTCTGAGGAGAGTAAAACTGTTGGGATGACCAAGTCAAGAAGAAAGAACTTGATCAGGAAAGCCAAAAGAAAATCAAGGAAGGCTCAAGAGATCAAGGCTACTTTTGACTCTAAGCAGAAACAAGTTTTTATCTCTGCAGGGTTTGAAGTAGTTAAGACTGATGACATGAATTCTGGTTCATGTGCAACTCTATCTCAGCAACAAGAAGAAGACTGATCTGTTATGTGTTACTGCTACACAACCTGGACCATCCAACTCCAAGAACAGTTCTCAACCCAAAAGAACTGTCTCAGCTCCTGCAAAGGTGAAGATGGAGATGGGATGTGACCAAAGTCAGTGCTCTTCCATGAAGAAGACTCTTGGAAAGAAGAATCTGAAGTGTGTCATGTGTGAGAGTACTTCTCATTTGGCTAAAGATTGTCCATACAATCCTAAGGGTACTCTTCACATGATAAACAAAGAGACTTCCAAGAATTCCAAGATGAAGAAGGTAAGTGGAAAACTGCCTTCGGAAGAAGATTTGGTCTTGGAAGAAAGGAATGCTTCCAAAGTACTGAAGCTTGCTGCAGTAAAGGCAAGATCTTCCGAAGGACCAGTCATCAAAACTTCTAAAGTCTCAAAAGCTTCTGAAGTATTAAAGGTCAAGTCTAAACTTCCAAAGGTGGTGTGGAAGTCAAAGAAATACCAAAAGACTGAAGGTTCTTCATCAATAATAGCTCAAGATCCTCAAAGCACAACCATAGGATCTATTACTGTTGCATTGTCTTCAACTGTTTTAAATGAGCCCAAGACCAATGAGGCTTGGGTTTCCAAATGTAACTAGCTATCTCTTTGTGCAGGAACAGCTACAGACAAACAAAAATGTGTGGATCATTGATAATGGTTGTCCCAGGCACATGACAGGAAATAGGTCACTACTCCAGAAATTTGAAAGAATTGATGGACGGCCAGTTGCTTTTGGAGGAGATGCAGGTGGTTACATTACTAGAAGGAGCAAGGTCACAAATGGTAAGCTCAGCATTGACAAGGTAAACTTTGTCAAGGAGCTTGGATACAATCTTTTGAGTGTATCACAATTCTGTGATCAGAGTCATAACATGCTATTTACTGAGCATGAGTGCATTGTTCTTAAGCCTGGGGTGGTCATTACTCATGAGCACATCCTACTCAGAGCCCCCAGGAAAGGGAACATGTACAAGATGGATTTGCAAGAAACATCTCCCTCAGGAGAAGTTTTATGCTTTCTATCTAAAGCAAATAGTGATGAATCTTTCCTTTGGCATAAAAGAATGTGCCATGTAAACTTTAAGAATATGAATAAATTGATTAAGAATGATTTGGTAACTGGAATACCAAAAAGAGAGTTTACAAGTGATGATCATTGTGTTGCATGCCTGAAAGGGAAGCAACACAAGGTATCTCACAAGCCTAAGGAAAGAAATTCCATCACTACACCCCTACACTTGTTACATATGGATCTCTTTGGCCCCACCAATGTAATGAGTTTAGGAAGGACCTCTTACTGTCTGGTGATCACAGATGACTTTACAAGATTTACATGGGTATTCTTCCTTAGAACTAAGGATGAGACCCCTGAGATTCAGAAGAATTTCATCTTAAAAATTGAGAATCAATGTGATCAGAAGGTCAAAACCATAAGATGTGATCAAGGAACTGAGTTCAAGAATCAAATACTTGATACATTTTGTGATTAAAAGGGTATTACAAGACAATATAGTGCTCCCAGGACCCCTCAGCAAAATGGAGTTGCTGAGAGGAGAAACAGGACACTAATTAAAGCTGCAGGAACTATGTTGTCTGACTCTAAACTGCCCATCACCTTCTGGGCAGAGGCAGTCAATACTGCCTGCTATGTGCAGAACAGAGTTTTAGTAGTTAAGACACATGGTAAGACTCCTTATGAACTTTGGCACAAGAGGAAACCTTTCATTGGTTTTCTCAGGTCTTTTGGATGTCCTTGCACCATCTTGAATACCAAAGATCAGATAGCCAAGTTTGCTGAGAAATCAGATGATGGACACTTCATTGGATACTCTTCTCAAGCTAAAGCTTATAGAGTATACAATCTCAGAACTAGAGTAGTTGAGGAGCCAGCCAATGTGACTTTCAATGAACACACACCCAGTGTGAAAGGTTCTGGTCCGGATTGGCTGTTTGATCTTGATTTAGTTACCAAATGTTTTAACAAATCTTGTGAGCATGTTTCAGGAACTACAGATATATTGCCTACAGGTGATCCTGATCCAAGAATTGAGCTGAGAAGATCTTCAAACAACATATCTTCAGCTCCAGTGGTAACTAATCCTGCAAATGAAGCTTCTACCAGTACATCAATGACAAATCCTGCTGATACATCTGAGTTGTCTTCATCTTCCAGTGTTGAGGCACAGAACTCAAATGTAGAAACTTCAAATGTCAGAAAACATGGTGGTGGTGACAGTGATCAAGAATTTCTTGATGCTGAGAACCATCCCATTGAAGAAAATCTCAATGATGTCACACACTCATTGGATCAAGTTAATCTTGATAGGTATGTTGCTGTAGAGGGTGAATCCTCCTTGCCAGATCAGAATTTCTCCAATTTGGATCTGTCTAAACAACTTGCTATGATCCCTCAACTAAGGATCCACAAGTCTCACCCCTCTACAAACATCATTGGAGATGTTGGTACTGGTGTAAGAACAAGAGGACAGTCTCATAATGCAAGTATCTGTCTTCACTCTTGTTTCTTATCCCAAATAGAGCCAAAGAAGATTGATGAAGCTCTAAAGGATGGAAGTTGGGTTGAAGCTATGCAAGAGGAGTTGCTTCAATTCAAGAGACAAAAGGTTTGAAATCTATGTCCTCTTCCTCATGGGAAGACTACCATAGGTACAAAGTGGGTCTTCAGGAATAAGAAGGATGATAGAGGACTTGTCATCAAGAACAAGGCTAGACTAGTTGTTCAAGGGTATACTCAAGAAGAAGGAATTGATTACACTGATGTCTTTGCTCCAGTAGCAAGACTTGAAGCTGTCAGGATATTCCTAGATTTTGCTGCATCCAAGAACTTCAAGGTCTATCAACTTGATATCAAGTGTGCTTTTCTTTATGGAGTGATTGATGAAGAGGTGTATGTCAAACAACCACCTGGCTTTGCAGATCCTGATCATCCTGATTATGTCTGCAAGCTTAACAAAGCTCTCTATGGGCTACATCAGGCACCAAGAAAGTGGTATGAGACTCTATCTCAGTATCTCTGTCAGCATGGCTACAAAAGGGGTACCATTGATGGAACTCTCTTCATCAAAGGAACAAGAGATGACATAATTCTAGTTCAAGTATATGTAGATGATATCATCTTTGGGTCAACTAATCCAAAGCTCTGTAAAGACTTTGAGAAGCTGATGAAGGATAGATTTGAAATGAGTGCCATGGGGGAACTCAATTTCTTTCTAGGGATTCAAGTGAAGCAGGTTGACAATGGTATCTTCATAAATCAGTCAAAGTATGTGCAAGACATACTTAAAAGGTTTAACATGACTGAATGTAAGGTTGCTAAGACACCCATAGCTAGAAACCACTCCCTTGGACCTGATCTTGAGGAGGAGTGTGTTGATGAACATCTCTACAGGGCTATGATTGGGTCTCTTATGTATCTTACAGCTAGCAGGCCAGATATTATGTTTGCCACTTGCATCTGTGCAAGATATCAGGCCAACCCCAAGATGTCACACCTAACCACTGTCAAAAGAATTCTAAGATACCTTAAAGGAGCCCCATCTCTTGGCCTTTGGTATCCTAAAAATTCTGACTTCAATCTGTATGCATATACAGATAGTGATTATGGTGGATGCAATATGACTGCAAAGTCTACATCAGGGGGATGTCAATTTCTTGGTGGAAGGATAGTCTCTTGGCAATGCAAGAAACAATCCTGTGTATCTGTATCAACTGCTGAGGCTGAATACATTGCTGCTGCAAGCTGCTGTGCTCAAGTGCTTTGGATTCAAAATCAGATGCTAAATTATGGATTCAACTTCAAAGAGACTCCCATTCATATAGACAACAACAGTGCTATCTCAATCACAGAAAATCCAGTGCAGCACTCAAGAACTAAGCACATCAACATCAGGTATCATCTGATTAAAGATAATTTTGAAAAGGGATTAATCAAACTAATCAAAGTTCATACAGATGAACAATATGCTGATCTGTTCACAAAAGCCTTTGATGAACAGAGATTTAAATATCTTATATCAGCTATTGGGATGATCAACTTTAAATAGCTTTTCTTAAAAACTTAATCATATTATTTCTAAAACTATGTGTGTTCTATGTTGTCTATTCCATCACCATAATAAGCCCCGATTTCTCTTTGGAAGAAAATTCTTTTAGGATATTCCTTATATTTTTTAGAATTTTACACAAGTTGTAAAATTCTTCAAAATCTTTGAAATATTTTTTGAGGCAAAATTTGCCTTCGGAAGCTTTCTAGTTAAAACTTCCGAAGCAAAATACCCTTCATGGTCAAAACTTCTGAAGTTAAATTATCTTCAGAAGATTTCTTAGAATTCCAAGAAAACTACTTTTTGGGCAAAAAGCAAACTACTTTTCAGAGGTGGGACCAACACAATGGATTTCAAAGTTTATCCTTTTTCATTAACTTTGTCTCTAATCCAAATTCATACAAATATCCAATGGTTACACCTCTTTCCTTTACCTACTCCAAAATTCACCCATACCTCAAACCAAATTTCTCTGAAATCACTTTTGCTTTTCACCTTTCTTCATCCTTAAGCTTTTTAAAATGGCCAACATTCCAAACAGAAACCACCCAAATTTCTCCATGCAATTCCATAGGCAGCACAATCAAGTTGCCTTGTTGCACTCTGAGAAAGATGATAGTTTCTCAGAAGTTTGCCGTTTTCTTGCTCTATCCAACTACTACACCTCACTCACCATTGATCCTATTCTTTATGAGGATCACCTGCTTGACTTTTAGAGGACATGTCAAGAGGTTATTATGGATGGGGAGAAGGCATTGTCTGCCACAGTGCAGGGGATGACAGTCTTTATCACTCCAGCCATCATCAAAACCCATCTTCAGCTGGATGATGAAGAAGGTGAACTGTCTTTCCCAAAGGAAGCTGTCAACTATTCCTTAGAGCAGATGGGCTATGAGGGAGATTTCTCTGTAAAGACCTTTAGGAAAGGGAAGGTCTCATTCCAGTGGAAATACCTACTCCATGTAGTGATTCATAGCTTGTCCAACAAGCATGGTGGGTGGGACCAGATTCCTGAGGATCTCTCCTTTATAGTTCATGGAATGGTACAAGGGGTCACGTTCAGGTACTCACAATTTGTTTACACAAACTTGCTTGCTAACTTGGACTCCTTAGAATACTATGTGTTTTCTAGATATGTTCAACACATTCTCAACTGTGAACTTGGATCACAGTTGAGGGAAACAAATGTTATTCTTAAATTGGGACAGACGAAGCCAGGCATCTTTAAGATTATGAAGAAGCCAACTGTAGGCTTCTCAGGGGTAGAAACAGCCCTGGTCTCCAAAATGTTAGAGCTCATTGCTCAAGGTGACAACCTAGCAACACAAGCTAGTGTTGAACCCACACCTTCTACATCTCAACCACCAAAACAGCCTCAAATCATCCTCACCTACCAAAGAAAATCCAAACGAACCCCTGCTCAAGCTATTGAGTCTGTGCAGGTCCCCATATACTCACCCATACAGGAAGAAGTGGATACTAGAGCTCCCACTTCTCCTAAGGAGCAAACCACTCCCATCTCTTCAAGAATCAGTGCTGATGTTCCTCATGATCAGCCTGATGAGCTCATAAGCCAAAATGCCTTAAGCCTTCACTCTGAGTCTCAACACTCAAGTGAAAAACCTTCAGGGGACAGTTACCATCCCCAGCCTTTGGACTTAAATATCCAAATTCCCAACCTTGATTTCTATACTGATAAGGACTTAGGCTTCAGTAAGCATCATGAATCTCTCTATCCCTCCCCTACTCAAAGAAAGAGGAGTGCTTCTGAATTACCTATGTCTATCCCACATCAGTCACCTATTGCTAAGGTGGGTCCTTCTGAACTTGTTCAGGGGATCCATATGGAAGAGGCTCTCACTTTTACAAGTGATTACATCATTAAGACCTCAACCATGGCAACTCAGCTCATTGACGCTTCATCTGAGGCTGTCAATGAACAGAGGAAATCCAGCAGCCAAGAACCCTATGCTGGTGATGAGAGTAAGGATCTAGGTCCAATTCTCTCATCCCCCGATGATTCTTCTGATAAAGATGAGGGGAATCTGAGACTAAAAGTGCAACAACTGACACAAACATGCACGTACTTAGTCTCAAAGGTTAGTCATCTTGAGTTTCAAGTGACTACCTTACAAAATAGGGTCAATGATCAGCAACTTGAGATATCTTATCTTAAGGAACAACTAGCTGAGAGACCTTTAAGAAGAGCTCAACCAGGAACACAAGAACCTGAGGATGTGGCTGACCTAACTCCTAGCTCACCTATACAAGAAGGTGATGCTACCAAAAAGGGGGAGAAAGTCACTACAATCACAGAACCTGGGAGTTTTTCAAGGAGTATGGACATTGAGGACTCACCATCCTCTCTTGTAATTGTTCCTACTCAGCAACCTCCTCAAGTTCACATTGATGTGAACATCCTAGACTGCTTGTTTCAAAGTCTTTTTGGGGAGGGTGTATCAAGGCACGAAGCTGAAGAAGATAGACCAAGGCAATCAGGTAATATCATTGGTGAACTATGTTGAGGCAGACCCTGAGATTAGCTTCAAAGGGATAACCTTGACTGAAGGCCCAGTGATAGAGCCTGAAAGTCCTATCTTACAGTCAACTGATGAAGTGACAGAAATTGAAACACCTGTCACCACAACAACTACTTCAGCAACTCAACCCCTCAGTGAAACACCTGCTGGTGAAGGTGTATCACAGTCTCTCTCTGACCAGAGTTTGGATGCTACACCAAGCAATGAAGGCCAAAGCTCTCTCCACCCTGTGTCATAAAGGTCTGTGGGTGACAAAGGGAAAAGGGTTCTAACCCCTGAGGAGATTGAGGAGTAGGAAAGAGAGAGAAAGAGGAAGCTAAGGGGAATAAGTTCCACTGGGTCTTCAAGCTTCATGCAAGCTGCAATCAGGGCTGCTCACAGACCAAACACTCAAAATGATGAGTTGAGGGCAGTCAGGATTACTTACTTACAGACCAGGAACTATGACATAGATGAGATTATATCTCTCCCTTTAGAGGAATTAAATGATCTGGCTGACATGGAAATGTCAAGAGAAAGGAAGGAAGCTGAAAATGCAAAAATTATTCTTGAGATCAAAGAGAAGGAAAGACAACAAAGATTATACAAGCATATTCCTACTCTCTCGCCAGTTCAAGAAAGTCCTGTGCAAGAGGCTGTGGCTGCTACACAATAACCTCAGGTAGATAAAGAAACAGATAAACAAAGAATGATAGACTACCTGAGTGCCACAGGCTTTTACCAGGCAGAAGCACTTCCTCCTTTGTCCTTTGAGTACATTGAGTTTGAGTATCTCAAACAACTTGAACTTCAAGTACTCAAAGAGCAGAAGTTAACAAAGAAGAAAATAAGGGAAGAAGCTGCTAAGTCAAGAGCTCTCATTTAGAAGAACTTGAAAAAATCTGATGATAGACAAAGAATGATGAGCTTCTTAAAGCTGTATGGATTCTCTAGAAGGAGACTTGGCCCTATGTCTCTATCTACTCTGGATGAGCATATCAGGGTGGTCAAGCAGAAGATCAAGAGTGGAGAGCTTGCTGACTTGCACACTCCTCCAAGTCAAGCTCTACCTCAAGTAGAGGTTAAGTTTGAACAACAAAAGACAACTCAAACAAGAACCTCCAGCTTCATCTTCTAATCCACAGCAGGGTCATAGGCCAGCCTCTTCAACTATTGATCAACAGCAAGGTTAAAGGCCAGCCTCAACATCTGACCCATAACAGGGTCAAACTCCATTTCCTTCTGAACCTGTAAGGGAGGAACACCTAACTGAGGAAGACACAACTAATCTCCAAGGTGCTGCAGGCCAGTCTTCTCAGTAAAAGACTACAAAGAGGAAGAAGAAGATGGCTTCTAAATCTGATGCAAAGAAGAAGAAGTCAAAATCAACCTCCTCTGATCCTCAGGATGAATCAGAACATCCTAAGGAAGTGCAAGAAGAGAAAGCCAAGTCATCTCCAATTGAAATGGCTCCTCTTGCATCAGGAAGACAGTGAGCTGCTGAATATCTTCAAGTGTTTTGGTAGCATCATCCTAGGGGGAGTTTGTAAGGATTCCTAGAAGTCTGATGCAACCAAAACACTCTTGTAACTATCTATTGAAGTTAACAGCTGAAGATATCTACTGAAGTTAATAGCTGAAGACATCAGCTGAAGACAACAGCTGAAGGTAACAGCTGAAGACATCAGCTGAAGACATCAGCTGAAGACATCAACTGAAGACAACAGCTGAAGGTAACAGCTGAAGACAACAACTGAAGACATCAGCTGAAGACATCAGCTGAAGACATCAACTGAAGACAACAGCTGAAGGTAACAGCTGAAGACAACAGCTAAAGACATCAGCTGAAGACATCAGCTGAAGACAAAGTCTGAAGACAGTTTTCAGTAGTTGTCACAACAACTGAAGAAGTATTCTTCAGTAGCTGTGATGATCCTTCAGTAGTTATCACAACAGCTGAAGAAGTATTCTTCAGTAGTTGTGATGATCCGTTAGTAGTTATCACAACAGCTGAAGAAGTATTCTTCAGTAGTTATCACAACAACTGAAGAAGTATTTCTCAGTAGTTGTGACAGTTCTTCTTTCAGTAGTTCTATGAAATGATCAAGTCCTCCTGCATGCTGCACAGAACATGAAGTAGTATTGCTACGAAAGTTTTACACCAATTCAGAAACATTTCAAGTGTAAAAATCTTTAATAGCCAAGACCAATATCTTCAGAAGCCAGAAATGAAGTCTTTCTTAGCTTCAAGACAAAGTCTGCTGAAGCCAAGAAACCAAGACAGATTCTTTCGAAGACTTTTATCATACATGCTTTATCTGATGTACTTTTTTTGCAAAGCCGAACCACTTTGCCGTTGCCCACTCTGGTTGGTCACCAATTTGTATTAGTTGGTGAAAAGGTCCATGCTTTAGGAAAACTGCACATTGAGGTCTTGGGTCAAATCTTTCTACTTTATGTACCTTTATCCTTTTTGTAATATATTAGGATGTGAGATATGGCATGTCATAGTCACTAGCCAAAAGGCAAATCTACCTTTTGACTCTACATGGATTGTGTTGTCTAATTCGTGTATCCAGCTGGCCTTCAAAGTATGGCCGTCTGTGGGTTGTATTATATAGTATCTCAAAGTCTTGTAATGTATGTATGCTGAATACTTGTAACTTGAATTTGAGAAGCAATATACAACATCCTTGAAAACCAACCACTTGTGTTGTTATCTTTTTTTTTTGAAGTTGCTCGTGTGTTCATAGCATCATAATAACCGGTTCCCCATTTGATCTGTTAAGTGTTCTAATACACTCTCCTCATTGTGTTGTTGTGTTGTAAGTGCTAACCCTTCACTCGGTCCTGCAATATGAAGCTAATGTCATGCAACATTCATCTCCGTGAGTCCATTACATCTTGCGTATAAAACGCGAATCCAACGTCTGTTGCTCCCTGAATTCACAAAGCCCACTAACCCACAAGAATTCGCAAAAAAGGAAATCAGAGGATGAGATGGAGGATAGTAGAACAGCAGCAGGCATGTGGTTTTAAGAGGGTAGATCGAGTGGGTCTTGAATGCTCCGTTGTGATGGGTGACGGGAGGTGAAGGGAGGTCGACGGGTTGACGACTGCTGCTGTGGGTGGGTACAGCAGCGGCGCTAGACATGATCGATGGTGCCGATGATGAATGCTCTTCAATGCTCTCGGTGGTTAATGATTGCTTGGGTGGTTGAAGAATGCTCTCAGTGGTTGACTCTTGATGGTTGAAGAATGCTCTCGGTGATGAATGCTCTTCAGATGGTTGATGAATGCTCTCGGTGATATGAATGCTCTTCAGATATTAATGCTGGTGGTTGAGGGTAATATGGGTAGATGGGAAATGAAAGGGTGAGAAGTTACTTTTTCTAACTTCTCCTTTTCTCCTTTTTTCAAGCCATTCAAGAAGCTGTTTCAAAAAGCACTTTTGCTATCCAAACACAAAAACCCCAATTTTTTAACTTTTAATAAGTTAAAGAGTTAAAAGCACTTGAAAATAAGCTAAGCCAAACACCCACATACTTTAGGAACAACAACAAATTAGATAATAAAGGAAATTAGATAGAGTTTTGGTTTTATACTTTGACTATATATTTAAATACATTTAAATAATAACATTGGAATTTTAAACTTCAGTAAAGTTATAGAGCTTGTTGCTGGTTAAGTTCTAAATATTGACTATTTAGTTGTACTTTGTAGTACTAAATAGTTGTACATTATAATCTAGACGTCGGTTTTAAGTTTTGTTTATACTGAAATTAAAAAAATGAGGTGGTTAAATTGCTATTTTTGGAATACTATAACAACGTATATGTTAAAAAATACAATAGAATACGTAAATAAAAAGATAAACCTTTTCTGTTTTAGATGAAAACAATAACAATCCAAAAAAAATTAACAATTTAATATAAATTTAGGGATCAATGTGTAAATAGGCTTAAAATCCCTGTTTTTTAGTAGTGTTAAAATGACACAACTATCCTTATTAAATGGATATTTTGAGTTGTACCTTGTGCATTAAAAATACAAATCTCTTAACTTTGGTCGAATCCTTCGTTCGTGTAGCATAATATAGTATAGATAATATATTTTATTTTAGGAGAACAAAATATTAATTTTATTTAAATTGTAAAACATATAATATAATATTTTAAGTATAGAGTACAAGTGATTTATATATATAATAGTTTTAAATTTATCCTTATTTAATAAACTCTTTTAGTTAAAAGATTATTTAATACACATTATTAATACATTATTTAATAATTTGGTAAAGTTTTAGTCAATTCCTGCTAATATCCATGTAAATAAATTAAAAACATAAATTTAGTAGCCCAAATAAAATTGTCCAAATAAAAAACATCAATGCGTGTGCCCCACAAGAGGCTCAATGCCTGTAGACATTGATCTAGGTCCCGGGTCAGTAGGTTTAACCTCTATATCCTTCACTGATATCACAGTATAGGTTTAACCTCTATATCCAATTGATAATGTGATCCACAAAATGAAAATAGTAGATTTTATAAATGAAGAGATCCTTTATCCTCCAATTTTTCTTTTGTTTGTGCGTGATTTATGTGTATAGTCGTATACTGTGATATAATTTCTAAAACAGCATCTTCAGAAAAAATCTCAAGAAGTCTACACAGATATAAACATATGTGTGTATCATTACCATTCTTACATTGCGTTTCTCTTTTAATATTGGGAGCATATCCGGTCTGAATAGGTAACAATGACTGGTAGCAAAAAGTAATTTTAATTTAATACATTAAATATTATATTATTTGTAATACTAGAAAATAAAATTTAAATTTATTAAATATTATTTAAATAATTAAGTATACAACTCATATTTATAATAACTAATTGTTATATTTTCTAGCGGTATTTTGGGTAGTCCATAATAATAATAAATATAATAATAGTATAGTAATGATTATTTTTATTAAATGGTTAACAACAACAATAATATTGTGTTAAAAATTTAATATTATGTTTTTGTCATGTTATTGTATTTGGAACAATCTAATTATAACATACGATTAATCATGATACAATGTTTTACATTAGTTTTATTCAAATACTTTTGACGTATTTGTTTTACTTGATATCCATGACTTATTAAATATCATATGTTTAATAATAGTATCACGGTGATATAATAATGAATCACTAAAGCATGTGTAGATATTCATGAGAATCCGAGCACTTATATCATTAAATTCACTAAAATCATGATAATACAATAAATATCATTGCATCGTTCATATATACATTTAAAATCAAACCGTTACGAAGCGCGGGTTTTCACTATACTACTATATAAAGTAAAATATTAGGATACAAATGTAGTTTTATAAAAAAAAATTAAGACACCTAATACAACTTTTAAGCACTAGGTACAAGTGTTCAATGCAATCATTTTTATTTTAACCCTTATTAATAAACTTCTTCTAATTAATGCATTAATTAATACATTATTTAATATTGTAATTTAATTCACTACATTAAATATTATAACAAACAAACAAATAAACAAACCCAGTATATCCCACTCAGACAGGGTCTGCGCGGGGGGGGGGGGGTAGGTATTACCTTATTTGAATACTTAACTAAATACTTTTATAATAATAACAATAATAATAATAACAACAATAATAATAATAATAATAATAATAATAATAATAATAATAATAATAATAATAATAAAATTTATAAATATGTATTTTTCTATTTGAATACTTAACTATATAATTATCAAATACTTTTATAAGAAAGATGATGATAATAATAATCTAAATATCTATATAATCTATTATGTACTACTATTATAAAACATCTCTTTAAGAAAATATTGTATTTTTTTCAATAAATTTAAGTTAACATAAAAGGTTTGCAAACTTTAATCTTTAATATTATAAGAAATCTTCCTATTATAATTTAATTATTTTTTAAAGAAATATACCACATGGTTTTCTATTAATATATCTATATTTAATATCTAATATCATAACAAATCTTTTCATTACCGTATCAAAGCAATTCAACTTATACTATGACGAATATGAATTTCCTTAAAAATATTCGTTAAACTTTAATCTTGTTCAATACCTATGTATATTTAAAAGTTAAGTCAAATTAACTATTCTTATTAATGCTAATTAGTTTTGTAACAATGTGTTAGCTCTAACATATGATAAAATCATAAGCCATATAAGAGATTTAAACGATAAAATAAAACAATTGATAAAATTAAGTAAAATATAACAAGTATGGGTTTGTAAATTGTTCACTCAGCCGTAACGCCTGAATTACCCACTAGTACATACATACAGTTAAAAATCATATGTACTCATTATAAAACTAAAATACCATACATACTGTTAAAATTAATGTGAATTTGGATTTAATAATATAAACTATAACCTATTTACCAATAATAATCCATACTACAATTTAACCAATAACAATCCAAACTTTTATTTTTGTTGCCAAAAACAATCGTAGTAGCATAGTATTCGTAGAAAATCAAGTGTAAATCAATGAAAATTATGCTCCTAGGATTGTTATTGACAATAAAAATAAAGTTTGAACTATTATCGTCCAAATTAAAAGTATAATTATTATCGGCCAATAGTTCATATTTTGTATTATTAAAATCCAATTTGGCAAAACTAATTGAAACATCTTATTTATTATGTTCGTTAAAAAAATTTTATATATGACAACTTTACCCATTTAATAATGAAAGTTTTAGCATTTGGTCACTAATACATCCACACAACCTGTCCAACTAAATAATATCAGCAACTTCCTCTTTTGTAGAGAAACACTAGACCTCTTCCATTTCAACTCATTATTAGCCTTTCTCTTGTCTGATTTGACCTTCGCACTGGGCTGACACTTATGAATAAATCCATTAATATGTTTACATGTGTAGTCGCATCTTAAATATGTGAAATTTGGGAGATCAATTCGGGTTTCACAAGTCAAAGTGATATATGAATTCATGTAATTTTACGATTTTCATCCTACTTAATTCTTTGAACTCCTCCTTACTTTTGTCATGCATGAAATTGGTCAGCTTCACTTATCCTCAAATTTGATTCTACTATTTTATTATTTATGGTTGACGTTGTTGTAATATGAATAAGACATGTACATTGTATTCTTATAGATAAACAAAGTAGTTATAATTTAAATCACACTTTCATATAGGTTTCAAATTGAAGCTTTAACCCCCACCGCAAAACAACTATTGTTCTATCTTGAACAAGTTTAATGATTATTTATTTAATTACTTAAAATTCTGTTATTTGTAACAAGGCCTCAAAACAACATGTGTTTTCTCTCTCCAATAGCTTACTTGACTTGCCCACTACAAAAATAGCGTCAGCCCTCTCCAATGGCTTGTCTTTTGTTAAGCGTTGGCTCCAACCTTCTTAAACACAATCTTTCTTATTTGCGGAAATATGGTTTGTAAACACATTAACTAAAAGAAGTTTGTTGGTCTCCTCACAACAAAAATAAAACAAACCTAATTTGATATAGTCCGTCTACAATTTAAAACGAATTTTATGTCATTCTTTCATATTCTAGTAAGATGAAAACAATTTTCGACAAAGATCAAGCGCATCGTTGACAAGATTTATGAAAGGGGTTGTAGAAGACTTGTTGAAAGAATGTTGGCCAGGGCTAATTAACTCTTTATTTTATTATTTTGTAATATCTTATTTAAGAGGTAAAATTGTCCCTTTACTAAATAAAATTTAACAGAAAGTTTAATGATATTTCCCTTCAAAGATGTTTTGTTTCATTTTAACTGAAAGTAAAAACTGTACATGTAAACTTTTAAAGTTGTTGACCAAACATACAAGCATGAGAATCTTCTAAACGTGCGAGTAAAAATGAGCTGAAAACAAATAAGCCGATAAATGAGGGAGTTTGTTACTTGTTAGCTATTACATGTGTTTTGACATGGATAAAGTAGGATGTCAAAATCTACCATTGGAGTCGATTGTTTATTTACTTCAACTTCACATAGCTGTCATCACCTAATCAATTTATCGCCCAAAATCCTAACCCTAATTATAATCTGTGGGTTTGGGATTTGGGATTTGGGATTTGTTGAATTGTGATTGATCCAATCGAAAAGAATGACGAGGATGCTGAGGAGTTGCATTCAATCGTTGCTGAAACTGGTTAATTCTTTCGTTGCAATGTTCGGGATCGCGATGATCATTTATGCCATCTGGATGATTAGAGCATGGCATCGTGAAATGGCTGATTCTGATCATCCTGTTCCTTGGTATACCACCTCTTTATCTTTAATCCTATGTATAGTTAGAGAAAAAAGAGGCTTTAATTCAAACAAATTTGATGGATTATGTTTGTCGACTGTCAACGATCTATCTATCAGGCTCTGCAAGTTTGTGACTGATGAAAAATAATGACACGATTTTGGTATCTGATTAGTTAAATCACTACACTTGTTAAACTTCTCTAAAATACATGTACTTGTGAAGAAAATGAAAATAGTGACTTGTTACGCTTAAATGAAGCCGTATTCCGCAGGAAGCAACCCTCCTTAAGAAGGCTTTTTGAAGATGTTAAGCAAATTGGCTTCCTCTGGTTGGTACATAGAACAAAACATGGTTCAATTGGGTGGGATGATTGGGTCTCTTTTAAGCTTTAATGCTTATAATGTGGTCTGTTGTGTTAAGTTAGTTGCAGTTTGTATGCTGTACTTTCTTGGTGGTTTTTTGGTGTTGTATTAATATCCTATCACCTTGATAGGCTTTATTAATGAATCTTTTGCCTTTCAAAAAAAAAAAATGGGTGAAAATTTAACTCCAAATGTGTAAAAATGCTGACATGACATCCACATCAACAAACAACCTATCTGCATAGACTGTGCACATGAAAAGCGCATGTTTATCGTCGGTTTCACAAATACATGTATCTTAAATACTTTAGTGTACCAAATTTTGGTTGGGTGTCTTTTTCTTGGAAAATGAAAAAGCATGTTGGTTTTTATTGTAATAACCTAAGTGATCACTTTATCTATGTTGGCATGATTGATGTTTTATGTGATTATGCAACTTTTTCAATTTATTACAGTAATTATTATTGCTTTCAAAAAGTGATGGTTGTTAAATCTAAGCATTTATGTAATTTACACCTTTTTTTGTGTGGTGCATTATGGGGTCACCAGACTGGTGGTTGGGATATATACATGTTAAAAGTTTGGTGATTTAAGCATCATCCAAATCTCCAACTGAACAAAGTTTTATCAATTATTGTCACTCCTGTTCCACAGATTCCATGTTTAGTCATTGATGAAGTTGATGATACATGAAATTGACTATGCAAATAGATTCCATTATTAGAACTTTTTGTTAAATGGAAGTAAGATTTATTTACTGTTTCCACTGAATTATGCAGGTTCATATACACAATGCTTGGACTTGGTGTAACATTGTGTGTGATCACATGTTCAGGTCATATTGCTGCAGAGACAGCAAATGGTTGCTGCCTTTATTGTGTATCCTTGATCTAAATATATGTGCAATTACATAATAATCCTTTCCTTTAAGCGACTTCTGATATGACTTTGATTCTTAAATCATTGAGGACTTAACATGGATGTAGTACTTGGTGTTTGTCGTTTTCCTCTTGATGCTGGAAGGCGCAGTTACATTGGACGTGTTTCTAAATCGCAACTGGGAGGAGGTTCTTGTTAATCTTGAAGCTTTACAATCATTTCATCATATTCTTTAATTTCATTTTAATTTATTTTTGATTTTCTGGTTTTATATATTATAATCAGGACTTCCCAAAAGACCCAAGTGGAAACTTCAACGAGTTCAAGGATTTTATTAAGGATAACTTTTACTTATGCAAATGGGTTGGCTTGTCCATTGTTTCTATTCAGGTATTCCTTTGTGTGTCACGCACGCAAACTCAATCTTCTTCTATAACTCACAAATCAACACATTTTATTTCATCCTTGTGGACTATTTACCCCATTAAATTAAATAGCTTTGGCACTCGCACATGATTTCTTATCGTGTAGTGCATCTACTTTATGTATGGTAAAGGAACAATATTGATTGTTCCTTAAAAAAACCAGATTGAACAATGTCAATTGATGATGCAAAACAATTTTGGGGTTTTCCACTTACAAATTTCTTCTAAAATCAGACGGTTGACCGTGGCAAATACTAGTGGTCTGAACTCATAAATATGTATTATTGTTTTTTTATTGCATATTAATTTACAAAATCATATGTGCTGCATAAAGCCTTTGTGAACATTTTTTTAGTTAGGTTACAGCCATGACCAACAACCATAATGACAAATTAGAAAGTACCGGGGGATGTTGTATGTGTGTTTGAGAGAGTACGTGGTATTGTATTATCCTTTCTGTTTAAAGTTGTAATAGGCAAATGTTCAGGAAAATGATGTTTTAATAAGTTGTTAGATGAAGTGACCGATAATGACTTGTGTGAGAAGAAGTAGAGACTCTTTGCATGATGTATAGAAAAGGGGTACATCATTTATGTTGTTTTGACATTAGATTTAATAATGTTTTAGCTTCTATGAGACTGATTGTTCCCCTTAATCGTAGCATATCAGAAGCAGATAAAATTTTGTATCCAAACATTAAAACCTAACCTTCGGGGGTGGCATAGTGGTAAGTGCTTGATCCAATAGGTGATCTGTATAGGAGACGTCTCATTTTGAATCCAAATTCACTGCGTTCTTGTCTTTACCTCTTGAAGGCCACTAGCCGAATGTAAGTTGTGTTTATATTAGTCCCACTAATGGGATCTCATGAGTTTTCACTGATGTGTTCTCACGGGTACAAAAGAAAAATAAAATTAAAACCTATTTATTTTCCCACCCCTAAACTTGGTGGTCCTCTTACAAACAAACATACCCAATAAAACGATGAAGTAGGATCTAGGGAGAGTGAGATGATGGCAAACATTAACTCTACCCCAAAGGGTAGAGAGGCTGCACCTAGAGAGATTGGGGTCCTCTTAAGAATATTATATATGTAACAGTTATCTCGGAATGGAAATATCTTTGATCCAACATTAGTGTTTAACATCTCTTTCAGTTGTACTGCATCATTTCACACTTGCTATATTAATATTAATTGGAACTGATTTTTTGTTAATTGTTGATTTAGTTAAAATGAGGTCTTGTATATGCATGGCAGGGGCTGTGTACGATTTTGGCACTCATTCTTAAAGGCCTCGGGCCACATCAAGAAAGACAATATGACAGTGATGATGATTATACCCTTGAAGAAGTCCCGTTGTTGAGGAATTATGTAAATCAAGCCACTTATGTTGTCGGTGCTCCTGTTTATGGAACCAGATAATTCTTAGGTGATTACCTTCAATAACCGTTTTGATAACTCGATCGTCTTTTTGGCCTAAAACTAGATATTTGACGAAAGTTAGGATGCCATTTTATACAATTAGCCTTTCTGAAAATGGCCAAATTAGATGAATTGCATGAAAGCTACATAAACTTGTCTGATGTTTCACTTATCTTTGACGGTGATGACAGCATAGTTCTATTTGTTAAAAATTTTCTTTTTCCAGGCAAGTGGGTGAAGATATTGAAGGAATTGATCTGCCCAAGATTTATATTAAATTGATGTGGCTAGTGTGATATGATCCAAGTCGGGTCATACCCAATAACAAGCCAAACAAACACCGAAAGATAATTTATTTGTTGATAAGATCATACAAATAAGTAGTGACACCAATTTAGAAAATTGGATTTTCTAAATTATTACTTTAGTAGATGAACATCATATATATATTGATTTGTTCATGAGGGATTATTTGTTCATTGTTTAAATTAGTTAAACAATAACAAATGACAATTTGTATGTGCTATAAAATTAAAATGGGTTAATTTTATAAAAGGTGAAATGCAAGAGTGGGTTTTATAAAAAAAATTGAAAATGAGAGGGACAAAAAGGGGAGTCCATACGGCTGCCCCATAATATGCTATCTTGAGAACTTCTACCTTGAAGTTTAGCCACAAGAACACATCCTTTTCATCTCCAAAATCTCGGATTTCTGCAGCTCCAAAGGTTGTGGTTCTTACATTTTATGTTCATCTTATTGTGTGCATTTTCGTATAATGATCCATGGCTTGGGGTAATTTCTCAAATGGGTTTGATAATCAGATTTTAACATGTTTTAAAACATATATTCCGCTGCGTTTTCATATATACAAGTAAATATGAACTCTGATAAACATGTAAAACCCCTCAAATGGCATCTAGAGCCACTTATATGAAAGCATACATGCAAGTTCACGGTTTTGTGGTGTTTGACACCACATACCCGTGAGTTTAAGGGCTGGATTTTGACCCCTTTTGATGTTTTAAAGATGCTACATTATGCATATTAGGATCTTTAAAACTCTAGTTTACAAGATATTTGTTTGCATGGACTAAACCCATTTGTTCTTGGTTTATGTTGGCCAAGAACATGGGTGATAAGGGGCTGCCAAAATCGGTTCATTAGTGTATATTTGGATATATTGTTGTTGATTATGCATAACAAAGCCTATACCATTTGGATTGAATGATTGATTGTCATGTTATATTCATTTGGGCATGTAATAATTTATCTTTGGTTTCAAGTTTTGTTTTGTAATCTATTCATTCATATGGTTTGTAATAAATAGATTAGGTTTTTTTCTTTACTAGAAAAATGTATTAGGATACATATTTTGTAAAGGATGCTCAAGATCAAGACTTGGAGAAAAAATAAGACAAAGAGGATGCTTGAAGATGTGGTTTCTAGTGGGAGTTCCTTTGGTCAACCATGTGTCATGATTCTAAACCCTTAGGACATGACCATTTGACACACTTGTTTTGGCTAAACGAGTGTGATCAACTTAGTATGCTTTGTTATGCATATATGACTTGTTTTGTTTATGTTTGGTTGAATGCATATGATGATGTTTGTATTGAATATATGGATGTGATTAACAAACCGTCAACTAAAATAAACAATAAACGAGTAATTGGTTCTCAAATCATTAAGCATAAATAGAATGGTTCTATAAAAGGAGTTAATGGTTTGCAAAATAAAATGGGTTTTATTTAAAAGAACCAATAGGGTACCATATGGTTGAATGCATACAGTCATATGGTACATAGACTTTTCTAAACAAGAATTGTGAAATTGTAAATCCCTTTTGAAAACAAGTTAAACACCATCCTTTCACACAACACTTAGGTTACTTGCAAACTCTTAGTGGGATAAAGGTCACCTAACCACTTTCAGGGAACTTGTAACTTGAGATGAGAATACCATGTTTGTGGGATAAAGGTCACCTAACCACTTATGTAGTAAACTCACATGTGTGTGTAAGTAGGACGACTTGATTTGTAAAATATATTGAATGGATCACCTAAAATATGTTTCAAAAAGAGTGTTGATGGGATAAACATGCCGTTATAAACATGAGATGTTCAAACGATCCCATACCACTAGAAGTTGTAATATGTTGCAATTGTCATTTATGACTACTTTGTTTATTTAAATAATGGGATAAAGGTCACCTAACCAATATTTAAATATAACGTTGGATTCTAAAATTTTATTTATTAATAGTCTATGAGACATAAAGGGTATTGATAAATAAAATATAATTATATCAACGATTACTAATGGAACTTTGTAAAATCTTGTAGATGGCCGACAACAACGCTAATAACGATGTACCAAACCAAAACAACCAATCCCTAAGGGCAATCCTTCAAAGGGATCGTCTAACACCTAACAATTTCATGGATTGGTACCGAAACTTGAGAATCGTTCTCAAGCAAGAAAAGCGGGCCTACATCCTTGATGATCCCATCCCCGATGAACCTGACGAGGAAGATGTGGAAGCGTACAATGATTGGGTTAGATATGTGGAAGACTCCGTCCAAGTCTCTTGCCTAATGTTAGCAAGTATGACACCCGAACTCCAAAAGGAGTATGAGCTCCATGAAGCTTATGACATGATCACTCAGTTGCGGGAAACGTTCCAGCAACAAGCTAGAGTGGAGCGCTACGAAACGGTTCAAGCGCTTAATGCATGTCGGATGGAGGAATCCCAATCAGTTTCATCTTATGTTCTTAAGATGAAGAGCCACATCGACCGCCTTCAAAGGCTAAACTGTCCCGTCTCAAAAGAGTTGGCCATGGATTTGATTCTTAATGGCCTAACTAAAAAGTTTGAGGCATTCGTCATGAACTACAACATGAACGGATGGGACAAGAGCATAAATGAACTTCATTCTATGCTCAAATCAGCTGAGGCGGGAATGGGTAAAAGGGTTTTACCCGTTCTCACCATAAATGAAGGTGGGAGAAAGAGAAGGTCTCTACCCCCTCCTAAGGCAACTGTTGCCAAAGGAAAGGGGCATGTTTGGGGAAAAGGGAAGATGGCTGTTAGGGCGCAACCTCCGAATCCCAAGGAGAAGAAGCAAAAGGTTGCTGTGAATGACCCATGCTTCAAATGTGGTGAGATAGGGCATTGGATGAGAAATTGTCCAGTCTATCTCAAAGAGTTGAGAGAAAAGAGGGATGCGGGGCAAACCTCAGGTATAATTTACATGATACATGTTGAGCTGAATGTTATTTCTTCTAACACATGGGTATTAGATACCGGATGTGGAACTCACATTTGTAATTTGTTGCAGGGGTTCAGAAGAAATGAGCATTATACAAAAGGGGAAATAAGTCTCTTCATGGACAATGGTGCAAAGGTTCACGTGGAAGCCCAAGGAGACTACATTTTGAAGCTTCCAAGTGGTTTGGAAGTTATTTTAAATAATGTATTATATGCTCCTAGCTTGACTAGGAACATAATTTCTGTTTCCCGTTTAAGACAATATGATTATGATTTCAAGTTTATTGACAATGATATTCATGTTTCTTTAAATCATGTATTTTATTTTAAGGCTATACCTTGTAATGGTATTTATGAATTGGTTCATGAAAACGCAACATATGATAGCTCTATATACCAAGCAACCACCAAAAGACTCAAATTAGATTTGAGTGATACCTACCTTTGGCATTGTCGTCTTGGTCATATAAACAAGAAACGTATACAAATGATTCAAAAGAATGGTCTTTTAAAAACAAATGAATGTGATTCATTTGATGTATGTGAATCTTGTTTACAAGGAAAAATGACTAAGGCACCCTTTAGTGGAATGAACGAAAGGGCAAAAGATTTATTAGGTATCATACATTCGGATGTATGTGGTCCTTTTAAGCCAATGACTAGGAATGGTGAGAGATACTTCATTACCTTTACCGACGATTATAGTCGCTATGGGTATGTGTACTTATTAAGGCACAAAGATGAAGCTTTTGAAATGTTCAAAATCTTCAAGAATGAAGTAGAAAATCAACTCAACAAATCGATTAAAGTTCTCCGTACCGATAGAGGCGGTGAATACCTAAGTGATGTTTTTCAAGATCATCTTAGGAGTTGTGGGATTATCTCACAACTCACTCCACCTGGAACACCACAACATAATGGTGTGTCTGAGAGGAGGAATCGAACCCTATTGGATATGGTTCGATCTATGATGGCTAGAAGCATATTGCCTCTATCATTTTGGGGTTTCGCTTTGCTCTCCGCGGCCCGTATTCTGAATATGGCCCCAACCAAAAAGGTGGAAAAGACACCTTTTGAGATATGGCATGGAAGAGTTCCATCCCTATCATACTTAAGGGTCTGGGGTTGTGAGGCTTATGTTAAGACTCCCACCCCAAACAAATTAGATGTCCGATCCACCAAGTGTATCTTTGTTGGATATCCTAGAGATTCTATGGGATATTATTTCTATGATCCACTGGAACAAAAGGTGTTTGTTGCCAGAAAGGGCGAGTTCTTAGAGACAAAGTTCCTTATGGAAGGAACTAGCAGTAGAACAGTGGATCTTGAGGAGGATCAAGATTCACAGCCCGATGCACGTTTGGTTGAAACTAGCACTCAACATGAGGATGTTGAGAATGATCAAGCGGTTGATCAATACACACAAAACGTTCGCAGAAGTGGTAGAACTAGTAATCCACCTGAAAGATACGGATTTTTCATGGATGGATGCTACGTGATAGATTCAGATGAACCAACCACATATCATGATGCAGTGTCCAATTTGGATTGTGACAAATGGCTTGAGGCCATGAACGTTGAGATGCAATCCATGTATGACAATCAAGTTTGGGAACTTGTTGTACCACCTCTTAATTCCAAAGTAGTTGGAAGTAAGTGGGTTTTCAAGAAGAAAACCGATATGCATGGAAACTTGGATACTTACAAAGCTAGACTTGTAGCAAAGGGTTTCACTCAAACTCAAGGAGTTGATTATGATGAAACCTTCTCACCTGTTGCAATGCTAAAGTCTATAAGGATATTGTTTGCCATAGCTGCTCATTATGACTATGAGATTTGGCAAATGGATGTCAAAATCGCTTTCCTGAATGGATATCTTGAGGAAGATGTCTATATGGTTCAGCCTGAAGGTTTTGTCGATCCAAAACATCCTGATAAAGTATGCAAGTTAAAGAAATCAATCTATGGATTGAAACAAGCATCGAGAAGCTGGAATCACCGTTTTGATGAGGAGATAAAGAAATTTGGCTTCATCAAAAACGCTGATGAGGCCTGTGTGTACAAGAAGGCTAGTGGGAGCATAATAACCTTCCTAGTATTGTATGTTGATGACATACTACTATTTGGAAATGATATCCCAACCTTGGAAGGTGTAAAAACCTGGCTTGGAAGTTGTTTTTCCATCAAGGATCTTGGTGAAGCTGCCTATATTCTGGGAATAAAGATCTATAGGGATAGATCAAGGCGGCTGATTGGTTTGAATCAAAGTGCATACATTGACAAAATCTTGAAAAGGTTCAAGATGGAAAACTCTAAGAAAGGTACTGTACCTATTCAAAGAGGGACAATATTGAGTACGACTCAATGTCCAAACTTGAAGGAGGAGCAAAATAGAATGAAGGCAATCCCATATGCATCTGCTATAGGATCCATCATGTATGCAATGATATACACTAGACCGGACGTGTCATGCGCTTTAAGCATGACAAGTAGATACCAGCAAAATCCTGGTGATAGTCATTGGATGGCTGTCAAGAACATTCTGAAGTACCTAAGGAGGACCAAGGATATGTTCTTGATCTACGGGTCGGGTGAAGAGGAACTCGTAGTAAAAGGTTACACGGATGCGAGTTTCCAAACCGATCGAGATGATTCACGATCTCAATCGGGGTACATCTTTATTCTGAATGGCGGAGCTGTTTCTTGGAAAAGCTCAAAGCAAGAAGTCGTAGCGTTGTCCACTACAGAGTCTGAATACGTCGCCGCTTCAATGGCAGCACAGGAAGCTGCATGGCTGAAGAAATTCATAGTCGATCTAGGGGTAGTCCCTTCCATTCAGGATCCCCTAGAGATCTTTTGTGATAACGAGGGTGCGATTGCTCAAATCAAGGAACCTCGTGCTCATCAAAAGACTCGGCACATTGAACGGAGATTCAACTACATAAGGGATGAAGTTGAAAAAGAAAAGATATGTATTCGCAAAGTCCACACTGATAAAAACATTGCGGATCCACTCACAAAGCTCCTTGAAAGGGCAAAGCATGAAGGCCATGCTTGTGCCATGGGACTTAGATATTCAAGTGACTGGATTTGATGTTGTATTTGTATTTAGATATTGGAACTTATGTTATTTAACTTAATTATATGGTTATAATTTCATTTGTTCTTCTATTTTAGCATGTTTAAATCCGTGAATAAATAAGTTATTCTAAACGTCCGTAGTCGATCATACTTGTGGGAACAATTATGAATGTAAGACTATAATGAAATTGGATTGGTTGATGTTCATAAGGTATGAATATAGAGCAAGAGGTTGCTACCAAGGTTCATTGATATCTATGGGATATAGATATTGGACTGACCCGCTTTTAATTATTTCTGCATGGAATCTTTGTGATTAGTCATAAGAGATATTGAGTAAAGGTGAATATCATTGTATCCTCAGACCTGAGATACATATTGGGTCTTGATATTCACCAAGTATTGTACTTTGACTTAGTACTTTGTTGTTCTGAAAAATTGGTAGTACATAAGGCTGAGTTCAGGTATGATATGAGGTGATTGTGAGAGACGTATGTAGTCAAGATGGAATTTGTTCCTCTTATTCGTTGAGAGTTAGATGTCTAAGGCCTATTAAAGTTAAATCATCGGAGAATGACAATTCTGTGTCTCTTGGATTTAACATGACATCTGAAACAAAAGGATTAAATGATTAATTCACCTAAAACATATTCAAGTAAGGTACTTGAAAAGGATGATGTTATTGAATGGCACTTAGTCATATACATTAGGGGTAGCAAACCGTTGCTAGGCGTTATTTGCTGCTTGCATCAATCTTCTATAAATCTTGTGCAAGTGGGAGATTGAAGGAATTGATCTGCCCAAGATTTATATAAATTGATGTGGCTAGTGTGATATGATACAAGTCGGGTCATACCCAATAACAAGCCAAACAAACACCGAAAGATAATTTATTTGTTGATAAGATCATACAAATAAGTAGTGACACCAATTTAGAAAATTGGATTTTCTAAATTATTACTTTAGTAGATGAACATCATATATATATTGATTTGTTCATGAGGGATTACTTGTTCATTGTTTAAATTAGTTAAACAATAACAAATGACAATTTGTATGTGCTATAAAATTAAAATGGGTTAATTTTATAAAAGGCGAAATGCAAGAGTGGGTTTTATAAAAAAATTTGAAAATGAGAGGGACAAAAAGGGGAGTCCATACGGCTGCCCCATAATATGCTATCTTGAGAACTTCTACCTTGAAGTTTAGCCACAAGAACACATCCTTTTCATCTCCAAAATCTCGGATTTCTGCAGCTCCAAAGGTTGTGGTTCTTACATTTTATGTTCATCTTATTGTGTGCATTTTCGTATAATGATCCATGGCTTGGGGTAATTTATCAAATGGGTTTGATAATCAGATTTTAACATGTTTTAAAACATATATTCCGCTGCGTTTTCATATATACAAGTAAATATGAACTCTGATAAACATGTAAAACCCCTCAGATATGAGGTGCTTACATGGCAACATTACATGGGAAGCTCGTGGCAAAGCAGTTGTTGGTTTGTGATCTATGGCAAGACACCCAGACTAACCAGAAGATGGAAATATGTTTGATTTCTTCAAGTATGATTTATTTAAACATGTTTAGTGTAAATGCTGTGAAAAACCCCGGTTTTATGCTGCATAGGTAACTTGTGGCACTTTCACTAGATGCACATAGAAACTATGTTATCCTCTGCCCATGCTACACTTAATTTTTTTGTTCAGTTGGTGTGTGTACAAATCATTTTCTTCAACTCCCTCTCTCTTTCAAACTAAGCATAAAATGGTGACAAAAAGATATTGGTATGGGAATATATAAGCAGTGTGATCCTGTGGCCATACGTGAACAAACCTGTGCGCTAGCTCTAAATCCGGCGGCCTAGACTGGTTTGGTCAAACCAGGCCTAGTTGTGTTCTTGTCTTTATGCTAACCAATTGAACAGAAAATGTTCTACTGAAGATGTTTTTAAAAAAATATATTTTTACAATAATCATGAAACTGATACTGGAAATCTATGAATTTTTCTATGAACTCTATAAAATTAGATGAATTTTAAAATAAATATTTTTTCAACATTTGAGTTGGAGACTCTTCTTGAAGCAAATTCGTGGAATTCTCTATGAACTCTTTTTGCCCATCTAGTACCAAGTGAAATTGTGGATGTTTTAAATGATAATATTAAGTGGATCTCTGGTGTCCCAAGAAAGGTGAATGAATGTGTGTTTTTCATGGGTTCCATTAGATCTCAATCTTGCTCCGGTTAACTTAATGTTCGCATGTGGTCAAAGACGATAAAGCATCTTTTTTTTTTTTTTTTTTTTTGGCCGCTGTCACGTTGCAACGATGTCTAGCACTTGGGTTTGCCATTGCTCGTGGCCTCCGTCTTAGTTTGAAGGAGATGCAAATTGAATACGAGGATGGTGCCTAGTGTTATATCTAATAATATTGTTTTATATAACACTTGTGAAGGCTCTTTGTTATATCTAATAATATTGTTTTATATAACACTTGTGAAGGCTCTTTGTTATATCTAATAATATTGTTTTATATAACACTTGTGAAGGCTCTTTGGCATAGAAAACAAAGCTAGCGCAAATCATGGAGGTAGAAAGGTTACTGTCTAGCTACTTTAAAAAGAGAGGATCGCATTATGAAATTTTTATGAAAGTTTGCTTTCCCTTTAGTTCCTTTGATTTAGATGCTTTGATATTAGTGGACAATCACGTTAAATAAAGGTAACACGTTCAATTCATTTTCAAAAAGTTTGAAATTGAGTTCTTCTTCAATAATTAAAATTATATATACTCATCATTTTTTTAAGTCTTAAATATTTTAAATACACTTCATTATTATAACAACGCCTCTAACCTTGTTTTTGCCAAATTTCTAGTTTGATTCAAGCTAGTAAACCGTTTGATTTACTGTAGTGACTAGATTCCTCCCCAATTAATTATTTAGAAAATAAGTCTCAAGGGAAACTACTTGTTTCTTGAGCAGTAAACCATTTTCAATATACCTAAATGGCTTTGAAACTATTTCTAATTTTGATCTGATAGTTATATTCAAAAAAGATAAATACAAAGCAGGTAGTAGCGTAGCATTATAATAAAAAAAATATTTAATCTAAAAAGATTAAAAATAATATCAAGCATTAAATGTGTCATTATATTGTTTTAAAGGGGATGATATTATAATCATTATGTCAAATATGTTAGGTTACTGTTTCTAATTCGTTAGGTAATTGGATCATTTCGTGTTTTTTTATTATTGTGTTTTTCAATAATGTTATTTATCAATATATTTTTAAAACCCATATTGTTTAATATAACACAATGACGAGCAAATATGTGTGTGTGTGTGTATATAGATATATATGTATGTATATGTGTATATTATAATCATTATGTCAGATATGTGTGTGTGTGTGTGTATATATATATGTGTGTGTGTGTGTGTATAGATATATATGTATGTATATGTGTATATACATACATATATATATATACATACATACATATATATACATACATACATGTATGTTTATACATATATATATGTATGTATGTGTGTATGTACACACACACACTTATATATATGTATATATATATGTATATATATGTATATATATATATATGTATATATATATATGTATATATATGTATATCTATATATACATGTATATATATATACATATATTTCCCGTTACCAAACTCCGTTAGTTCTGTTAGGTCTTGCATACACGTGTCGTGAGCACACAGTAATTGTCGTTGAAACGTTGGTTACTTAATATTAATTATTAATATTAAACTAATAATAATCTAATCCGTAATGTAATTATTATATTATGATTATGTGTTTACGCGATTTAAATATTAACTGTGAGTTTTATCGCGTAACGTGGAAACGTGTGTATTTAATCCGTATGTCTTGTGTTTAGTAAAGATAAAACATATAATTATTATTATCAGTTTGTATGTTTATTATTTTAGTTAGAAATATTTTTAAAAAGAGTTTAAAGCTTAGTTTTTTATAAAAATACAAAATGCAAGGGTTTAAAGGGTAATTATCATAAATTAATTAAAACAAAATCCCAACCCTAGCCCCCCATACCCACTTCGGCCGCGAAATTCATCCCACACCCTCACATCATTCGATTTCAGCCCTAGAACATCAACAAGGAATCGATTTTGGTTGATCTGAAGTACTACAACAAGTTAGAATCATCAAATACAAGCCATTACACGTTTAAGGTTAGAGTTTTACATGTTTTTCATGTGTTCTTGATGTTGGCCGAAACCCTAATTTGAAATTGGGGTTCATAATGTGAAATTCTTGGTTGTTTGATGATGTGGTAATGTTAGTTAGGTTAGATTGATGTTGGTTTACGTTGTTATGCATGAAAACTAGGATTTTTATGTGTTGTTCATAGGTTATTAATAATAGTAACTTTATTTGCATGAATATGCTGATTTGATGATGAATTGATGTTGTTAAAGTGTTTGTGATGATATATGGATGTTAGATTGATGGTATGAATGCTAGAAACCTAAGAATGAATGTTGTAGTTCGTAGATTGCCTAAAGTAGAAAGTTTTGTTCATGATGATTGATGAATTATGAGGATAAGATGTTGTTGATCATGTCTAGATGTTGATATGAGCTTGAATTAGTATATTGTTAATGAATTCATGAATGTATTGAGTTTTTGATAAGATTTGGGATTTGTTTCTCCAAAAAGGAAACTTTATTTGCACAAAGTCTTGAAGATGATGATTTGAGTATGTTTGGGACATTAGGATCATGCTAGTATAATCAAAGATGATTTCTAATGTGGTTGAATGCGTTGTTTGGGTTGTATGAATGTTTATTATTAGGACCATGTACGTACGGAGTACTAACAGATTCTGCATGAAACCAGATCTAATAGCGCGGATTCTATTTGATTGGCGATCCAATCAGTGAGAACGAATAACCCGATCGATCTAACGATGAAACAAACGTTAAGAACGGATTGGAATCGATCAGGAACGAACTATGAACTTGGATTTGTGATTTCGGACGCTCTGGACGGCTAGGGTATGAAGTATTATGAAGTGTTTTGTTTTTCCACAAATTATGTGGTATTTATAGGTTATTAGTGTTTATTCGTACGACTGAACCATTAGCATGGTTCAGTCGTGCGACTAAAGCATACGATTGACTCATACGCACGACTGAAGGTTCAGTCGTGCGATTGAACCAATCTTATGTCTCAACCATATGACTGATCCAGTCACCTGGTTTAGTCGTGCGACTGATCCATAAGCATGGTTCATTCATGCATATGGGCCATAAGTATGGTCCATTAGCATGAATGTCCACATGACTTAGTTAAACATATTTCTAAGTTCTTATTTACTTAGAACTATGTAAAACCAACATCAAACCTATATATTAAGTTCATATATGTGAATCACAATCAATATAAAGATCACATGACATAATCAATCACATATAAATATCACAATGCATTTTATATATCATTCAATCAATTCATTACATTGGATTACACAAGTGTAAGATATTTGTAAGGCCCTCCTTTCCAGGGGGACCTCACAGTTGGTCATTCACAGTAAAACATCGATTTAAAGCAATCATTTACTCATATATGTATAAATATATATTGCAGCGGAAAATACTGTAATTTCAATTCATTACAATTAAATATATATAAACATTGTCTTTAATCTTCAAAACTATTTAAAAATCCTCATAAGCTTTTCTCCATCAGGGATGCCAGTCTTCTAGTGCCAAGAAGCTTCAGTCCCATGCTTCTATCCCATAGCTCTAACTCTGACCTGTCAATTGATATGCATACAAAAGTCAGCTTCGCTGAGTGAATTCTAGGTTTACTTTGCTAAATAACTTTTGTAAAAGATATTAGCTTTATTAGTTGAAAATAATCATTGTCTATCAAAATATCAATACACACAGGCTATCGCTTTATCAATACTTTATCATTTCATGTTATTTATTACTCTTCTTTATCCGTCAATTCTCTGTCACTATCGGTGCCTAGGCTCGCCTAGGACTTTACCGACACGCCAATTAAGGACTTACTGTCGTACCCGATCAGGCCATTATTGTCATGCCAATTCAGGACTTACTGACCTGCTTGTTCGAGCATACTTTATCACTTTATCACTGGTGAGGGCACAACAAATGCAACCCTCCTTTATCAATTTGCTTGCAAGGCTTTACTTTATCACTTTATCAAGGTACACGTTATAGGCCTAATAACGATCCTTTAAGTTTCACTTATATCTTTAGTTTTCACATACACTTAACACATAATAGGAAGCAAACTCTTAGTCTAAGCATTCACATTTCATCAATCATGAGAGATAAACTAGATAACTGACCCTTCGCGGGACAGCGGGGGTTCGGGGGCGGCAGCCCCTGATAGCGGGGTTCTAGGGGTGGCAGCCCCTAGTGGGGTCCAAGGGGCAACGCCCCTAGCTGGGGCCGGGCTGCCCGGTCAGCGCGCCCAAAAATTTTTTTGAACTATTTAAATGGCACATTTTACTTTAAAAAATTTTATTTTCTTGATAAAAGGTCTTAAAAACCGTTCTTATAAAAGTATGTATTTAGCATGCATATCACCCCAAAACATTGAAAACGGGTAAAGGAGGGGTCTAGAACTCACCTAAACTTGTCCAATAGCTTAAATTCTAAGCCTCTTAAGCTATAGCCTGAATACTCTAGCTGCACGAAAGCTAATATGCAAAAATGTCATTTTCTTCATAGTTTCGCCCACAGTTTCGCTGGTAGTTTCACTGCCAGTTTCGCTGCCAGTTTCGCTGGCAGTTTCGCTACTAGTTTCGCTGGGCAGCACTTCTGTCAGTTTCGCTGGACAGATTCGCTGGCATGAGCGCCCAACTTTCGTTGGAATTTCCTAGTTTCGCAATGTCTAAGGTCAGCCTAAGTACTTAGCGAAGCTATTAGCGAAACTGTAGTTTCGCTGTAGCGAAACTGTAGTTTCGCTAGGATTTTCCTAGTTTCGCTGGATAAATGCACAGTTTCGCTGGATGAATACTTAAATTTGCTGGATCGGGGCCCAGTTTCGCTGGATGAATAAAAACTAAGAACCCATTTTTAACCTAAAATCTTAACTTTTTACGTCCAAATCCTTGGTTTACCTTCCATGAAACCAGATCTAGCCTTTTTACACATTTTCATACGTAAAAATTTGACCTTTATGTGTTTCTTTGAACTTTTCAAAACCCCAAAACCCTAGAATCCGGGTTTGATCTACAGAAGGCCTTAGAGGTCGATTCTTACCTTGTTTTGTTGCTCTTTCCTTGTGTTTTGTTGCTCTAATCACCCAGCTCTCCAATCCTTCAACCCTTCAAACTCCAAATCTTGATTTTCTTCACTTTCTCTCTCTACGAATTTGGTGGCTAGGGTTGCAAGGTGATGGAAATGGAACTGATTATGCACGTTTAAGGGCTGATTAGGGCCCTTAAACCCATCAAGCCTAGCCCATTAAGGCTAATTTGATCCATAGCCCACTAATTTACCCCTTTATTTCTTAAATTAACCCTTAAAAGCCCATTATTATTAAATGGCTTGTTTCGGGAAATTTCGGGGTGTTACAATATGAAAGATTTTTACATTTAAGAACATAAACTAGGTACATCAATATGTATCAACAAACTCCTCCTTGGACCTAGTTTAGTCTAATGTCTAACATTCTTCATGTGCTCTTGAAACTTCTTGTACTTCTCTTCTTTTGTGACTCCCGCGTGAATCTCAAACGCGAAGCAGAGCCGTATGACATGTTGGAATTGTAGAGCTTGTATAATGTCTTGAGATTCATAGAATAGTGGCCACTTGTATAGAGTGTAAACATCTTCAGCCGACAAGTTGGTTAGCCACATCGAGTCAAATACCTTGATAGTCTCGATTTTGCTCTCTTTATGCAAGACTATGACTGTTTCTCCCATCCGCCAGTCATAATACCACCACTTGAAGTGTGAAGTGAAGTCCTGAGGCATTTCCCGTAATGGGATCTTCGACATTATGCGCAGAGGACTCCACTTCAACACTAGTTTAGCTTTCCAGTGTAGGGATCAACTTCGGTCTTATTTATGAACCGTTTAGGCTGTAGAGGGCTGAAGTTGACCCACCTTGTGTGGTATTCCCTCTTTAACACCGTCTCAAACCACCCTGACATCTTTCTGGGGTTGGCGTGCAAAAGATCTAAACAGGCAAGCATGTTTAGCTCAAAATCGGGAAGAGTCTTCAGATCATGAGGGAATCTGAAGTACTCTATCCCCTTCTCCCTCTTCACCGTATACACGTCCAAGTATTCAAAATAAGCCCAATTGATAATCTTGCCTGACACCTTCTGATGCTTCTTCACTCTGTAAAGTTTGGTGTAGGCATTTGACTTTGATGGTTCACGTTAGGCTCTCATCTCAGCTAGACACACTTCCCACTCAGCCTTCTTAATATCGACATCAGTGTCCGTAGCTTGGGCTTTCCCTTCGTCTTTCTCTTTCTCTTTCTCCTTAGCATCAAGAGTTCTAAAAGTATCTGTAACACCGGCCTCACAGGGCTCACCATGAGGAGTGTTACGCATTAGATATACAGAACACATAGGAGTTATAGAGTACATAGCGGAAGTCTAACTTTAATTATACATCAATGTGTACAATACATTTGTTATAATAGATAATACCATTACATCAGTTTAATTATACTAGAGATCCAAATCTTTAACAACATTCTAGAACTTTATTTTCTCATAAACTAGCTCGTAATCTTCAATCCCTGTAATCACTTGGCACCTAGGATGTGTGTCCATAAAAATAGAAAACATTTGGGACTCAGCATAAAGCTTGTGAGTTCATAAACATGGCATTCTTCAAAATTCAAAACATGTTATTAATGAATATTGCATCAAGCAGATACAGCCATGGCAAACAGATAGGAACAGAGTAAGCACAGTACAAATTCACATAACGAGGCTATGTATACAAACTCCACTGGCTAAACCAGAATCATACAAGCAGCCCTCAAGCATCCTATCAAGCATTACCACATATCACAGATGCTATTGATAGTCAATTCTACAATTATTACCAGTTATCAGAACATCACATCCTGTTTTAGAAAACAGTTCAGAGGAACTCACCTCAATCAATCAAGTCAGTGATATCGTCTACTCAGGTTCATGCTATCAGGTATTATCCTATAGGCAAAATAATATTATTTAAGCTATATTTTAGCTAGTAACAATTTCAGGGATGATTCGTTATCTTTTTCTATTTATTGGTTTTACTCAGACACTTTCTTTTATCCTATGCCAACCCTTTAGTAAAACCCTTACCAGTTGGCATAACTCGGGCGTTTCCATCATATCCGAGCCAACCCTCGGGGTTACCCAATACCTTCCAAATGATAACCTTAAAGTCTAATAATAATAATAATAACAATAATAATTACTACAACACTAAAAATAACAAATAATAATAATACTAACTATAACAATAAAAATAATAACTATAATAACAATAATAACTATAAAGATGATAATAATAATATTAATAATAACTATATTAATATTAATATCTACAGTGATAATAATAATAATAACAATAATAATTACTACATAACCTTAAACAAGGGCGTACCTGAAAACTATCTACGGTAATTTGATGTAGAGTCTCCCCTACTCGAGCTCCTAGTCGCGCTCCTACTTGAGTACCAAAACGACTACTAGCAACACCCAACGGGGTATTGAGAACTCAGAATTCTCTTTATATTAGAGCGTTTCCAAAGAAACTTATGTTCTAAATTAACCATAGGACTTCTATTTATAAGGTAGCAGAAGGCAGGTGAAAAACTTTCATGGGCGATGTGGGATGAGACACTTTTGTGAATTCGATGTGAGATGCGAAATATGCATTCTGAAATCTCAATGTTAAATATTATATTGTTATAATATTGTATTATTATAATTAATTCAGCTGCTTAACTCGTTTTTCTTTTATAACTTTCAAAATATAACGTATTATGAAATTTCAAATATGTCGTTGTGACGAGCTTATTTTTCTCTACGAGTCAACTTAAGTTTCGTAAAAAACGGAGCAGGTTCGAATATAATATATTATTATTATATTCAAACGGTCTCTTATAACATAAAAATTTCATCTAAAAACTTCAAACTTTAAATAGACAATTTACTCATTACTTACTCGTTGACAATATATGAAATGCGAAGTTCATATGACCCAAACGCTCGGGTTGTTACAGTATCACTGCCAAATGTTTCACCCAGATCGGGGATAACATTTCCCTGTTGGTCAGTTTACTGAGGATACTCTTGTGCAGTGATATCCTCGATATCAATCTCATCTACGTCTTACAGCTCTTCATCGCTGATGACGTCAACCTCAGGAGCATCCTTGACTGGCTCATCCGGGTTGAGTCTAAACATGTCGGCCAGCTGCTCATCTGTGAGATCATGAATGATCTCTCCCTCTTCGAGGGTGTAGCTCATAGATCATCGCACGATCCCTTGCAAATCAAGAATCATGGTTAACTGAGTCTTGATTTGCTGAAGGGGTGCGACATCGTAGTCGTCTGTTTGTTCAGCTTCATCTGTTTGATTAAACATTTAAGACACAATCACACATACATCAGTAATCAAAAATATTTAAACATTAATAGACATTAATTACATTAGTGTAATAAATAATTCAAGTACAAAAGTTTTCAAACATAAAGACATTTAATCATTACTTTTGCCTTGGTCGCTCGACTCTTTAGCTTAGGGAGCTGAGGAGGAGGGTCGCTGATCCTGATTCCTTTTAGTGCGTCTCTCCCGAGCTGATGGATTTGAGGCTGATGCAGAGGCATCACCTTCATGCTCAGGCTCATCATCATCTCCCCCATCTTTATCTTTCCCAGTGCCTTCAGCCTCACCCACATCATCATCATCATCATCCGATTCATCATCGGATGAATCGTCATCATGATCATCTCCGTCATCACCATCACCCTTGATCTTTAAGGGCTCACCCTTTGTCCCTTGGAGTCTGAGCAGAAGCTTCTTATTCTTCTTCTCAACCTCTTCTATCCTCTTCACCGAGGCCATTAGCAGCTCAATCTGTGCAGTGAGGGCACGATGAGCTCTGGCCAAGGCTCTCTTGTGAGTAGCATCTCTCTCAGTCAAATGGGCGATCTGTTGACTCTGAGCTGCATCTCTCTCTGTCAGCAGGGCTATTTGCTTGCCCTGTGCAGTGTTGACTGCCATTAACTGGTTCATCTGATTAGCTCGTATGTCATCTGTAGCGAGAAGTTTGAGCACCAGATGGTTGAGGCTAGCCAGCTGCTCCTCTAACCCAACAGTGGGCAGAGGAGATCCCTATGGAGGGATCGATGATATGGAAGGGCCGGTTTGGGGTATGGTAGATGTGGTGGTGGATGTGTTGTATGATAGAGTGGGAATGAAGGTAAATGGTGGTGGAATAGATGTGGGTATGGTATGTGTGGTGGTGGGAATAGTGGTGGCTGTGGTGGTGGCAGTAGTGGTGGCTGTGGAGGTGTGTGTGGTGGTAGTAGGAGTGGTGGTAGTGGTGGTAGGAGTGGTGGTAGGAGTGGCTGTGATAGCTGTGGTAGTGGATGTGGTAATCAATACTATCCTCATTGACCATCATCATGGTCATCGTCGTCATCATGGTGGTGGAGATATGGTAGACGTGACAGTGGCCCGTGATTGACTGGGGCCTGCATCTCCACCACATTGACCATCATCATGGTCATCGTCGTCATCATCGTCGTCAGCAGGAGCCATAATCGGCTCGACGTCGGAATCACTGTCATCGTGACGTCACTTCTTACGAGGTGGCGCCACTTATCCCTCATTGGCCAGATGGCCGAAGAGTCTTCTCACTATGGGCTTCACCTGTTTCCCCCGGTAAACCTTCATCCTTCCTAAGGTGGTATCATCCATCACCTCTAGGATCACTGCATCATCCTCCTCCTTAGGCAGCATAGGAAGCTTCTTGTTGATAATCATCTGCAAGAATCTTGGGTACATGCAGAAGCCTTCCTTGCCTTTGGCCTCAATGTTCTCCGTCAGGTAGGAGAAGAACATACGTGAAAAACTAAACATGCGGTTCAGCACCAGCGCAACGTATGCGTTCTGGAGTTGATCTGACAGCTCGGCAAATCCTCCTCTCCTGGAGGCTATGCATTTCAGGATCACATGTGCCAGATACTTGAATTGTGGGCACATGTTGCTCTTGTTTAGCACGCCAACATTGATGTCGCTGGCATGCTTGATCCTGAGAAAGCATCCTCGTATGGTTAGAGGATGCAGCTTGGTTGGGTGGGTTCCATCATCACCCAAGTCCATGACTTGTCTTAGGTCGTCTTCTCCGATCTGTATATCTTGACCGAAGATAGAACTCCGGATGCAGTATGGCTCAGTAGACCGGTCGACAATGGAATTCTCCTAGAATACCTGCTGGATCGACCTATACGGTGTGCATGGAGTGGAAATAGCCTTGAAGATCCTCGATCTACGTAGGAAAGCTATAATCTCGATGAACTCAGAAGCGTTCCGGGACGTGGTATCCAGATGAGCACATATGTTGTGCTTGGTGCTCATCGTCCATCTCTCAGCCATTTTACTGCAATACAAGAAACAAACACATTAGTTTCATTCATAAGAGATAAACAACTGGTTTGGAACAGATTTAGACAGACTGGTTCAATCATGCATTGAACCATACGATTGAGTTCAGTCGTACGATTGAGCCTGCGACTGAACTTAGTCGTATACTATACCAATGCGGTTGAGTGAGTCGTGCGACTGAGTCACCGATTGATTCAATCATGCGATTGAATCATACGTTTGGCTCAATCGTGCGACTGGAGTTCATCAGCCTGTCCATTCGTATCTCGCACTGTTCGAACCATTAAATTTGAATCTTCGTCAAAACGATAAATTAGACTCCGTGTTTAGATTCATTAGGTTCATAGGGACTCGAAATAGCACTTAATGTCATTAAAATCAACTTTATTGTTTATTTAAGTGGCCTATTTTAGGTTATTAGTCCCGATTATTTGTTTTATCAATTTCGATCATTTTTAGGTTCGATTTAACTATCATTTGATCCGATTTCATTCGCAAGTTACCTGTAGATGAACAAGATATATGTTAGTCACTGAATTGGAGAGTAATCGCGAAAATAAGAAATTTTGGCAGAGTGTCTGGGCTTAAGGCGGTTTTTGAGAATTTGAAGTCAAGTAGGATTTACGACCGAATGAGTCTCTATTTATACTGTTTTGGATTTCAGTCGTGTGACTGGACCCATGCGCATGCCTCAATCGTGCGACTGGCCCCATGCACACGACTCAATCATTTTTCCTTTGTATGGCTTATCCTTCTCAGACTTGTAGTTTTAACGTAACATTTTGAACTATTTAGATCCTTTTGATGTCCCATACAATTTGTCCCATGTGTACTATCATATTCCAAAGTTTTAAATCAATCTCACAGATTTGATGTCCTTGCTTTTCAGCTTTCTGCCCGCCCTGTTTTTTTAGTAATTTAAATACTAACTACTGAAATTACACCTATTCTCCCCCTAAAATTCTAAAACCGAAAATCTTTTTATGTTTTTGGATTTTTAAAGACAGGAAAATAAAATAAAGGAAAAAAAAATAAAAAATAAAACATAAAGACGGACTAAGAACTAGATTCTTCTTGAATAACATCACTTTTCTTTTTGACGCCATTGACCTCTAAGAGATATAAAAACCGAGGTTTATCAAAAGCTTTTGTGTAATTAATTTTAACAACATCGATTAATTGCTTTTCAAAACAGTCACGTATAAAGTGATATTTAATACCGATGTGTTTTGTCTTTGGGTGTTGGACTGGATTTTTAGTGACAGCAATTGCAGCAGAATTATCAACATAAATAAGGGTGCTAGAAAATTTCAAACCGTAGTCTCGCATTTGCTGTTAAATCCAGATGATTTGAGAATAGCAACTTGCAGCGGCAACGTATTCGGCTTCACATGTCGATAGAGCTACCGACGTCTGCTTCTTACATTGCCAGGTGACTAAACGCCTTCCAAAGAACTGACATCCCGCTGATGTTGACTTGTAGTTCATCTTGCAAACCCTGTAATTCGAGTCACTCTACGCTGTAAGCTCAAAGTCATCATCATGAGGATACCACAACCTAAGTGTTGGAGTACCCTTCAGATAATGAAAAATCCTCTTTACCCAAATTAGATGATTTACTTTAGGCTTTGCCTGATATCTGGAATAGAGACACGTGGCGTACATAATATCAGGACGAGAAGTTGTGAGGTACATGAGAGATCCGATCATTCCTCAATACATGGTGGCATCGACCAGATCACCATTTTCGTACATCATAGTTCGTGGCAAGTGGAGTCCCAGCAACCGTTGCATTCTCCATGTCAAATTAACTAAGGATATCTCCTACATATTTGGTCTGATGCAGGATGATACCATTTGGTGTCTGATATACTTGTAACCCGAGAAAGAACTTCATCCCTCCCATGGCACTCATTTCAAACTCAGCTTTCATCACAGACTCAAATTCTTTACATAATGTTTCGTTCTTGGAACCGAAGATTATGTCATCCACGTACATCTATACCAGTAGTAAATCACCGTCCTTTTCTTTGATGAACAATGTGCAGTCAATGACCCCTCTACGAAAACCATGTTTCAGCAGGTGAGTAGAGAGTTTCTCGTACCAGGCTCGAGGGGCTTGATGTAGCCCGTACAAAGCCTTGTCCAGTTTGTACACTCTATCCTGATGATAAGGATCCTCAAATCCTTCAGGTTGACTGACGAACACTGTTTCCCGGATTTCACCATGAAGGAATGCACTTTTCACATCCAGTTGATAGACTTTAATCTGCATGTAGGATGCATAGGCTAAGAAGATACGAATAGCTTCCATCCTTGCCACAGGTGCAAACACTTCATTGTAATCAATGCCTTCGACTTGTCTATGTCAGGACGTAGTATTGAACGAAATACTAACTGATAAACGTGTATACCTAATCAAATAGTGCGGAATCCTATTTGATTGGCGATCCAATCAGTGAGAACGCACGTAGAATCAATTGTAGATTGAATCTAAACATTAGGAACGATTGATAATCGATCTAGTGCGATCTATGAACTTGGAACAGGTTCTTAGAGGTCTTTAGACGGCTAGGGTACGTAGGAATTCGAAGTGCTTAGTTTTTCCACGATTTAAGTGGTATTTATAGGTTAGTGTTCCTCATTCGGGCGACTGAACCATGAGTATGGTTCAGTCATGAGATTGAGCCATGCGGTTGATCCATTCGCACGACTGAGTGTTCAGTCGTGCGACTGAGCCAATCTTATGTTCCAATCATGCGACTGATCCAGTCTCCTGGTTCAGTCGTGCGACTGAGTCATTCGCATGAAGTTGTTCTTGCGTATGGTCCATTGGCATGGGACATTCGCATGAGAACTTCACATTACTAAGTTTGAATATATTTCTTAAACATTACATTACCAAGATTAATTCACACAACCACAAACCTATATAATCAATTCAATACGTGTTAAACAACTCATTAATGAAATATTAAACATTATAACCACAACTAAACATTTGTATTTCATTAAGTACCCAACTATTACATATGCTTAAGACAATAAAGACATATTTCATTAAGCTCAGAAACTAGGTACACATGTATCTACAGTCTAAACCCTTGAACGACAAGCCAAGCCTTGTTCCTGATTATGACCCCTTGGTCATCTTTCTAGCACCGAAGAACCCATTTTGTGCCAATCACTTTGCACCTTTTGGTCTGTCCACACGTGTCCAGACTCCTAACTTCTTGAACTGAAGAAGTTTTTCTTGCATAGCACTTACCCATGCTTCATCTTTTAAAGCCTTGCTGACGTGCTTTGGCTCAACTTGAGAAACAAAGCATCGATAAGCACCATCGTGTAAGTATCCCTTCTCCATGACTGCAGCATAATCAACTGAGTATAGCTGATTTCGTGTTTGAACTCCCGGTAGAATATCCCCTATGATGTTGTCCAGGGGATGATATACATTAACTCGAGTTCCTGGAGTGGTGGGTACCGCGACTTCAATATCCAGATTCTGAACTGTTGGAGTATGCGGTTTAGAAGTGTCAGCTGCATCATGATCAGAGGCTGGAGTGCTTTTGGTAGTAGGAACCTGTTCTTCCTGTTCCACATTTGTGGTTTCAACCGTTTCATAATCAGAAGAAGAAACACTTACCTCAAGCTCTCTCCCTGAAGGGCTTAGAAGCATCATCTAATGGAACAGATGATGTCGAGTCTAGTGTGGGAGCATTCAGAACATCGTATATCATTCGTGCAGCTAAGTCATCATCAGAATGGGAGGAAGGTAGATTGAAGGATTTGAAAAATCCATCACAGTTAAAAAAAGGAAGGTCCTTTTCCTGCAGGAGGGGTGGTGTATCTCTGAACATCAACATTGCACCACACTTCTACCTGACCAGTTGAGTTATTGTAAACCCGTTTATCTGGTATACTGTATCCAAGGAAGATACCTTCTTCTGCCTTCTCGTAGAACTTCCCAGTCTGATTCTTCTTTAGCAACATGCAAGGTGCATCAATTGGTTCCAGATACTCTAAATTGGGTTTACGTTGTTGGAGCAACTCATAACAAGTTTTTCCTTAACGTTTGACTACCAAGACCTGATTTAGAGTGTAACATGCATTAGCTACTGCCTCGTTCTAGAATTGAACTGGCAGTTTGGAGTCAGCTAGAATAGTCCTTGCTGTCTCTATCAAGCTCCGATTCTTCCTTTCAGCAACACCATTCATTTGTGGAATGTAGGCAGAGGTAAACTGATGAACAATTCCATTCTCTCGACAGAAGGCCTCCATCCACTGATTCTTGAACTCTGTTCCGTTGTCTAATTGAATCCTTCTTACTTTCAGCATGTAGAGAGACTCCAATGTGGTAACAAGATGTTTGAATGATTCAAATGTCTCTAATTTAGCTTTCAGAAACATCACCCAAGAGAATCTTGAGTAGTCTTCCGTCACCATAATGCAGTACCAATCCCCGGCTATGCTTTTTGTGCTCACTGGGCCAAACAGATCCATGTGTAGAAGCTCAAGAGGAATGTCAATAGAATGGACTTTCTTTGACTTGTGAGACTTCTTCGTCTGTTTCCCTTTCTTGCATGCTATGCAAAAGTCTGGAAGCTGGAAATTCTTGACTGTAACTCCATCTACCAGATCGTTCTGAACTAGATGATTCATCTTCCTGGGATTGATGTGTCCCATTCTCCTGTTCCAGGAGACTGAATCCCTTTCTGTTGCTTTTGACAAGAAGCACTAAGCTGTAGACTTAGTTGTGGAGGCTTTTGATAGGTCCAAGACATAAAGGTCATTATATCTTGAAGCCGACATTAGAACTTGTTCCTTCGGGATGACATACTCCTTCTTCAGTATGTAGCACCTCTTGTTCTCCAACACAACCTTGAACCCCGTATCACAGATTTGGGAGACAGAAAGCAAGTTGTTCTGTAGTTACTGAACATAGTTTAACATGTCAAATTTCACTTTCTCGTTTCCCACTTCGCCTTACGCGGTGATGTAACCTCCTTTGTTCCCAGCGAATGACACGTGTCCCCCTTTAATTTGCTTGATGTTGAAAAGGAGAGACGAATTCCCGGTCATGTGCCTGGACGCCCTACTATCAATAATCCAGGTATTAGTGTTAGCGCTGTAGCAGACACCCTGTACATATAATGGAAGTGATTAGTTCAGGTTTGGAACCTAAGCCTTAACTGGCTTGGGTGTCCCAGAGGTATCACACATCATGAACTCAACCCACTGACCTTTAGAGGATGAGGGCACATCTTTCTTTTTCATATCTTCACTATCAGACACAAAACTTGATTTTTCTTTCCATAAACCAGTTCTGTGTAAGGCCTGTTTGTGGTAAACAGACGACTGGCTTATGGTTTGAACTTTAGGTTCACTAATCATCCTAGATTTAACTTTAGGTGACACAGCTTTGCTTTTAGCTTGTCTGTGTTGACTTTGGTGTTTTGAAGGACTATTAGATCTAATTATAGAAAATTTTGGTTTTTCATCATCAAAAAGTTCAATTTTCCTTTTAGGTGTCTGATAGTAAGGACAATTTGGAGATATGTGTCCTCGTTTTCCACAACTGTAGCAGGATCTCCCTTTCGACAGTATGAGGAAAACATTGATGAGGGGTTGAGCTTGGTCGGGGGCTGGGTAGTTTCTTTTCACTTTTAGATGTTTCTCCTTCTTTAATGAAATTAATTGTTTTGACATTTGGAACATCTTTTGCTTTCATTTTATTTAAATTTTGATGACTTGCTGGTTTAGGGTTTGTTGACTTAGATTGTTTAGGTTCTGAGATAGACGTTTTTGAACCTAACCCTAAGTTAACTTTCTCAATTTTATCAGTCAAGTCTTCAACAGACATCTCATCTGTTGATCTCAAAGTAGTATTTTTCTGTTCAATGACATACTTCACGAGTTTACCCGTAGAATCTGGATCACTGACCAGAGGAGTAGACACCACATGATCCTTTATTGGATTATTATTGATTGGTCTACATTTAGTGTTCAGAAGGATAGCATATGGTGGCGGTACTAGTTTATAACCCAGACCTTCCCCGCCATTTTGTTCTTTCACTAAGTTTTGAACAATGTGTGAAGAACTTGCCAAACTGTACAGTTTTTGTTTTAAGGATTCAACTTCTACTTGCAAATCTGCTTTCTTCTTTTTATTTTCTTCTAAAGAGTTTAAATAGAACTTAATATCATTAGATTGATTTAAAGCAACAACCTCAGTTTCCCTTAGTTGTTTCCCTAACAGTTCTATCTTTTCTTTGAAGCTGCACTCATTTTGTTTTAACACACAGTTTGCTTCAGTGCAGAGTTGTAAATCATTTACTAGATTATCATTGTGTTCTAATAACCTAGCAAACTTTAAATAAATGTTTTCTCTAAATTTATCACATTCAGAACAAGCATGTCTATCAAATAATTCGTCTTTAGAATATACCTGTGTAGAACTAGACGAATCAGCCATTAGTGCAGTGTCAGAATCCTCAGTGACTTGAGATTCTGAATTTGCAGCACTTAACTCTTCTTCAACCAAGTGATCGATGACATCCCTAGCTTCTTCGATATCTGAACTAGCTTGATCAGCTATGATGTCTCCCCCACTTGCAGATCCATCATCCAAGGTATCAATAAATGCAACATTGGATTCACCCTCAGATATGAATCAAAAGGACCAGTCTTGTCCTTCATCACCTTATGCAACCAAAGCTTCAGACTCTTTAGTTTCTGATGCTCCAACCTTCTCCTTGTCTTCACGTTGAACGTGGGAAACGGATTTCCGTTCCCAGTCCTCTTTGGCTTTGTGCACTCACGTTTGAAGTGCCCCTTCTCTCCACAATTGAAGCAAGTGACCTTGGTTTTGTCAAAACCAAATATAGTGTCTTTAGTTGCAACCAAATTCTGCCCCGTCTTCTTGACAAACTTCTTGGCTCTTCTAACAGCACTAGCTAAGGCCCACATAATATCCATGTGTTCCAGCTCAGTTTTGTAACACCCGGAAAATTTTCTAATCGAGTCAAGTGATAGTGATGGGCTCGGATGAAAAACCATTTAATAAATATAAAATGGTTGCGGGTATTACACCGAGTTAACCCTCCGGGTCACGAGTTTAACGAGTTTGGGGTCTCGGGAACACCTGGCATATAAATAGATGGATCAGCTGAGCAACTCTCATTTTCACTCAAACGCCCATTCTAGAGAGAGAAAGTGTAGAGAGAGAAAGTGCCGGATTGAAGCTCGGGTGGTCAAGAATCGAAGGCTGGTGTTTGTGGACTCCTAAACTACAAGAATCAAGGTAAGAAACGTATCTAAATTGCTGCATTTGGTGAAAAACCCGAGTTTGGGGTTTTTGGGTTTTAAAGTGGCAAAAATCACCCCAAAACACACGTTTTAGAGTAAGAAAACGTGTAATGAGCTTAGATATAGCTTCCTGGATGATAATCCAAGGGTTTGGGTGGAAAGGATTGGATTTTTGGGCTGAAACGAGCTGATTCGTAAATTTCAGCTCGTTCTGCGAATTTAAGGTCTCGACCAGCGAAACTGTGAGTTCGTCCAGCGAAACTGGAAGGATTTACAGCGAAGTTACAGTTTCGCTACAGCGAAACTACATATTCGCCATAGCGAAACTATAGTTTCGCTGATGACTATGCCAATGCCCAAGTTGACCTTGGATATTGCGAAACTAGGGAATTCCAACGAAAGTTGGGCGCTCGAGGTAGCGAATCTGTCCAGCGAAACTGGCAGAAATGCTGCTCGGCGAAACTATCAGCGAAACTGCTGATTTGCCCAGCGAAACTGCTGGCGAATTTACGGGCGAAACTACCTGCGAACTTAGTAGCGAAATTAGGCAGAAATTAACTCTTTTGAGTGTTAACTTATCTGCAGGCAGTGTAGTGTGACCCGCGTCTTTAAGGCTTGATTGAGAAGCTGCTTGTCAAGCACAGGTGAGTTGTAGGACCCCTCATTTACTGATTTTAAATGATTTTTGGGGCTGGAACACATATAAACTTGTTTACTGACGTATGTATGTATGACCCATTTGGGTATAATGTTGTATTATACGTCTAAGGTGTAGTTGTGGACTCGGCACGTTATATAAGGTCCTAGTATGAGTCCCCACGGTCTTGGAGGGACAATTAGTGCTACTGCACCAGGATGACGCATAGTAAGTCCCGTATTAGGGAAGGTTACGGGAGTAAGTGCCTAATGATGATTGATGATGTAGGCTATGTATGTACGAGGTTATGTATGACGATGATGATGATGCATGTATGATGTTATGTATGATGATGTACGTATGATGTTATGTATGATGATGTATGTATGATGTGTGTGTTCCTTATGATAATGCATGAATATCTTTCCATGGCTTTACGTATTAATGAACGAACGAACGAAGTATTACGTAACGTAAAGTGAAAGATAATGAAAGAGGAACACGACGACGGATGCATGTATAATGAATGAACGAATGAGTAAAAGATGATGAATACATGCATTAACGAACGAATTAACGAAAGATGTCTTGCAAACATTGGATAAGGTTAACGGGTCCTTCTTAGTGATTGACCATATGTATGGTATCCCTACCGCTTACCTCTAGTACCGTGGCATACGTTTTGCTGTTCATTTAATGACTTCGGCCCGGTAGCTAATAACGTTCGGGGTATAGCAGATGGTAGTGGTACAAAAGATATCCAATGTGCAAGAAAAGATGTAACATGTATTAATGAATGAACGAATGATTAAAAGATGATGAATACATGCATTAACGAACTAACGAACGAAAGATGTCTTGCAAACATTGGATAAGGTTAACGAGTCCATCTTAGTGATTGACCATATGTATGGTATCCCTACCGCATACCTCTAGTACCATGGCATACGTTTTGCTGTTCATTTAATGACTTCGGCCCGGTAGCTAATAACGTTCGGGGTATAGCAGATGGTAGTGGTATAAAAGATATCCAATGTGCAAGAAAATGATGTAACGGGGTCCTTGTCATTCGACCACAGTAATCATGGCTGCGTGCCATGAAGTGGGTAAAGCCTGACAGGACCTAAACGAGAAGTGAAAGATAACGATGTATGATGAACGAACGAATGAACGAACGGATAAACGAACGAAAGAACGAACGGGATAATAAAGATATTATCTATATGTATGTACGATGTATGATCACGTGTAACGAATAACGGTTTTAATATAAACAAAGTATGTTTATTATAAAACTAGAACTCACTCAGCAACGCTGACTTTTATGTGTTTCCAGTTGGCAGGTAGCGTTGCTGGGGATGGCACGAGGCGGCTACTCAGCTCTTTTGGGATGGCATTCTCCATTTGATAATGCTGCAACGTCATGCGTTGTGGGCCCATAACGCACGCAACTCATCACGTTGCATGCCATTACGAGATTTCTTGAGGATTCCCTAAAAGGGATTACTTAAGAAATCTTCTTTAATTTTGAATATGCTGCCATGCACCGGAAGTGCGTGTGCACAGCACATGCAACGAAATATGTTGCATGAGAGTGTCAAGAGTGTTCCTTAAGGGTTCCGATGTACGGAATTACTTAAGGAATATTCTTTAGTATAAAAATATAATTTTTATATTTTTGAACTTAATATCTTCTCTAGAGGTCGCTGTATGACCCTATGAGGAGAGACAAAGTAGAGAAAGCTGTATTTTGTAATCATGTCAATTATGTAATGACTTTTATGAATGAATGAGAATGTATATTTTATTAATTCCGCTGCGTTATTTTATGATTATATACATTATGTATGTTTTACGTGCGATGAACCACCAACCGTAAGGCGCCCGGGAGCGGGGCCTTACAAGTTGGTATCAGAGCAAAAGTTTAAGTAAAATGGGTAAATTTTCAAAATAAACCTAAAACTTAAACTGAGAAATGGGACAGAAAGGGGATGAATGCCATCTGAGTAGCTGCGTGCCATCAGGTATTTTCTTAATGATAATCAAAGTTATGTGCGCGTGTAATGTGGTTTATGTGTGCTGTTAGATTTAGATACTGATGTAGTCAGTAAGGGTAATGCTTGGGGTGCGAAAAGTAGAGTAAGTGACTAATCACAACTGGCCACTGTAATTAGCAACTTACTGTACTTGACATAAACTGAGCTATTTCCTTGAATGACCGTGTTGGTATTTGAACCTTTCAGTGTGAGATAGAAGATGGTCGGTGGTAGATCATCTAAAGCCCCACTTGGTGGAGGCAGTGGCGGAAGTGGTGCGGAACCACGAGCCACAAGAGGAAGGCCTAGACAAGAGAAGAAGGTTCCTGAAGAACCTAATACTACTCCCTCGGGGGGAGTGGATGAGAGTGATGATTTGAGGGACTCGGTGAAAGAGACAGTGATCGAGGAGGTGCACCAAGTCATGCAGACGATCTTACCGTCTGTAGTGACTGAGGTGATAAAAGCTGTACGCGAGGATGAGAGGCGAGGGAGGAATCGAGCCTCAGGGAGGCGACAACAGCAACAAGGGCCGGAAACGGTTCTTTCTGATGATGAAGAAGAGGAGGAGGAGGAGGTCGAGCGTGAGACAGCCCGGGGTTGTGACTACGGGAAATTTATGAGGTGCAAGCCCCCGACTTTTGATGGTTCGGGTACGGCTGCGGATGCTCACCAATGGGTGAGGGAAATGGAGGCGGTCCTCGATATCAGTGACTGCCAGGAGGATAAAAAGGTGAAGTTTACTACCCATTCATTTACGGGGACGGCATTGTGCTGGTGGGACAATATTGTCCAGGCTGAGGGTAGCAGGACTATAGGGAAGATGAAGTGGGCTAAGTTGAAAAGGCTGGTGATTGAGGAATTCAGTCCTCGACGGGAAATGGACCGAGTTGAGAGAGAGTTTCTGCAGTTGGAGGCAGGGACGATGACCCACCAACAATACACTGCCAAATTCAACGATATGGCGCGGTTGGTCCCAGAGCAGGTGACGCCGGTGTCTCGAAAGATCAACCGGTATATTCAGGGGTTGCCAGCAGAAATACGTTGGCATTTGATTTTCGCTCGACCAAGTACTTTCAGGTCGGCGGTGGATTTGGCGGGGAGGTTGTACGATGAGCGAGCTGCATTGGTGAAGGCTGAGGGCAGTAAGAAAGGAGGTGGTGAGAAGGGTTGGCAGGGAAAGAGGTTTGGTCGAGGTGATACCTCGACAAGTAACAAGAAGGCAAGGGTAGACGACCGCCGAGTGGTCGCGAAGGGAGCAGGGATGAGGAAGTGTGGACAGTGTGGGAAAGAGCACTCGGGGGAGTGTAAGTGGGGATCCAACATCTGTTTCAAGTGTGGGAGGACTGGGCATATGGCCAAGGATTGCCGAATGGGCAAGTGTTTTAACTGTGGGGAAGGTGGTCATATGAGCAGAGATTGTAAGAAGCCGAGGTCTGAGGGCTCCGGGGAGAAGAAGACGGGAGGAGAAGCACCGAGGGCAAAGGCTAGGGCGTTCACCATGACGCAGGAGGAGGCTAGAACGGACCCTGACGTTGTGTTCGGTACGTTCCTAATAGACCAAATTTTAGCCTCTGTGTTATTTGATTCGGGTGCAAGTAGGAGTTTTATTTCTACTACCTTCTGTGCTAAATTGCCTGTTAGAAGTAAGTGCCTCGATAAGTCCTTTGAAGTAGAAACCGCTATTGGTAAATCCACTAGGGTTACGGATGTGATAGAAGGCTGTGCCATAGAATTAGAGGGCCATAGGTTTGCTGCCGAGTTACATGTGATGCCCCTAGGAGGATTTGATGTAGTGTTAGGGATGGACTGGTTAGCAACCTACGAAGCGAATATCGTGTGCCGAAAGAAGATGATTAGACTGACGGCGACCGATGGAAGTCCGGTGACAATATATGGCGATCGAGTTACGACGATTCCGAAGGTGATCTCGATGGCGGTGGCGGGAAGGTGTATGAGGCGCGGATGTAACGCCTACTTATGTTATGTAAAGAATGTAGAGACGCCAACACCACAGCTATGCGATGTGCCAGTGGTGTGTGACTTTCCAGACGTGTTTCCCGAAGACTTATCGGGATTGCCACCTGACCGAGAGATCGAGTTCCAGATCGACCTGATACCGGGTGCCCAACCTGTCGCAAAAGCACCGTATCGCTTGGCTCCGACGGAGATGAAAGAGTTGATGGAACAGTTGCAGGAGCTGCTGGATAAGGGGTTTATCCGACCGAGTATCTCACCTTGGGGTGCTCCGGTTCTGTTCGTAAAGAAGAAGGATGGTAGTATGAGGATGTGCATCGACTACCGCGAGCTGAATAAGCTGACAGTGAAGAACCGATACCCCTTACCAAGGATCGATGACTTGTTTGATCAACTTCAGGGTGCCAGTTGGTTTTCAAGGATAGATCTTCGATCGGGGTACCATCAACTGAAGGTGAAGGAGCAGGATATCCCTAAAACAGCCTTTCGTACGCGCTATGGTCACTACGAGTTTCTTGTCATGTCTTTTGGGTTGACCAATGCGCCGGCTGCTTTTATGGATTTGATGAACCGAGTGTGCCAACCAATGTTGGATAAATCAGTAATTGTATTCATCGATGATATCCTGATTTATTCGAGAAGTGAAGAAGAGCACGCTGGGCATATTCGGGAAGTGTTGGAAACGTTGAGAAGGGAGAAATTGTACGCCAAGTTCTCCAAGTGCGCCTTTTGGTTACGCGAGGTGCAATTTCTGGGTCACGTAGTGAATGCAGAAGGAATAATAGTGGACCCAGCAAAGGTTGAGGCCGTGATGCAATGGAAGTCACCAAAGACGCCAACCGAGATTCGCAGCTTCTTGGGGCTGGCGGGCTACTATAGAAGATTTATTCAAGACTTCTCCAAGGTAGCCTCACCTTTGACAAAATTGACTCGCAAGGATGTAAAGTTCGTGTGGGGTCGAGAACAGGAGGACGCTTTTGAGGAATTGAAGACGAGACTGACACAAGCTCCTGTCTTGACATTGCCCGAGGGAAATGAAGACTTGGTGGTCTATTCGGATGCATCCTATTCTGGGCTGGGTTGCGTATTGATGCAACGCGGAAAGGTCATAGCCTACGCATCTCGACAACTGAAGACCCACGAAGTCAATTATCCCACGCACGACCTAGAACTAGCTGCGGTGGTTTTCGCGTTGAAGATTTGGCGGCACTATCTATACGGGACGAAGTGCACCATCTTCACGGATCACAACAGCTTGAAGTACTACTTCGAGCAGAAGGATCTAAACATGAGGCAGAGACGGTGGTTGGAGCTGATAAAAGATTATGATTGTGAGATCCATTACCACCCGGGCAAAGCCAATGTGGTGGCTGATGCCCTTAGCCGGAAGGAAAGGCCCGAGCTGATTCGGGTGAAGGCTTATCAGCTAATTATGACCTCTGACGTGATGACGCAGGTTAAGGAGTTCCAAGACGAGGCTTTGAAGGAAAATCGTCTTAACTCTGAAAGGATGAGAGGTCTAGTTACAGAACTGGGTGAGAACACTCTTGGTGTTAAGACCCGATTTGGGCGAGCGTGGATTCCTCGGTACGGGGATCTACGTGGAAAGATCATGGATGAGGCCCATAAGACTCGATATTCCATTCACCCCGGCGCTACCAAGATGTACCAAGACATGAAGAAAGACTATTGGTGGCCGGGCATGAAGCGTGATGTGGTGGAATATGTGAGTAAGTGCATGACTTGTTCACAAGTCAAGGCAGAGCATCAGAAACCGTACGGGAAGATCCAACCATTGGATATACCCGAGTGGAAGTGGGAGCACATCACCATGGATTTCATCACGAAACTACCACGTACCCCGAAAGGGTATGATGCTATATGGGTGATAGTTGATCGATTGACGAAGAGTGCCCACTTCCTACCGATCCGCGAGACGTATTCATCTGAAAGATTGGCGGATCTATTTATCAAAGAAATTGTAGCTCGTCATGGCGTACCGGTGTCTATTGTGTCTGACCGTGACACCCGGTTTACCTCCAAGTTTTGGAAGAGGTTTCATGATGCAATGGGGACGAGGCTACACATTAGCACGGCGTATCACCCCCAGACAGACGGTCAGTCTGAGAGGACGATCCAAACACTCGAAGACATGCTTCGGGCGTGCGTGATCGACTTTGGAGGAAGTTGGGACAACCACCTGCCGTTAGCAGAATTCTCGTACAACAACAGTTATCATGCCAGCATTGGCATGCCACCTTACGAGATGCTATACGGTAGGAGATGTAGGACGCCCGTGTGCTGGGGAGACATTGGGCAGAAAGAGTTAGGAGGTGTTGAGGTGATCGAAGCTACGACTGAGAAGTTGGAAAAGATCAAAGCCTTCATGAAGGCGGCGAAAGACAGACAAAAGTCGTATGCTGACAAAAGGCGAAGACCGATAGAATTCAAGGTCGGTGATCGGGTCATGTTGAAAGTCTCGCCTTGGAAAGGAATTATTAGGTTCCGAAAGCGGGGTAAACTGAGCCCGCGGTATATAGGCCCTTTCCGAATTATCGCCCGTGTGGGAGAGGTGGCCTATAGGTTGGAACTGCCAGATGAGCTGAGTGGAATTCACCCGACCTTCCACGTATCTCATCTGAGGAAATGCTTGGCCGACGAAGATATGATTGTACCGCTGGAGGATATCGAAGTAGACGAACGGCTCAACTACGTGGAGCAACCAGTGGCGATCATCGATAGAAAAGAGAAACGGTTAAGAAACAAAGTGGTTCCTCTTGTGCGTGTACAGTGGAAGCACAGGAAGGGATCTGAGTCTACGTGGGAGACTGAAGAAGAAATGAGACAACATTACCCACATCTGTTCGAAGAATAACAGGTTTCGAGGACGAAACCTAAATAAGGGGGGTGGACTTGTAACACCCGGAAAATTTTCTAATCGAGTCAAGTGATAGTGATGGGCTCGGATGAAAAACCATTTAATAAATATAAAATGGTTGCGGGTATTACACCGAGTTAACCCTCCGGGTCACGAGTTTAACGAGTTTGGGGTCTCGGGAACACCTGGCATATAAATAGATGGATCAGCTGAGCAACTCTCATTTTCACTCAAACGCCCATTCTAGAGAGAGAAAGTGTAGAGAGAGAAAGTGCCGGATTGAAGCTCGGGTGGTCAAGAATCGAAGGCTGGTGTTTGTGGACTCCTAAACTACAAGAATCAAGGTAAGAAACGTATCTAAATTGCTGCATTTGGTGAAAAACCCGAGTTTGGGGTTTTTGGGTTTTAAAGTGGCAAAATCACCCCAAAACACACGTTTTAGAGTAAGAAAACGTGTAATGAGCTTAGATATAGCTTCCTGGATGATAACCCAAGGGTTTGGGTGGAAAGGATTGGATTTTTGGGCTGAAACGAGCTGATTCGTAAATTTCAGCTCGTTCTGCGAATTTAAGGTCTCGACCAGCGAAATTGTGAGTTCGTCCAGCGAAACTGGAAGGATTTACAGCGAAGTTACAGTTTCGCTGCAGCGAAACTACATATTCGCCATAGCGAAACTATAGTTTCGCTGATGACTATGCCAATGCCCAAGTTGACCTTGGATATTGCGAAACTAGGGAATTCCAACGAAAGTTGGGCGCTCGAGGTAGCGAATCTGTCCAGCGAAACTGGCAGAAATGCTGCCCGGCGAAACTATCAGCGAAACTGCTGATTTGCCCAGCGAAACTGCTGGCGAATTTATGGGCGAAACTACCTGCGAACTTAGTAGCGAAATTAGGCAGAAATTAACTCTTTTGAGTGTTAACTTATCTGCAGGCAGTGTAGTGTGACCCGCGTCTTTAAGGCTTGATTGAGAAGCTGCTTGTCAAGCACAGGTGAGTTCTAGGACCCCTCATTTACTGATTTTAAATGATTTTTGGGGCTGGAACACATATAAACTTGTTTACTGACGTATGTATGTACGGCCCATTTGGGTATAATGTTGTATTATACGTCTAAGGTGTAGTTGTGGACTCGGCACGTTATATAAGGTCCTAGTATGAGTCCCCACGGTCTTGGAGGGACAGTTAGTGCTACTGCACCAGGATGACGCATAGTAAGTCCCGTATTAGGGAAGGTTACGGGAGTAAGTGCCTAATGATGATTGATGATGTAGGCTATGTATGTACGAGGTTATGTATGACGATGATGATGATGCATATATGATGTTATGTATGATAATGTAAGTATGATGTTATGTATGATGATGTATGTATGATGTGTGTGTTCCTTATGATAATGCATGAATATCTTTCCATGGCTTTACGTATTAATGAACGAACGAACGAAGTATTACGTAACGTAAAGTGAAAGATAATGAAAGAGGAACACGACGACGGATGCATGTATAATGAATGAACGAATGAGTAAAAGATGATGAATACATGCATTAACGAACGAATTAACGAAAGATGTCTTGCAAACATTGGATAAGGTTAACGGGTCCTTCTTAGTGATTGACCATATGTATGGTATCCCTACCGCTTACCTCTAGTACCGTGGCATACGTTTTGCTGTTCATTTAATGACTTCGGCCCGGTAGCTAATAACGTTCGGGGTATAGCAGATGGTAGTGGTACAAAAGATATCCAATGTGCAAGAAAAGATGTAACATGTATTAATGAATGAACGAATGATTAAAAGATGATGAATACATGCATTAACGAACTAACGAACGAAAGATGTCTTGCAAACATTGGATAAGGTTAACGGGTCCTTCTTAATGATTGACCATATGTATGGTATCCCTACCGCTTACCTCTAGTACCGTGGCATACGTTTTGCTGTTCATTTAATGACTTCGGCACGGTAGCTAATAACGTTCGGGGTATAGCAGATGGTAGTGGTACAAAAGATATCCAATGTGCAAGAAAATGATGTAACGGGGTCCTTGTCATTCGACCACAGTAATCATGGCTGCGTGCCATGAAGTGGGTAAAGCCTGACAGGACCTAAACGAGAAGTGAAAGATAACGATGTATGATGAACGAACGAATGAACGAACGGATAAACGAACGAAAGAACGAACGGGATAATAAAGATATTATCTATATGTATGTACGATGTATGATCACGTGTAACGAATAACGGTTTTAATATAAACAAAGTATGTTTATTATAAAACTAGAACTCACTCAGCAACGCTGACTTTTTATGTGTTTCCAGTTGGCAGGTAGCGTTGCTGGGGATGGCACGAGGCGGCTACTCAGCTCTTTTGGGATGGCATTCTCCATTTGATAATGCTGCAACGTCATGCGTTGTGGGCCCATAACGCACGCAACTCATCACGTTGCATGCCATTACGAGATTTCTTGAGGATTCCCATAAAAGGGATTACTTAAGAAATCTTCTTTAATTTTGAATATGCTGCCACGCACCGGAAGTGCGTGTGCACAGCACATGCAACGAAATATGTTGCATGAGAGTGTCAAGAGTGTTCCTTAAGGGTTCCGATGTACGGAATTACTTAAGGAATATTCTTTAGTATAAAAATATAATTTTTATATTTTGAACTTAATATCTTCTCTAGAGGTCGCTGTATGACCCTATGAGGAGAGACAAAGTAGAGAAAGCTGTATTTTGTAATCATGTCAATTATGTAATGACTTTTATGAATGAATGAGAATGTATATTTTATTAATTCCGCTGCGTTATTTTATGATTATATACATTATGTATGTTTTACGTGCGATGAACCACCAACCGTAAGGCGCCCGGGAGCGGGGCCTTACAAGTTTCATCAACTTTCTCGTAGTCCTCGTCAGCAAGATGACAGTTCCCAATCTTACCAGCAACTAACCCATCATAAGATTGAACAACTGCATCTAGAAGATCCATATGTTCTTTCGCAACTTCCACGGTGATATTTACGAGATTCTCAGTCTTTCACTTGGTTGTATTTGCCTCAGGAACAATGTATTGAGTGCTAGTTGACCCTGACATTTCGGTTCCTGATGAGTTGCTTTGGGAAGGTGCAGAAGAGTTAGACACAAACGCTGTTTGAAGCGGTGCTCCTAAAGTAGTAGGAGTTGGAACTGAGTTGTATAGTGCAGGATTCTGAGCATAGGATCCCTTCTTTGACTTGTATTTCTGACGCAGCTCTTCCTTAACTTCAGAATAAAATCATTTATGTCTAAAGTGGCAAGAATGTCGTTTTGCCTCAAATTAGACTTTATCTTCCACGGATGTGGTCACGCCATGAGTGTGCAACTCACTCATCAGATGATAGAATCTATCAATGATGTCATCCAAGCTCTCTTTTCCAATTGGTGAGAAATTGTCGAATTCCTTTTTCAGAGCTTTTGCCTTTAGTGCTTTCAAAGTTGCATGTGTTCGTATCTCTTTTCCAAGGCTTGCCATAATTTCTTTGACTGCTTGTTCTCAGAAAACTGATGAAATGTATCCTTAGGTGTAGACTGAGTCAGTAACGCATATGCTTTCTTTTCAGCATTATGCATAGTCTTCTGGGATTCACTCATACCTCCCAATGTCAGCTTTACCCCATTAGCACTGACTGGTACCACATAACCAGTCTTAATAGATGTCCACAGATTGGGGTCAACTCCATTCAGGTAGATTTCAGACCGTTGCTTCCACTGTGGGTATTCATCCAACGTCAACAGCTTTGGCGGTTTGTTGTGGTTTCCGATCTCACTTTCCAGAAGTAGAAGATTTTGGATGTATGAGTCCTTTCCAGCAGTGAATGCAGAGAACTGATCTTCCATTGCTTTAAACTTGGTGAACTAAGAACATGACAGTTAACTTATGCGATTGGACAAGCCAACTGGTTCAACCGTGCGATTGAAGGATGCGAATGGCTTCAATCGTGCGATTGGATTCAGTCGTGCGAATGAATAGGACGAATGAGGTCAACCATATGGAATACTTCAACCATGCGAATGAACTGTGCGAATGAGTCCAGTCGTGCGATTGAACTATGCGAATGGGATTCAGTCGTGCGATTGGGCTAATCATGCGACTAAGCTGCTACTGCGGGGAAAAAAATCGGATTTTTGACCACTTGACTCAAAATTACGAATTTTTACGAACCCTAATCTGCCGTATGGGAAAAGGTCAAAACGCTTAACACAGAGACCCAACAAAAACAAGTTTTGAAGTGAAAAAGTGTATCTTTTGAATGAAAACATTAGTTTTGACACAAAACCAATTGAATCCATGCAAAATCACGAGCCTAGGCTCTGATACCACTTGTTAGGACCGTGTACGTACGGAGTACTAACAGATTCTACGTGAAAACAGATCAAATTGCACGGAATTCTATTTGATTAGCGATCCAATCAGTGAGAACGAATAACCCGATCGATCTAACGATGAAACAAACGTTAAGAACGGATTTGAATCGATCAGGAACGAACTATGAACTTAGATTTGCGACTTGGGACGCTCTGGACGGCTAGGGTACGAAGTATTATGAAATGTTTTGTTTTTCCACGAATTATGTGGTATTTATAGGTTATCAGTGTTCATTCTTACGACTGAACCATTAGCATGGTTCAGTTGTGCGACTGAAGCATGCGATTGACTCATACGCACGACTTAAGGTTCAGTACAGTCGTGCGACTGGTCCATAAGCATGGTTCATTCATACGTATGGGCCATAAGTATGGTCCATTAGCATGAATGTCCACATGACTTAGTTAAACACGTTTCTAAGTTCTTATTTACATAGAACTATGTAAAACCAACATCAAACCTATATATTAAGTTCATATATGTGAATCACAATCAATATAAAGATAACATGACAGAATCAATCACATATAAACATCACAATGCATTTTATAAATCATTCAATCAATTCATTACATTGGATTACACAAGTGTAAGATATGAAAGACTTTTACATTTAAGAACATAAACTAGGTACATCAATATGTATCAACAAACTCCCCCTTAGACCTAGTTTAGTCTAATGTCTAACATTCTTCATGTGCTCTTGAAACTTCTTGTACTTCTCTTCTCTTGTGACTCCCGCGTGAATCTCAAACCCGAAGCAGAGTCGTATGACATGTTGGAATTGTAGAGCTTGTACAATGTCTTAAGAGTCATAGAATAGTGTCCACTTGTAGAGAGTGTAAACATGTTCAACCGTCAAGTTGGTTAGCCATATCGGGTCAAATACCCTGATAGTCTCGATTTTGCTCTCTTTATGCAAGACTATGACTGCTTCTCCCGTCCGCTAGTAATAATACCACCACTTGAAGTGTGGAGTGAAGTCCTTTCGGCATTTCCCGTAATGGGATCTTCGACATTGTGCGCAGAGGACTCCACTTCAACACTACTTTAGGCTTTCCAGTGTAGGGATCAACTTCGGTCTTATTTATGAACCGTTTATGCTGTTGAGGCCTGAAGTTGACCCACCTTGTGTGGTATCCCCTCTCTAACGCCGTCTCGAACCACCCTGAGATCTTTCTCTGGTTGGCGTACAAAAGATCTAAACAGGCAAGCCTGTTTAGCTCAAAATCGGGACGAGTCTTCAGATCATGAGGGAATTTGAAGTACTCTATCCCCTTCTCCCTTTTCCCCGCATACACGTCCAAGTCTTCAAAATAAGCACAACTGTTAATCTTGCCTGACACTTTCTGATGCTTCTTCACTCTGTAGAGTTTGGTGTAGGCATTTGACTTTGACGATTCACGTTGGGCTCTCATCTCAGCTAGACACACTGCCCACTTAGCCTTCTTAATGTCGACATCAGCGTCCATAGCTTGGGCTTTCCCTTCCTCTTTCTTTTTCTCTTTCTCCTTTGCATCAAGAGCTCTAAAAGTATCACTGCCAAATGTTTCACCCATAACGGGGATAACATTTCCCTGTTGGTTAGTGTACCGAGGATACTCTTGTGCAGTGATATCCTCGATATCAATCTCATCTACGTCTTGCAGCTCTTCATCACTAATGACGTCAACCTCGGGAGCATCCTTGACTAGCTCATCCGGGTTGAGTCTAAACATGTCGGCCAGCTGCTCATCCGTGAGATCATGAATGATCTCTCCCTCTTCGAGGGTGTAGCTCACAGATCGTCGCACGATCCCTTGCAAATCAAGAATCATGGTTAACTGAGTCTTGATTTGCTAAAGGGGTGCGACATCGTAGTCGTCTGTTTGTTCAGCTTCATCTGTTTGATTAAACATTTAAGACATAATCACACACACATCAGTAATCAAGATTATTAAACATTAATAAACATTAATTACATTAGTGTAATAAATAATTCAAGTACAAAAGTTTTCAACCATAAAGACATTTAATCATTACTTTTGCCTTGGTCGCTCGACTCTTCAGCTTAGGGAGCTGAGGAGGAGGGTCGCTGATCCTGATTCCTTTTAGTGCGCCTCTCCCGAGCCAATGGATTTGAGGCTGATGCAGAGGCATCACCTTCATGCTCAGGCTCATCATCATCATCTCCCCCATCTTTGTCTTTCCCACTGCCTTCAGCCTCACCCACATCATCATCATCATCATCTGATTCATCATCGGATGAATCGTCATCATCATCATCTCCGTCATCATCGTCACCCTTGATCTTTAAGGGCTCACCCTTCGTCCCTTTGAGTTTGGGCAGAAGCTTCTTATTCTTCTTCTCAACCTCTTCTATCCTCTTCACTGAGGCCATCAGCAGCTCATTATATGCAGTGAGGGCACGATGAGCTCTGGCCAAGGCTCTCTCGTGAGTAGCATCTCTCTCCATCAAATTGGCGATCTGTTGACTCTGAGCTATATCTCTCTCTGTCAGCAGGGCTATTTGCTTGCCCTGTGCAGTGTTGACTGCCATCAACTGGTTCATCTGGTTAGCTCGTATGTCATCTGTAGCGAGCAGTTTGAGCACCAGACGGTTGAGGCTAGTCAGCTGCTCCTCTAACCCAACAGTGGGCAGGGGAGATCCCTGTGGAGGGATTGATGATGTGGAAGGGCCGGTTTGGGGTATGGTAGATGTGGTGGTGGATGTGGTGTATGATAGAGTGGGAATGAAGGTGAATGGTGGTAGAATAGATGTGGGTATGGTATGTGTGGTGGTGGGAATAGTGGTGGCTGTGGTGGTGGCAGTAGTGGTGGTTGTGGAGGTGTGTGTGGTGGTAGTAGGAGTAGTGGTAGTGGTGGTAGTTGGAGTAGAGGTAGTGGTGGTATGAGTGATGGTAGGAGTGGTGGTAGGAGTGGTGGTAGTGGTGGCTGTGGTAGCTGTGGTAGTGGAGGTGCTAATCAATACTATCCTCCGTCTCTTGCCCTTCTTGCCATGGGGCTGGGCCATTCTCTTCAGCCTCGACCCCCTGGCAAGCTGGGCTCCCCCTGAACTAGTTGGCTGGGGAGGTGTGTAAGTGGGATCTGCAGTCTTAGCACCTTTAGCCCCAGCCTGGCATCCCCCAACCGCCTCCTTGCCCCTTTCAGTAGCCACTACTCGGCTACCGACCGTCCTCGTTAGAGGCTCCACATCCGACTCATCCTCTTCTTCCTCAACCAAGAAGTCCCGGTGGATGGAAACTTGCTCCGATCCACCAGGAGCAGAAGTACTACTGTGGGGAGGTGGTGGAGATATGGTAGACGTGTCAGTGGCACGTGATTGACTGGGGCATGCATCTCCACCACCTTGACCATCATCATGGTCATCGTCAACATCGTCATCGTCAGAAGGAGCCACAATCGGCTAGACAGCGGAATCACTGTCATCGTGACGCCACTTCTTACGAGCTGGCACCACGTATCCCTCATTAGCCATATGGGCGAAGAGTCTTCTCACCGGGGGCTTCACCTGCTTCGCCCGGTAAACCTTCATCCTTCCTAAGGTGGTATCATCCATCACCTCTAGGATCACTGCATCCTCCTCCTCCTTAGGCAGCATAGGAAGCTTCTCGTCGATAATCATCTGCAAGAATCTTGGGTACATGCAGAAGCCTTCCTTGCCTTTGGCCTCAATATTCTCCGTCAGGTAGGAGAAGAACATACGTGAAAAACTGAACGGGTGGTTTAGCACCAGCGTAACGTATGCATTCTAGATTTGATCTGACAGCTCGTCAAATCCTCCTCTCCTGGAGGCTATGCATTTCAGGATCATATGTACCAGATACTTGAATTGCGGGCGCATGTTGCTCTTGTTTAGCACGTCGGCATTGATGTCGCTGACGTACTTGATCCTGAGAAAGCATCCCTGTACCGTTAGGGGATGCAACTTGGGTGGGTGGGTTCCATCATCACCCAAGTCCATGACTCGTCTTAGGTTGTATTCTCCGATCTGTATATCTTGACCGAATATAGAACTCCGGATGCAGTATGGCTCAATAGACCGGTCGACAATGGTATTCTCCCAGAATGCCTGCTGGATCGACCTATACGGTGTGCATGGAGTGGAAATAGCTTTGAAGGTCCTCGATCTATGTAGGAAAGCTATAATCCCGGTGAACTCAGAAGCATTTCGGGACGTGGTATCCAGATGAGCACATATGTTATGCTTGGTGCTCATCATCCATTTCTCAGCCATTTTGCTGCAATACAAGAAACAAACACATTAGTTTATTTCATAAGAGATAAACAACTGATTTGGAACAGATTTAGACAGACTGGTTCAATCGTGCGATTGAACCGTACGACTGAGTTCAGTCGTACGATTGAGCCTGCTACTGAACTTAGTCGTATACTATACCAATGCGGTTGAGTCAGTCGTGTGACTGAGTCACCGATTGATTCAATCGTGCCATTGAATCATACGTGTGGCTCAATCGTGCGACTGAAGTTCATCTTCCTGTCCATTCTTATCTCGCACTGTTCGAACCATTAATTTTGAATCTTCGTCAAAATGATAGATTAGACTTTGTGTTTAGATTCATTAGGTTCGCAGGGACTCGTAATAGCACTTAATGTCTTTAAAATCAACTTTATTGTTCATTTAAGTGGCCTATTTTAGGTTATTAGTCCCGATGTTGTACTTTGTATTTAGATATTGGAACTTATGTTATTTGACTTAATTATATGGTTATAGTTTCATTTGTTCTTCTATTTTAGCATGTTTAAATCCATGAATAAATAAATTATTCTAAACGTCCGTAGTCGATCATACTTGTGGGAACAATTATGAATACAAGACTATAATGAAATTGGATTGGTTGATATTCATAAGGTATGAATATAAAGCAAGAGGTTGCTACCAAGGTTCATTGATATCTATGGGATATAGATATTGGACTGACCCGCTCTCAATTATTTCTGCATGGAATCTTTGTGATTAGTCATAAGAAATATTGAGTAAAGGCGAATATCATTGTATCCTCAGACCTGAGATACATATTGGGTCTTGATATTCACCAAGTATTGTACTTTGACTTAGTACTTTGCTGTTCTGAAAATTGGCAGTACATAAGGCTGTGTTCAGGTATGATATGAGGTGATTGTGAGAGACGTATGTAGTCAAGATGGGATTTGTTCCTCTTATTCGTTGAGAGTTAGATGTCTAAGGCCTATTAAAGTTAAATCATCGGAGAATGACAATTCTATGTCTCTTGGATTTAACATGACATCTGAAACGAAAGGATAGATGATTAATTCACCTAAAACATATTCAAGTAAGGAACTTGAAAAGGATGATGTTATTGAATGGCACTTAGTCATATACATTAGGGGTAGCAAACCGTTGCTAGGCGTTATTTGCTGCTTGCATCAATCTTCTATAAATCTTGTGCAAGTGGGAGATTGAAGGAATTGATCTGCCCAAGATTTATATTAAATTGATGTGGCTAGTGTGATATGATCCAAGTCGGGTCATACCCAATAACAAGCTTAACAAACATCAAAAAGATAATTCATTTGTTGATAAGATCATACAAATAAATAATGACACCAATTTAGAAAATGGATTTTCTAAATTATTGTTTTTGCAAATGAACATTATTATGTGAATAATTGTTCGTGAGATATTATTTGTCTTTCATTATTTAGTGTTACTAAATGATAACAAATAAATGGGTGTTTAATTTATAAAGTTTAAAAATAAGTTTTAAACTTTATAAACAAGAAACAAATAAGTGTTAGTTTTGTATAAAACTATAAAATGGTGGGACCTCTTTGTTTTAAAGTTGAAGCCGTCCCTTGGCATGCAATGCCCATACATTTTTGCCTTGTAAATATACAAAGCATGCTTGCTTGTTTCAACACATTCAATTAAGATTCTCATTTTTTGCAAACACAAGACTTCTCTCTCTCTCTCTCTTTTTTGTTCATTCACGGGTTTTTGAAGCAAAAGGAAGCAATTTTCAGCTTCAAAGAAACGAAATTTTCAGCTTCTAAAGAATGGTTCTTGGCTGAAGATTCACGCAAGAAAGAGAGGAATACAAGTTGGTGTTTAAAGCCTAGCAAAGCATGATGTTTGTACAAGCTTGGGGTATGCTATCTTGAGAGCTTCTACCTTGAAGTTTAGCCACAAGAACACATCCATTTCAGCCCTTAAATCTCGGATTTTGAAGCTCCAAAGGTTGTAGTTCTTTCATCTTATTATTGTATGCATTGTATATGAAGATCCATGGCTTGGGGTTATTATAAAATGGGTTTTATAATCAGATCTTAACATGTTTTAAATCTTACATCCCGCTGCGTTTTTCATATAATCAAGTTGTATGAAGCTTTGATAAACATGTTAAAACCCCAACAATGGCATCAAGAGCCACTTATACATATGCATACATGTATTACACTTTATATTTCTTTTGGACAGCACCAAACCGTGGGTTTAAGGGGCTGTTTTGGTGCCCCCTTTTGATGTTTTAAAGATACTATATTATGCATATTAGGATCTTTAAAACTCTAGTTTATAAGATAATTGTTTGCATGGACTAAACCCATTAGTTCTTGGTTTGTGTTGGCCAAAAACATGGGTTTTAAGGGGCTGCCAAAAATCGACCTCTCATGTATGTTTGAATATGTTGTTGTTGATTATGCATAACAAAGCCTAGACCATTTGGATTGAATGATTGGTTGTCATGTTATATTCATTTGGGCATGTAATAATTTATTTTTGTTTCAAGTCTAGTCTTGTAATTTATTTATTCATATGGTTTGTAATAAATAGATTAGGAGTTTATCTTTACTAGAAAAATGTATTAGGATACATATCTTGTAAGGAAGCTCAAGATCAAGACTTGAAGAAAAGATGGACAAAGAGGATTCTTGAAGATATGGTTTCAAGTGGGAGTCTCTTTGGTCAACCATGTGTCATGATTCTAAACCCTTAGGATATGACCATTTGACACACTTGTTTTGGCTAAACAAGTGTGATCAACTTAGTATGCTTTGTTATGCATATATGACTTGTTTTGTTTATGTTTGGTTGAATGCATATGATGATGTTTGTTTTGAATATTTGGATGTGATTAACAAACCTCAACTAAAACAAACAATAAACAAGTAATTGGTTCTCAAATCATTAAGCATAAGTAGAATGGTTCTATAAAAGGAATTAATGGTTTACAAAATAAAATGGGTTTTATTTAAAAGAACCAATAGGGTACCATATGGTTGAATGCATACAATCATATGGTACATAGACTTTTCTAAACAAGAATTGTCAAATTATAAATCCCTTTTGAAAAACAAGTTAAACACCATCCTTTTACACAACACTTAGGCTACTTGCTAACTCTTAGTGGGATAAAGGTCACCTAACCACTTTGAGGGAACTTGTAACTTGAGGTGAGAATACCATGTTTGTGAGATAAAGGTCACCTAACCACTTATATAGTAAACTCACACGTGTGTGTAAGTAGGACGACTTGATTTGTAAAATATATTGAATGGATCACCTAAAATATATTTTATAAAGGGTGTTGATGGGATAAACATGCCGTTATAAACATGAGATGTTCAAACGATCCCATACCACTAGAAGTTACAATAGGTTGTAATTGTCATTTATGACTACCTTGTTTATTTAAATAATGGGATAAAGGTCACCTAACCAATATTTAAATATAACGTTGGATTCTAAAATTTTATTTATTAATGGTCTATGAGACATAAAGGGTATTGATAAATGAAATATAATTATATCAACGATTACTAATAGAACTTTGTAAAATCTTGTAGATGGCCGACAACAACAACACTAATAATGATGTACCAAACCAAAACAACCAATCCCTAAGGGCGATCCTTCAAAGGGATCGTCTAACACCTAACAATTTCATGGATTGGTACCGCAACTTGAGAATTGTTCTCAAACAAGAAAAGAGGGCCTACATCCTTGATGACCCCATCCCCGATGAACCTGACGAGGAAGATGTGGAAGCGTATAATGATTGGGTTAGATATGTGGAAGACTCCGTCCAAGTCTCTTGCCTAATGTTAGCAAGTATGACACCCGAACTCCAAAAGGAGTATGAGCTCCATGCAGCTTATGACATGATCACTCAGTTGCGGGAAACGTTCCAGCAACAAGCTAGAGTGGAGCGCTACGAAACGGTTCAAGCGCTTAATGCATGTCGGATGGAGGAATCCCAATCAGTTTCATCTTATGTTCTTAAGATGAAAAGCCACATCGACCGCCTTGAAAGGCTGAACTGTCCCGTCTCAAAAGAGTTGGCCACGGATTTGATCCTTAATGGCCTAACTAAAAGGTTTGAGGCATTCGTCATGAACTACAACATGAACGGATGGGACAAGAGCATAAATGAACTTCATTCTATGCTCAAATCAGCTGAGGCGGGAATGGGTAAGAGAGTTTTACCCGTTCTCACCATAAATGAAGGTGGGAAAAAGAGAAAGTCTCTACCCCCTCCTAAGGCGACTGGTGCCAAAGGAAAGGGGCAAGTTTGGGGAAAGGGGAAGAAGGCTGTTAGGGCGCAACCTCCAAAGCCTAAGGAGAAGAAGCAAAAGGTTGCCATGAACGACCCATGCTTCAAATGTGGTGAGATAGGGCATTGGATGAGAAATTGTCCAGTCTATCTCAAAGAGTTGAGAGAAAAGAGGGATGCGGGGCAAACCTCAGGTATAATTTACATGATACATGTCGAGCTGAATATTATTTCTTCTAACACATGGGTATTAGATACCGGATGTGGAACTCACATTTGTAATTTATTGCAGGGGTTCAGAAGAAATGAGCATTATGCTAAAGGGGAAATAAGTCTCTTCATGGGCAATGGTGCAAAGGTTCATGTGGAAGCCCAAGGAGACTACATTTTGAAGCTTCCAAGTGGTTTGGAAGTTATTTTAAGTAATGTATTATATGCTCCTAGCTTGACTAGGAACATAATTTCTGTTTCCCGTTTAAGACAATATGATTATGATTTCAAGTTTGTTGACAATGATATTCATGTTTCTTTAAATCATGTATTTTATTTTAAGGCTATACCTTGTAATGGTATTTATGAATTAGTTCATGAAAACGCAACATATGATAGCTCTATATACCAAGCAACCACCAAAAGACTCAAATTAGATTTGAGTGATACCTACCTTTGGCATTGCCGTCTTGGTCATATAAACAAGAAACGTATACAAACGCTTCAAAAGAATGGTCTTTTAAAAACAAATGAATGTGATTCATTTGATGTATGTGAATCTTGTTTACAAGGAAAAATGACTAAGGCACCCTTTAGTGGAACTAACGAAAGGGCAAAAGATTTATTAGGCATCATACATTCGGACGTATGTGGTCCTTTTAAGCCAATAACTAGGAATGGTGAGAGATACTTCATTACCTTTACCGACGATTATAGTCGCTATGGGTATGTGTACTTATTAAGGCACAAGGATGAAGCTTTTGAAATGTTCAAAATCTTCAAGAATGAAGTAGAAAATCAACTCAACAAATCAATTAAAGTTCTCCGTACCGATAGAGGCGGTGAATACCTAAGTGATGTTTTTCAAGATCATCTTAGGAGTTGTGGGATTATCTCACAACTCACTCCACCTGGAACACCACAACATAATGGTGTGTCTGAGAGGAGGAATCGAACCCTATTGGATATGGTTCGATCTATGATGGCTAGAAGCACATTGCCTCTATCATTTTGGGGTTTCGCTTTGCTCTCCGCGGCCCGTATTTTGAATATGGCCCCAACCAAGAAGGTAGAAAGGACACCTTTTGAGATATGGCATGGAAGAGTTCCATCCCTATCATACTTAAGGGTCTGGGGTTGCGAGGCTTATGTTAAGACTCCCACCCCAAACAAATTAGATGTCCGATCCACCAAGTGTATCTTTGTTGGATATCCTAGAGATTCTATGGGATATTATTTCTATGATCACTGGAACAAAAGGTATTTGTTACCAGAAAGGGCGAGTTCTTAGAAACAAAGTTCCTTATGGAAGGAACTAGCAGTAGAACAGTGGATCTTGAGGAGGATCAAGATTCACAGCCCGATGCACGTTTGGTTGAAACTAGCACTCAACATGAGGATGTTGACAATGATCAAGCGGTTGATCAATACACACAAAACGTTCGCAGAAGTGGTAGAACTAGTAATCCACCTGAAAGATATGGATTTTTCATGGATGGATGCTACGTGGTAGATTCTGATGAACCAACCACATATCATGATGCAGTGTCCAATTTGGATTGTGACAAATGGCTTGAAGCCATGAACGTTGAGATGCAATCCATGTATGACAATCAAGTTTGGGAACTTGTCGTACCACCTTTTAATTCCAAAGTAGTTGGAAGTAAGTGGGTTTTCAAGAAGAAAACCGATATGCATGGAAACTTGGATACTTACAAAGCTAGACTTGTAGCAAAGGGTTTCACTCAAACTCAAGGGGTTGATTATGATGAAACTTTCTCACCTGTTGCAATGCTAAAGTCTATAAGGATACTGTTTGCCATAGCTGCTCATTATGATTATGAGATTTGGCAAATGGATGTCAAAACCGCATTCCTAAATGGATATCTTGAGGAAGATGTCTATATGGTTCAGCCTGAAGGTTTTGTCGATCCAAAACATCCTAACAAAGTATGCAAGTTAAAGAAATCAATCTATGGATTGAAGCAAGCATCGAGAAGCTGGAATCACCATTTTGATGAGGAGATAAAGAAATTTGGCTTCATCAAAAACGCTGATGAGGCTTGTGTGTATAAGAAGGCTAGTGGGAGCATAATAACCTTCCTAGTATTGTATGTTGATGACATACTACTATTTGGAAACGACATCCCAACCTTGGAAGGTGTAAAAACCTGGCTTGGAAGTTGTTTTTCTATCAAGGATCTTGGTGAAGCTGCCTATATTCTGGGAATAAAGATCTATAGGGATAGATCAAGGCGGCTGATTGGTTTGAATCAAAGTGCATACATTGACAAAATCTTGAAAAGGTTCAAGATGGAAAACTCTAAGAAAGGTAGTGTACCTATTCAAAGAGGGACAATATTGAGTACCAATCAATGTCCAAGCTCAAAGGAGGAGCAAAATAGAATGAAGGCAATCCCATATGCATCTGCTATAGGATCCATCATGTATGCAATGATATGCACTAGACCAGACGTGTCATGCGCTTTAAGCATGACAAGTAGATACCAGCAAAATCCCGATGATAGTCATTGGATGGCTGTCAAGAACATTCTAAAGTACCTAAGGAGGACCAAGGATATGTTCTTGATCTACGGGTCTGGTGAAGAGGAACTCGTAGTAAAAGGTTACACAGACGCGAGTTTCCAAACCGATCGAGATGATTCACGATCTCAATCAGGGTACATCTTTATTCTGAATGGCGGAGCTGTTTCTTGGAAAAGCTCAAAGCAAGAAGTCGTAGCATTGTCCACTACAGAGTCTGAATACGTCGCCGCTTCAATGGCAGCACAGGAAGCTGCATGGCTGAAGAAATTCATAGCCAATCTAGGGGTAGTCCCTTCCATTCAGGATCCCCTGGAGATCTTTTGTGACAATGAGGGTGCGATTGCTCAAATCAAGGAACCTCGTGCTCATCAAAAGACTCGGCACATTGAACGGAGATTCAACTACATAAGGGATGAAGTTGAGAAAGGAAAGATATGTATTCGCAAGGTCCACACTGATAAAAACATTGCGGATCCACTCACAAAGCTCCTTGAAAGGGCAAAGCATGAAGGCCATGCTTGTGCCATGGGACTTAGATATTCAAGTGACTGGGTTTGATGTTGTACTTTGTATTTAGATATTGGAACTTATGTTATTTGACTTAATTATATGGTTATAGTTTCATTTGTTCTTCTATTTTAGCATGTTTAAATCCATGAATAAATAAATTATTCTAAACGTCCGTAGTCGATCATACTTGTGGGAACAATTATGAATACAAGACTATAATGAAATTGGATTGGTTGATATTCATAAGGTATGAATATAAAGCAAGAGGTTGCTACCAAGGTTCATTGATATCTATGGGATATAGATATTGGACTGACCCGCTCTCAATTATTTCTGCATGGAATCTTTGTGATTAGTCATAAGAAATATTGAGTAAAGGCGAATATCATTGTATCCTCAGACCTGAGATACATATTGGGTCTTGATATTCACCAAGTATTGTACTTTGACTTAGTACTTTGCTGTTCTGAAAATTGGCAGTACATAAGGCTGTGTTCAGGTATGATATGAGGTGATTGTGAGAGACGTATGTAGTCAAGATGGGATTTGTTCCTCTTATTCGTTGAGAGTTAGATGTCTAAGGCCTATTAAAGTTAAATCATCGGAGAATGACAATTCTATGTCTCTTGGATTTAACATGACATCTGAAACGAAAGGATAGATGATTAATTCACCTAAAACATATTCAAGTAAGGAACTTGAAAAGGATGATGTTATTGAATGGCACTTAGTCATATACATTAGGGGTAGCAAACCGTTGCTAGGCGTTATTTGCTGCTTGCATCAATCTTCTATAAATCTTGTGCAAGTGGGAGATTGAAGGAATTGATCTGCCCAAGATTTATATTAAATTGATGTGGCTAGTGTGATATGATCCAAGTCGGGTCATACCCAATAACAAGCTTAACAAACATCAAAAAGATAATTCATTTGTTGATAAGATCATACAAATAAATAATGACACCAATTTAGAAAATGGATTTTCTAAATTATTGTTTTTGCAAATGAACATTATTATGTGAATAATTGTTCGTGAGATATTATTTGTCTTTCATTATTTAGTGTTACTAAATGATAACAAATAAATGGGTGTTTAATTTATAAAGTTTAAAAATAAGTTTTAAACTTTATAAACAAGAAACAAATAAGTGTTAGTTTTGTATAAAACTATAAAATGGTGGGACCTCTTTGTTTTAAAGTTGAAGCCGTCCCTTGGCATGCAATGCCCATACATTTTTGCCTTGTAAATATACAAAGCATGCTTGCTTGTTTCAACACATTCAATTAAGATTCTCATTTTTTGCAAACACAAGACTTCTCTCTCTCTCTCTCTTTTTTGTTCATTCACGGGTTTTTGAAGCAAAAGGAAGCAATTTTCAGCTTCAAAGAAACGAAATTTTCAGCTTCTAAAGAATGGTTCTTGGCTGAAGATTCACGCAAGAAAGAGAGGAATACAAGTTGGTGTTTAAAGCCTAGCAAAGCATGATGTTTGTACAAGCTTGGGGTATGCTATCTTGAGAGCTTCTACCTTGAAGTTTAGCCACAAGAACACATCCATTTCAGCCCTTAAATCTCGGATTTTGAAGCTCCAAAGGTTGTAGTTCTTTCATCTTATTATTGTATGCATTGTATATGAAGATCCATGGCTCGGGGTTATTATAAAATGGGTTTTATAATCAGATCTTAACATGTTTTAAATCTTACATCCCGCTGCGTTTTTCATATAATCAAGTTGTATGAAGCTTTGATAAACATGTTAAAACCCCAACAGTACATAATATCAGGATGAGAAACTGTGAGGTACATGAGAGATCTGATCATTCCTCGATACATGGTGGCATCGACCAGATCACCATTTTCGTTGGGTGCCACATCGTAGTTCATGGCAAGTGGAGTCCCAGCAACCGTTGCATTCTCCATGTCAAACCGACTAAGGATATATCCTACATATTTGGTCTGATGGAGGAAGATACCATTTGGTGTCTGATCTACTTGTAACCCAAGAAAGAACTTCATCTCTCCCATGGCACCTCATTTAAAACTCAGCTTTCATCACAGACTCAAATTCTTTACATAATGCTTCGTTCTTGGAACCAAAGATTATGTCATCCACGTATATCTGCACTAGTAGTAAATCACCATCCTTTTCTTTGATGAACAGTGTACAGTCAATGACCCTTCTGCGAAAACCATGTTTCAGCAGGTGAGTAGAGAATTTCTCGTACCAGGCTCGAGGGGCTTGATGTAGCCCGTACAAAGCCTTGTCCAGTTTGTACACTCTATCATGATGATAAGGATCCTCAAATCCTTTGGGTTGACTGACGAACACTGTTTCCCGGATTCACCATGAAGGAATGCACTTTTCATATCCAGTTGATAGACTTTAATCTACATGTAGGATGCATAGGCTAAGAAGATACGAATAGCTTCCATCCTTGCCACAAGTTCAAACACTTCATTGTAATCAATGACTTCGACTTGTCTAAACCCTTGAACGACAAGCCGAGCCTTGTTCCTGATTATGACCCCTTGGTCATCTTTCTTACACCGAAGAACCCATTTTGTGCCAATCGCTTTTGCACCTTTTGGTCTGTCCACAAGTGTCCAAACTTCTAACTTCTTGAACTGAAGGAGTTCTTCTTGCATAGCACTTACCCATGCTTCATCTTTTAAAGCCTCGCTGATGTGCTTTGGCTAAACTTGAGAAACAAAGCATCGATAAGCACCATCGTGTAAGTATCCCTTCTCCATGACTACAACATAATCAGCTGAGTATAGCATTCGTGTTTGAACTCCAGATAGAATATTCCCTATGATGTTGTCCAGGGGATGATGTACATTAACTCGAGTTCATGGAGTGGTGGGTACCGCGACTTTAGTATCCAGATTCTGAACTGTTGGAGTATGCGGTTCAGAAGTGTCAGCTGCATCATGATCAGAGGCTGGAGTGCTTTCGGTAGTAGGAACCTGTTCTTCCCAGTTTATATCATGATCAGAGGCTGGAGTGCTTTCGGTAGTAGGAACCTTTAACGTGTAATGGCTTGTATGTGATGATTCTAACTTGTTGTAGTGCTTCAGATCAACCAAAATCGATGCCTTGTTGATGTTCTAGGGCTGAAATCTAATGATGTGAGGGTGTGGGATGAATGTCGCGGCCGAAATGGGTATGGGGGGCTAGGGTTGGGATTTAGTTTTAATTAATTTATGATAATTACCCTTTAAACCCTTGCATTTTGTACTTTTATAAAAACTAAGCTTTAAACTCTTTTTAAAAAGGTTTCTAACTAAAATAATAAACATATAAACTGATAATAACAATTATATGTTTTATCTTTGACAGATTAGCTTGGACTACACAATGATCAGAGGTTCAGATCAATACCCTACAAGAGCATGAGGAGAGACTTGCTGCTTTGGAGGCACAGCTCGCGGCGATGCACGTGGCTGTGGAACCAGAAGCAGAACTAGAACCAGAAGAAGAAGAAGACCCTGAGGAAGAACCTGAAGAAGCACCAGCAGAAGAAGGACCTAATATGATGGAAGAAGACAGTGATGGATCTGACATACTAGATTGATTCTTCCTTTTCATTTGACTTTGACTGCATAGTGGTTTTATTTCAAAACCTATATGGGAAGGGTTGTTTCCCACCCAACTAGAAAACCTAAAAATTTTGACATTGATGGAATATTTTGTGAACTTGTTACAATTTATTTATCTTTGGTTATCATTTTAGTTATAAGTGTTGTGGTTGATGAACTTCTTTATCTTCTTACCATTTACTATGCTTTAATGAGATGGATATGTTACATGCTGCTCATTTTTGTGTTTGTGAATATAAAGTGAAAAATGGAAGCCAGTGGTAGAGGACGTGGTCGTGGACGTGGCGCTGGGCGTGGTACGACAGCGGTTAATATGACCCCCGCAGAATTAGCTGCTTTAATTAATAAGCTTGTGCAGGCGGCCGTGGCTGTTGTGCACGCTGCTCAAGTGCCTGTTGCACCACCATCAGGTAAATAATATGAGTGATTTGAAAACCACTCAAATTGCTTGCTTAAACCGTCAAACTAAATAATTCTGGTTTGTTGAAACAGGACCCCCGCCCTGTACTTATAAAACTTCCATGGATTGCAAGCCTTACACCTATAGTGGAGCTGAAGGCACGGTCAGACTGATTAGGTGGTTCGAGAAGACTGAATCAGTCTTCGCCAAATGCAACTGCCCACCAGTTGATCAAGTTAAGTACGCGACAAGGACTCTCGAGGGCGCGACACTTTCGTGGTGGAATGCCCAAGTACGAATTTTGGGTCAAGCTATGGCCAACGATTTGCCATGGGATGAGTTTAAGGCAATGATGACCGGGGAGTATTGCCCTCGGGATGAGGTGCAAAAGCTGGAGATGGAGCTGTGGCAGCTGAAGATGCAGGGTTCTGAGATTGAGGCCTACACCACCAGGTCTTATGAGTTGGCTGCTTTGTGCCCTGGGATGGTGACCCCGATGCATAAAAGGATTGAGCTGTATTTGCTGGTTTGGTACCTTAAATCCAAATCATGGTCACTACTTCTAACCCCACTAGTATCCAACAAGCAATTCGGTTGGCACACAAGTTAACCGACTAGGCAATGGAGCAAGGTAAGCTGCCAAAGCGGGGTATAGTGGCTAGTGTACCAGCAGTGGTGAGTGTACCGGACAATAAGCACAAGTGGGATGGTCCAAACAACAAAGGATCAACGTCTGGTAATCAGCAACAACACCATCACCAGCAAAAACCGAGGAAGTTCGACAACAAAGGAGGTTACAATCAAACCACCACTGCTAATCAAGGTCAAGGGGGATGCATTGGGAAGCATCCCAAGTGCAACCAATATAACTACCACCATGTTGGTAGATGTGACAATTTCAAGTGCCAACGCTGTGGGAAGATTGGTCTTACAGCTAAAGATTGTCGTGGCGAGCTGATGAAAACGCCACAACAGCCCCAGGAAACCCCCAAAGGCTATTTTGAGTGCCGAAAAGATGGCTATTACAGGCGAAACTGCCCACAACTGAGGAACAATGGAAATGGCAACAACAACAATGGCCACAACAACACCAACGACAACAATAACAACAACGGTAATGTCTACGGTAATGGTGGCAACAATAATGGAGCCAAGGGAAGAGCTTTCGTTTTTGGCTCAGGTGAGGCACTAAACGACCCTACAACTGTTACTGGCAAATTTCTTATAAATGGTCATTTTGCTTCTGTATTGTTTGACACTGGAGCCGATAGGAGTCTTATATCTACTAAATTTAGTAGTCTTATGAATGATATGCCCTCTATATTGGACATCACCTATACCGTAGAGTTAGCAAATGGTAAAATAATTCACATCACACACGTTCACAAGGGTTGTAAGATAGAACTGGCCGGACACGTTTTTAACATAGATCTTATGCCCATTACACTCAGGAGCTTTGATGTGATTGTGGGAATGGATTGGCTATCTAGGAAGCAGGCGGAGGTAGTGTGTCACGAGAAGATCGTACGTATTTCTCTTGAGGATGGTGAAATTCTCTCGGTCAAGGGCGAAAGGAGTGGTGCAGTGATAGGCATCATATCAATCGTGAAGGCGCAGAAGATGCTACGTAAAGGTCGACTAGCTATACTGGCCTTGGTGACTGACAAGTAGCAAGAGGAAAGGAAGATGGGGGATATTCCTGCAGTACGAGACTTTCCATAGGTGTTTCCAGAGGACCTGCCTGGATTACCACCTTATCGCCAAGTGAATTTTTATTTTGAGTTGACTCCTGGTGCAACCCCGATTGCTAGAGCACCTTATCGATTGGCACCGAACGATGTACAAGAGTTGTCAGCATAACTTCAGAAGCTGTTAGATAAGGGCTTTAGCTGACCTAGCTCATCACCTTGGGGAGCCCCTGTTCTTTTTGTTAAGAAGAAGGATGGCACTTTTTGAATGTGCATTAACTGTAGGGAGTTGAACAAGGTCACAGTCAAGAACCGGTATCCCTTACCACGTATTGATGACCTGTTTGATCAACTTCAGGGATCCAGTTATTACTCAAAGATTGATTTAAGATCTGGGTACCATCAATTGCGAGTCCAAGAAGAAGACATCTCGAAGACAGCTTTCACGACTCGCTATGGCCATTACGAATTCTTGGTTATGTTATTTAGGTTGACTAATGCACCAGCCGTGTTCATGGACCTTATGAACAGCGTGTGCAAACCCTACTTCGATCAGTTTGTTATTGTGTTTATCAATGACATATTGATATATTCTAAGACCAAGGAGGAACATGAATAACATCTACGATTGATCTTAGAACTGTTGACGAAAGAAAAATTATATGCAAAATTCTCTAAGTGTGACTTCTGGATACGAGAGGTACAGTTTCTAGGTCACATTGTGAATGAGAAGGGAATTCATGTAGATCCTGCAAAGGTGTAAGCAATCAAGAATTGGACGGTCCCTAAAACTCCTATTGAGATACGTCAATTTCCTGGTTTGGCGGGATACTATCGACACTTTATTGAGGGATTTTCCAAAATTGATCAACCCCTCACTGCCTTGACACATAAAGGTACTACATTTAAATGGGGAGAAAGTCAAGAATCAGCCTTCCAGTTGCTAAAATAGAAACTCTGCAGCGCACCGATACTGGCATTACCAGACGGAACAGATGATTTCGTGGTGTATTGTGACGCATCCGTTCAGGGACTAGGTTGTGTCTTGATGCAGCGAGATAAGGTGATAGCCTATGACTCGAGACAACTGAAGGTTCACGAGAAGAACTATGCCCCCCATGACTTGGAGTTGGTGCGGTGGTTTTTGCCTTAAAGAGTTAGGGACATTACTTGTACGGTACCAAGTGCACTATCTACACCGATCATAAGAGTCTTCAACATATCTTTGAGCAAAAGGAATTGAATATGAGGCAACGGCTCTGGGTGGAGCTACTGAACAATTATGATTGCGCTATCAAGTATCATCCGGGGAAGGCAAACGTGGTTGCTGATACCCTAAGCCGGAAGGAAACCTCTAAGCCTAGGCGATTGCGAGCTTTACAGCTTACGATCAGCACTCAACTACCTGAACAAATTAAGAAAGCACAGAGAGAGGCTTTGAAAGCTGAAAACATTGGGTCCGAGTCGTTACGTGGGATGGATAAACAGCTTGAGTTGAAAGCAGACGGGATTCATTATTTCATGGATAGACTTTGGGTGCCTATCTATGGAAATCAGAGAGACTTGGTTTTGAGTGAGGCACACAAGTCCAATATTCTATACATCCTGGCTCTGACAAGATGTATCATGATCTGAAGGTGCACTACTCGTGGCCCCACATGAAAGCGGATGTAGCTACGTATGTGAGCAAGTGTCTGACCTGCTCGAAGGTGAAGGTGGAGTATCAGAAACCATCTGGATTATTACAACAAACTAAGATTCCCATGTGGAGTGGGAACTGATCTCCACGGATTTCATCACCAAACTCCCACGGACTAAGACCGGTTGTGACACGATATGGGTTATCGTAGACCGATTAACGAAGTCCGCTCATTTCTTGGCAATCAAAGAAACTGATAAGATGGAAAAGCTGACTCGAATTTATCTGAAGGAAGTAGTCTCTCAGTATGGAGTGCCAGTCTCAATCATTTCTGATCGTGATGCTCGTTTTACATCACACTTCTGGCAGTCATTGCAGAAATCTCTGGGTACATGATTAGACATGAGTACCGCTTATCATCCACAAACCGATGGTCAAAGTGAGCGTACCATACAGACGTTGGAGGACATGCTATGTGCTTGTGTGATTGACTTTGGGAATAACTGGGAAGTTCACCTACCATTGGTGGAATTTTCTTACAACAATAGTTATCACATCAGCATAAAGGCAGCACCATTTGAAGCTTTGTATGGACGAAAATGTAGATCACTAGTTTGTTGGACTGAAATTGGTGATAGTCAGCTAACGGGTCCTGAAATGGTGCACGAGACCACTGAGAAGATTGTACAAATTAGGAACTGTATGGCTGCAGCATGCGACAGACAGAAGACTTATGCTAATAAGCGACGGAAACCTCTTGAGTTCCAGGTTGGCGATAAAGTCCTATTGAAAGTCTCACCATGGAAAGGCATGATCCGGTTTGGTAAAAGAGGAAAGCTAAACCCGAGATATATTGGACCATTTGAGATATTGGAAAGAATAGGTCCGGTGGCCTATCGATTAGCCCTACCTGATTTGCTTGGTGGAATTCATGATGTATTTCATGTCTTAAACTTAAAGAAGTGCCTAAGTGATGAAATGATGGTCGTAACCCTAGAAGAAGTCCAAGTGGATGAACAACTATGCTTCATTGAGGAGCCAGTCGAGGTGATGGATCGTCAGGTGAAGACACTTAAGCAAAGCCAGATACCCATAGTCAAAGTCCGTTGGAACTCGAGACGTGGACAGGAATTCACGTGGGAACGTTAGGACCAGATGAAGCTTAATTATACTCAACTATTCGAAAAGACGATGCCAGCAGGTGCAGGTATTGATTAAATTTCGGGATGAAATCTCTTTTAACATGGGGATGATGTGACAACTCACTCAAAACTCACTCGATTTCTTTATGCCAATGCAGTTGACTAGTGATGGAACACTTACCATGTAGCGCAATTTTCAGGAAGAAAATTCTTTCAACATGGGGATAATGTGACATCTGGTAATTTTCCCGTTACCAAACTCTGTTAGTTCCGTTAGGTCTTGCATACACGTGTCGTGAGCACACACTAGTTGTCATTGAAACATTGGTGACTTAATAATAATTATTAATGTTAAACTAATAATAATCTAATCCGTAATGTGATTATTGTATTATGCTTATGTGTTTACGCGATTTAAATATTAACTGTGAATTTTATCGCGTAACGTGAAAACGTATGTATTTAATCTGTATGTCTTGTGTTTAGTAAAGATAAAACATATAATTGTTATTATCAGTTTACATGTTTATTATAGTTAGAAACCTTTATAAAAATAGTTTAAAGCTTAGTTTTTAAAAAATACAAAATGCAAGGGTTTAAAGGGTAATTATCATAAACTAATTAAAACAAAATCCCAACCCTAGCCCCCCATACCCACTTCGGCCGTGACATTCATCTCACACCCTCACATCATTAGATTTTAGCCCTAGAACATCAACAAGGCATCGATTTTGGTTGATCTGAAGTACTACAACAAGTTAGAATCATCAAATACAGGCCATTACACGTTAAAGGTTAGAGTTTTACATGTTTTTCATGTGTTCTTGATGTTGGCCGAAACCCTAATTCGAAATTGGGGTTCATAATGTGAAATTCTTGGTTGTTTGATGATGTGGTAATGTTAGTTAGGTTAGATTGATGTTGGTTTACGTTGATTATGCAAGAAAACTAGGATTTTTATGTGTTGTTCATAGGTTACTAATAATAGTAACTTTATTTGCATGAATATGGTGATTTGATAATTAATTGATGTTTTTGAAGTGTTTGTGATGATATATGGATGTTAGATTGATAATATGAATGCTAGAAAAAACAGAATGAATGTTGTAGTTCGTAGATTGCCAAAAGTAGAAACTTATGTTCATGATGATTGATGAATTATGAGGATTAGATGTTGTTGATCATGTCTAGATATTGATATGAGCTTGAATTGGATTATTGTTAATGAATTCATGAATGTATTGAGTTTTTGATAAGATTTGGGATGTGCTTTCCCAAAAGGGAAAGTTTATTTGCACAAAGTCTAGAAGAAGATGATTTGAGTATGTTTGGGACATTAGGATCATGCTAGTATGTTCATAGATGATTTCTAATGTGGTTGAATTTGTTGTTTGGGTTGTATGAATGTTTATTGGGTTAGTTGGAATTTTGGTCTATTTGTGGGAATTCATGATAATGGGTCATATGGGTAGATTGGGCTATTGTTGGTTTGTGGTTGATCATGGTTGAATATTTTGGATGATATGATATCGGGTTGTATGATAATCACGTGTAACGTATTAATATGTTAGATTGAATGGAATCTCACCTATAATGTCACCAATGAGTCAAACAGGTCAACTGGGTCATTGTGTCTTGTCTTTCTAAAACCTTGAGTTCTTTGGTTTGTAGAGCACTTAGGGTTTCATTATGATTTCTGTGTACACGTACTTATGTACTCGTGTGTTCTAGGTGACCTCTGAGGGTTGTCTATCCACTCTTTCTTTCAAGTTAAACATTAAGTAATTCTTACACGCATCAGGTGAGATCATGCCCCATTCTTTTACATACTCTCTTTTGGGAGAGATAGCATACTGGTTTTACAAACGCTTTATTTACATGGTTGTGTATAGTATAATATAGTGTTGTTAACCATGGGATGTCCTCACACTTTCGGATTGTTAATAATGATTTAACGGGAAATTTTAGGTAGAACTACTGGGTCTGACAAGCCCCACCTATGTGACTCGAGGTCAAGCGGGTGCAATATTGTCCTAACGAACATTGTCATGACCTGGTAAGTCGTGGCGGGAGGCAACAAACGTAACACAGTCGGCTTCAATCGTGAAATCACCATGATTATTACTTTTGTTTATAGACTAGCTATCTATTACAATACACTTCTTATATATATATCAACTGTTACTGATTATTATTTAACGCAAACTCTTGAACTCACCAACCATTGTGTTGACCCTTTTAACATGCTATTCTTAGGTTAAGGTTTGCCATTGCTTAGGAGCACGTTGCACGGGTCAGCATCATGATGTTTGTCAGCAAGTTATGAAACAGTGTTTGATTGTGTTTGTTTAAACTCTTATGCTTTAGTGTTGCACAATATCTGGGCACGTATGTTCGCGCATTTTAAATCATGTTACATTATTTTGGGTACTTCTGGTTATTTAAACGCTTTCGCAGTATTTAAAGTTAAATTCTAATTTTGAATGTTAGTTCAAATAGAGTCACTCTGAGTTACTAATGACTGAGATCCTGTTTTGTCACGCGCCTCGCGGCAAAACCCCGCACGCGGATTTTAAGGGTGTGACATATACACACTCATACATATATACATATATATATGTATATATGTATGTAGATATATATGTATGTATGTATATATATATACGTATGTATATATATGTATGTATGTATGTATGTATATATATACATACATACATACATACATATCTACGTATGTACATATATGTATGTATGTATATATATATATGTATGTATATATATATGTATGTATGTATATATATATATGTATATATATATGTATGTATGTATATATATATGTATGAATATATATATATATGTATGAATATATATATGTATGTATATATATGTATGTATATATATGTATATGTATATATGTATATATATATGTATATATATATAGATGTATACATATGTATATATATGTATATATATGTGTGTGTATGTATATATATATATATACATATACATATATACATATATATACATATATGTATACATATATATACATATATACATACATATATAGATACATATAGATATAGATATGTACATACATACATACATACATACATACATACATACATACATACATACATACATACATACATACATACATACATACATACATACATACATACATACATACATACATACATACATACATACATACATACATACATACATACATACATACATACATACATACATACATACATACAGACATACAGACATACATACATACGTACGTATGTACATACATACATACATACATACATGCATGCATGCATGCATGCATACATGCATACATACATACATACATACATACATACATACATACATACATACATACATACATACATACATACATACATACATACATACGTACGTACGTACGTACGTACGTACGTACATACATACATACATGCATGCATGCATGCATGCATACATACATACATACATACATACATATACATACATACATACATACATACATACATACTACATACATACATACATACATACACATACATACATCCATACATACATCCATACATACATACAAACATACATACATACGACATACATACGTACATACATACGTACATACTACGTACATACATACGTACATACATACGTACATACATACGTACATACATACGTACATACATACGTACATACATACGTACATACATACGTACATACATACGTACATACATACGTACATACATACGTACATACATACGTACATACATACGTACATACATACGTACATATACATACACGTACATACATACGTACATACATACGTACATACATACGTACATACATACGTACATACATACGTACATACATACGTACATACATACGTACATACATACGTACATACATACGTACATACATACGTACATACATACGTACATACATACGTACATACATACGTACATACATACGTACATACATACGTACATACATACGTACATACATACGTACATACATACGTACATACATACGTACATACATACGTACATACATACGTACATACATACGTACATACATACGTACATACATACGTACATACATACATACATACATACGTACATACATACGTACATACATACATACATACATACATACATACATACATACATACATACATACATACATACATACATACATACATACATACATACATACATACATACATACATACATACATACATACATACATACATACATACATACATACATACATACATACATACATACATACATACATACATACATACATACTACATACATACATACATACATACATACATACATACATACATACATACATACATACATACATATATATACACACACACAGACACACACACACACACACACACACACATATATATATATATATATATATATATATATATATATATATATATATATATATATAGTCATATATATATATAGTCACACATGTCACCCCAACCTTGACGGCGGAATCGTCGAGGCGTGAGAGTTACGATTGTTCACAGCCACATAACGCTATTGCCTGAAACATGTTAAAAATAAAAGGTCAATATATTGTTGGTGAGCATTCTATAGTTTTTCATACATAAGTATATAAAAGATGGCAATTCATGTTGTAAATTAGAGAACAAGGTAACTAGGGATGTAAGACAGAATGCACAATCAAACCTTGACAATGTTTTACAAGTATCAAACGACGTTAATATTCTATTAACGTTAAAAGTATATACGATTAGCTAAGTGTACTTGGATCAACCAAGCAGGCTTGTCAGGCCCATAGATCTATGACGTCGCCAGGCTAGCAATAGTTAATGATTGTACATATATTCGACATTACATGGTAGCTACAAGATTCAACTAATCACAACACACAAGTAAATTGCCATAAGTTTACAAGAATCAAACGTGTTTACAAGTGTAACGTTTATACGGTAACATGTTTCACCCAAAAGTGTGTGAAATAATAAAATGGGTATAGAAATACTCACTTGACGTATAGGTGTATAAGGTGATAATAAGAATTTAACGACGTTCCAACGAATTCTTTTACAAGGCACCTAAACGTATTGTAAGATTAAAGTTCGATAATAAGATTAATAATTAGACGTGAACTAGGGTTTCAGTTGGAATTGTGGGGTTTTGTCGAGTAAATAAATTTATAAAGTAATTATTCGCATTTTGATTCATTAAAAGAATTTTATATGTGAGTTTAAGTATTTTAGGAATGAATTCAAATATAAAAATTTATAAGTTTTAAACATATATAAAACCTTATAATTATTTAAAATTAATTGGAATAACATTTTGATTACTAACAATTTATTAATCTATCCTTTAGTTAGTATATTTTATAAGAGAATAATATTTTAGAATAATTTGTGAAATTATAAAATATATAATTTCTACAATTATCCTGATAAAACTTTGATTATTTATTATTTGAGACAAATAATTATTTATTATTTGAAACAAATAATAATTAGTACTAAAATAGGAAAATAATCCAATTGTAATGTTTTGTTAAGATAAACAACTTTTTGAAGTCTATTTTATAAATTATTTAACTAATTTTATTATTTGTTTTAATAAAATAAAATAAAATATTAAGATATTATAAGAAATAAAATTTTAGAAATTGGTTTGTTGTAAAGAAAATTATTTAAAGTTTATAAACCTATTTTTATAATTTTTAAGATTTTTTTCTAAATTTTAGAGGTTTAAAAGCCTAATTAAAAAAATAAAGGGGGTGCCCGGGGTCGAACCCGGGACCTCCTGTTTCAACACACACAAGCTTAACGGTGGGCTAAGGGCCTCAGCCGCGGTAAAACCCCGTTTCAATTCCTTTTAAACACAAACTCCAGCATACCCCCAATCCTTATGAACCCTAGATTGTTCAGATCCAAAATTGAACACCAATTCGATAGTTTTTATGGATTCAACCATGGGGCTTTGATTCCCCTTGTAAAAACGAACATAATGATGTATTTAATTACCTGTTTTGGTGTAGATTCGATCGAGAACCAGCTCAAGAACAGTCGCGGCTCGGGAGGATCTGGAATCAGGGTATATGTGTGTGTTTAGATCGAATTGAGATCACAGAGAGTTTGGGTGAGTGATTTTCGGGGTTTACCTTCTGTTATATAGGTGAAATTTGAGCGGACGAGCTCCATTTAATTCGATTTTTGAACGGATCGAGCGGGTTCGGTGGGTGTATGCGTAAACGAGCTCATTTTCAAATTGTGTGGGTCCTTGTGTTCGAATCTTGGTCGAGAGGGTGTCGGGGGCTTTAATTCGAATTAAAACCGCGTGAAATGGGCGTTTGGGGCTCGCCGGAGAGCTCGCCGGAGCTTCGCCGGCCTTTCGCCGGAAAACCGAGGGGAAATGGGGCCGGGGGGTTGGGTTGTAAATTTTTAATTTACAATAATGGTCCCTGCGGTTTAAATTTTATTATTTTATGTTAGAAACTTTCATTTTAAGTTTCAAAATTGACAGGATTGGCCCCTGAACTTTATTATTATTATTTTATTATTATTATTATTATTATTATTATTATTATTATTATTATTATTATTATTATTTATTACAATTATCATTATTATTATTATTATTATTATTATTATTATTATTATTATCGCGTCGTAAAATACGGGATGTTACAGTCTCCCCTACTTTAGGAAATTTCGTCCCGAAATTTGTTTACGAGAAGGCTGAGACGAAAAGATGAGGACACTTGAAGAACTTTCAGGTTTTGATAAGGTATTAAAAGAAGAAAATTCATCATTGATTAAGCTGACTACTTTAGTGTTTACTTTATGTGCAATGGCAGAGCAATTAGAGGTAAAAAGAGAGTCTAAAGTGTGTGGCTCCTAGTTATCATTATAAGCTTTTACGTTGATTAACAATGAACGTTAATACAAGATGTTACCGTCTCCCTACTTTAAAGAATTTCGTTTCGAAATTTAGAATGAACTTAAATGAGCAAAAGAGTTAAAATGAAAGATAAGTGTTCAAACTAATAGTGATTGATGTTTAATTACAGATGAAATGTTTCACTTGATGGAATCTTTCAAGATTCTTGGCATAATGCATGCCAATTTGAACCTATCAGTGAAATGTGAGACGTTTTGAGTTGAAATGTTGGAAAACGATGCCGAGTTACCATCGTATATTATACTTATAAATCACAACTTCCAGAATATAATTTCATGGTAAGGTGATGTTTAGATATCAATAAAAGACCAACAATGGTAAGAAATGTTAACCGTCGGAATTTTAAGAATCCCAAACGTCATCATATGAACGACCTTAACACATATCTTGTGAATATGTATTTCTCCCTTGACCAACCATTGGTCTAAGAACAATACGCTATGCGAAGATCTTGGAATGAGTTCACACTGATGGTTAAGAATGTCACTAATATGTTGAAGGACTAGATCATCAGAAGACAACATGACACTCAAAAGTTATTTCTGATCTTTATCAAGTTTTGTTGTTGATAGAATTTCTGCTATGCTAACGACCCCTGATAATGGAGATCTTATTTCGTGTGACATGGTTGCTAGCATTTGTTTTGCTCTCATCGTTTCCTTTGTAATATGAACAGTTTTATTAAGTTCTGTCTCCTTGGCCTTCTGCACAGCTATTTCTTCCCTTGTTTTGCCATCTTTTCTCTCTTTTTCACCTGATCAGTGATTTCCATGCCCATGTAATTAACACTAATTTTCTCCCCATCTTTGCTGAACACGGGTTCAACATATATTAAGAATGTTTTGGCTCCAAATAACTCAGTCTCAAAAGTAATTCCTTTCTTTGCTGGTAACTCTTTCCAGAACTTCTCTTTTAAAGTCTTGTTGTTCATATCTAAAATAGATTTCTAATGATTTTCAAGGTTAAGGATTCTAAAACGATTCAAGAAATGACACAGTCAATAAGAAAGGTATTTGTAACCATGTTTTTCAAGGTAACAAATTGTCAAATGCCGATTGCATACGTAATTCATCAATCTCGTAAGTACAGTCGAGAACATTCGTATGACTAGAGAGACATAATCACAAGTTGATAATATCTTTATTTGACAAAAGATTGTTTAGGAAGACTATCATCACGTAATCAGGGGTTGATGATATCTCAAAATGAAAGTTGATAAGTAAGGAATAAATGGTTCGATGTAGTTAGATCGAGTCAAAACATGAAGATAAAGGAATCGATTTAAGAATTTAAATGCTTCAAGCTTGGAATCAAAATCAACCTAAAACGATCGAGTCTTCTTTCAAGTTCAGAGATCATGCTTTGGCTTGATAGGTCAAAACACTAACATTGTTTCACCCGTCAAGTTACTACATGCTTCTCGTCACTTGGTTACAACCATGGTAAGTTGAAGATCAAGAAATGAGAATAGTCATCAAGGTGTGGTTTTCACCCCTAACTTGATGGTGTACTCTCAAGGTATGACCACTAACCTTCCAAACAAAAAGTTCGATCCCAACACATTGTTGAGGATCCACAGAAATAAGACGAGACAACTCACCATTAAGGTAAGGAAAATCACTCCTATCTTACGATGAAGTTTTACAAAAACAAAATATAACAGGATGAACTTCTTCATCAAAATCCAGAATTCACTCCTACTTTGATGAGATCGTTTTATTTGAGAGAATACAATCCATAAACATAAAATTATCATCAAGGTATTGAATTCACGCCTATCTTGATGATTGAGCTTCATAATAACAAGGAAACATCAAAGATTAACATTTGTCACCAAAGTACGGGTTTCAATCCTATTTTGGTGAGGTCATGTCATTTGTGAAAAGCCATTCCAAAGAGAATACTTGGAGTCAATCCTCAAGATAAGGTAATTACTCCAATCCAAAGGATGAAATTTCATAAAATACACAATTGGAAACCATTTATCGAAACGAATAGAGAATCATCAAAGTAAGGGAATCACCCCTGTTTTGATGAGTTAGGATTGTTTAGGAGGTACGAGTGTTCTTAGTCATAGACTGACTTACAAACTCTTGCATCTCTCACGATGCAGACAGTTTAAGGTTCAACTCAACAATGAAGAGAAAAGGATATCACTTAGAAATTCAGAAAATTTCAAGTTATATCAATGTAACCAAAAAGGAAAATCATGCTTACAAAATATAAGATCAAAGTTCGAGGTAACAGGATTTGTTATGATGGTGTTCAAATCTTGAATAATTTCAATCAGGAAAACGAAATCAAGGATAAAATGATTCGACATCACAATGGGATGTGAACATTCGATTCACAATCGAAGGGAATACATGGACTTCTCAAGATATGAGGTCAGCCATAACTTATTTGAAGACACGCGTACTTAAGTGATCAATTATCACAAGGGTTTCGAGTCAAGTAACGGATTCAATGATCGAATCAAATCATTATTTACACTTTGCTTAGACAAAGTATCCAACGATGTAGGAATTTCATCTACAACATTGCATGTTCTTAGTTATGGGTCACCTCCTTAAAAGGATTTAAGGATCATAAGTAACGGTTTAAAGTTTTAAAGACCATACGGTTTAGATTCCCAATATCTTTGGGTATATTAAGAGTCATGTTCACGTTGATCAAGGTATAGAAATAGTTACATGAAACGCTTGAGTTCAATATCGTTACACGTTACATGTTGAGCATTTAAACGTAAGAGTTGAAATGTAGGATGGGTTCAATATTAACAGGAATATTATTTAGGTTAAGAATGAGAAGGTATTTAAACTTTGGTGATAAACCAGTTCAAGGATTCAAGGATTTTTAAGATACAAAAGGATGGTTCCATTTGGTAACGCATTACCATTTGGAATCGTTGACACGTCAAGGTAAATTGACTCATTTGCCTTACAGATTTGTGTATTTTGACCATAGTTTATCACTCATCCCAGAAATCCCCAGGTAAGCATAACAGGTCTCACAATGAGATTTATACGATATGCTTGCCTTAGCCCGAAGACCTTTTGCCAGGAAATCCAGAATACAGGTGTCTATGTATTACACAAATTTCTTTGGTTTATGAAATCAAGACCTTGATGAGATTGACATAGTATAGACATAGAGTCTAAGGATCCAGATCATAAGTAATAGTATACGATTCCACGTGTCGTCGAGAATAAGATTGAGAGGTTTTATGTTCGGGGAGAGTCAAAGATAAGTTTAGGGAGACAAGTAACTAAGTTTAGGCAATCCTATGCTAAGACATCAAATTGCACATAAGAAGGCATAGCATTATGTAACATGCAAACCATGTATTTACAAGATAAAAATACTATAAGGTGCATGCATAAGCTATAGTCTAGGTCACCATTTCTAATAACCTAAATCCCTATAGTTATGGGCTCTGATACCAATCTGTCACACCCCAACCTTGACGGCGGAATCGTCGAGGCGTGAGAGTTACGATTGTTCACAGCCACATAACGCTATTGCCTGAAACATGTTAAAAATAAAGGTCAACATATTGTTGGTGAGCATTCTATAGTTTTTCATACATAAGTATATAAAAGATGGCAATTCATGTTGTAAATTAGAGAACAAGGTACTAGGGATGTAAGACAGAATGCACAATCAAACCTTGACAATGTTTTACAAGTATCAAACGACGTTAATATTCTATTAACGTTAAAAGTATATACGATTAGCTAAGTGTACTTGGATCAACCAAGCAGGCTTGTCAGGCCCATAGATCTATGACGTCGCCAGGCTAGCAATAGTTAATGATTGTACATATATTCGACATTACATGGTAGCTACAAGATTCAACTAATCACAACACACAAGTAAATTGCCATAAGTTTACAAGAATCAAACGTGTTTACAAGTGTAACGTTTATACGGTAACATGTTTCACCCAAAAGTGTGTGAAATAATAAAATGGGTATAGAAATACTCACTTGACGTATAGGTGTATAAGGTGATAATAAGAATTTAACGACGTTCCAACGAATTCTTTTACAAGGCACCTAAACGTATTGTAAGATTAAAGTTCGATAATAAGATTAATAATTAGACGTGAACTAGGGTTTCAGTTGGAATTGTGGGGTTTTGTCGAGTAAATAAATTTATAAAGTAATTATTCGCATTTTGATTCATTAAAAGAATTTTATATGTGAGTTTAAGTATTTTAGGAATGAATTCAAATATAAAATTTATAAGTTTTAACATATATATAAAACCTTATAATTATTTAAATTAATTGGAATAACATTTTGATTACTAACAATTTATTAATCTATCCTTTAGTTAGTATATTTTATAAGAGAATAATATTTTAGAATAATTTGTGAAATTATAAAATATATAATTTCTACAATTATCCTGATAAAACTTTGATTATTTATTATTTGAGACAAATAATTATTTATTATTTGAAACAAATAATAATTAGTACTAAAATAGGAAAATAATCCAATTGTAATGTTTTGTTAAGATAAACAACTTTTTGAAGTCTATTTATAAATTATTTAACTAATTTTATTATTTGTTTTAATAAAATAAAATAAAATATTAAGATATCATAAGAAATAAAATTTTAGAAATTGGTTTGTTGTAAAGAAATTATTTAAAGTTTATAAACCTATTTTATAATTTTTAAGATTTTTTTCTGAATTTTTAGAGGTTTAAAAGCCTAATTAAAAAAAATAAAGGGGGTGCCCGGGGTCGAACCCGGGACCTCCTGTTTCAACACACACAAGCTTAACCGGTGGGCTAAGGGCCTCAGCCGCGGTAAAACCCCGTTTCAATTCCTTTTAAACACAAACTCCAGCATACCCCCAATCCTTATGAACCCTAGATTGTTCAGATCCAAAATTGAACACCAATTCGATAGTTTTTATGGATTCAACCATGGGGCTTTGATTCCCCTTGTAAAAACGAACATAATGATGTATTTAATTACCTGTTTTGGTGTAGATTCGATCGAGAACCAGCTCAAGAACAGTCGCGGCTCGGGAGGATCTGGAATCAGGGTATATGTGTGTGTTTAGATCGAATTGAGATCACAGAGAGTTTGGGTGAGTGATTTTCGGGGTTTACCTTCTGTTATATAGGTGAATTTTGAGCGGACGAGCTCATTTAATTCGATTTTTGAACGGATCGAGCGGGTTCGGTGGGTGTATGCGTAAACGAGCTCATTTTTCAAATTGTGTGGGTCCTTGTGTTCGAATCTTGGTCGAGAGGGTGTCGGGGGCTTTAATTCGAATTAAAACCGCGTGAAATGGGCGTTTGGGGCTCGCCGGAGAGCTCGCCGGAGCTTCGCCGGCCTTTCGCCGGAAAACCGAGGGGGAAATGGGGCCGGGGGGTTGGGTTGTAAATTTTTAATTTACAATAATGGTCCCTGCGGTTTAAATTTCATTATTTTATGTTAGAAACTTTCATTTTAAGTTTCAAAATTGACAGGATTGGCCCCTGAACTTTATTATTATTATTATTTTATTATTATTTATTATTATTATTATTATTATATTATTATATTATTTATTACAATATCATATTATTATTATTATTATTTATTATTATTATTATTATATTATATTTATTATCGCGTCGTAAAATACGGGATGTTACAACACACACAACAATACAGATTATATATACATATATATATATAATAGTATATATTTATATATATATAAATATATGTATGTAATGTATGTATGTATGTATGTATATATATACATCTGTATATGTATGTATATATATGTATTATTTATATATTATATATCTATATATTGTATCTATATATGTATATATATTCTATATAAAATATATATATATACGTATTAATGTATATATATATGTAATATATTTATATGTATATGTATATATATATATATATAATATTATATATATATATATATATATTCTATATTATATAATATATATATATATGTATTTGTAAGGCCTCGGTTCGGGCACCACAGTTGGTCAGTCATCGCACATAAAATATTTTAAAAACATACATTACCTTTGCAGCGGAAATTAAAACTTTCATTAATAATTAAAAATATGCCATTCCATTACATTACAACGTTCATTTTCATATCAAAATACAATGACACGTCAAAATATGGATGCCAGCCTCAAAATAAACAACCCCCGACTCATGCCCGAAGACTGACACAGCACCGGGATACGCGACACAAGATCCCTTCGAGTCAATCATAAGGATGGAACTCTATCCGAGTCTTTTGCGACAACAGGGTCACTCACCTCATTGCCAATCTTAATGATTGAACTTTATCCGAGTCTTTTTGCAACACAAAGTCGCTCACCTCATTATCTTGTCTCATGCAATACCCCCGACTCATGTCCAAAGACTGATACTGTGCTGGGGCCTGATAAACAAACCCCCGACTCATGTTCGAAGATTGACATGGTACCGGGGTATGCGACACGGATCTCATAATCCGTCATTTCCTTACTCTTCATTCGTTATCTCACCTGTTCGTTCATTTCGTATTTTATCATTATCTTTCACTTCGTTACATAATACTTTACGTTTATTCATTATTCACTTTATTCATTCATCCATACATCCTATCACGTAAAGTCACACATATTGTATTACATAACATAATACATACTTTTGAAAGCTCTTTAGCGAAGAAAGATATCATATCACTCACTCACCACATACGCATCAAATTCATCACATCACCATGCACACATTAAGCAAAGTCATCACATCATAATAGGGCCTATCTCCCTATTCGACCACCTAGAACCACTTAGAAAATCCGAAGTCCAAAATGGGTGCATGGGACTTTTCAGGCGCATGAGCATAAAAATTCTAAGTGTAAAACAGTCTGGGCGCATGGGCACTATTTGGCCGCATGGCCCCTGCTTGGGCGCTTCACGACTATGCAGGCGCATGGCGCCTATTCAGGCGCATCAACACTTAGCTGTTTTAGCAACTTAGGCGCATGGGAACTATTTGGGGGCATGGCCAACACTTTGGTGCATGGCGAACATGCTGGGCGCATAGGCAACTTTTCAGGCACAAAGAGCAAGATTGATTTTTTGAGAGAAAAAAAAAATGATAGATGCATTTTGCAAGACTAGAGGACTCCCGGAAGATAAAGTGAAAGCGGAGACTCCTGAGCAATTCTGGGTGCATGGGAACACTGTTTAGGCACTGACCCACACTTGGGTGCATGGCCAACACTTAGGCGCATGGCCAATCATGCTGGGCACATGGGACCATTCTGAATTATTTCTAACACATCCCAAACACACACCTAACATACTAAAGTTCTTAAACAAGCTAAACATCAATTCTAACCCATAAACCAACTCTAAAACATACAAATACATAGCATCATCGAACGATAAGCTGAAACCCACGGTTTCTTTTAAAATCTTTTGTTTGGTACGCATAATAGCCCCAAACACTTCAAAATCAGTAAGAAGGGGTTCTAGAAACTCACCTTGAAGCAGATCTTCGAGCTAAACACTTCCACTAGCAATTCAACTTCAAGTTCTCGAAAACCAACTCTAAAACATCAAGAATTCGGTCAACCACTCATGAATTCGGTTAAAACCGAACATACTGAAGAAAACTTACCTTTGGAGCTTCTTCTTCCTTTCTTTTTCTAAAAACCAAGAGCTTTCTTCTTCTTCTTCTTCCTCCAAAAATTAAAGTAGTTTTCTTCTTTTAATGTGTGCGGCCATACCCATTTATAATATAAAATAATAAACTTTGTAATTGTACACTTTACCCCCTTCCACTTCTATCTATTTTCTTTTCTTTCTATTTACTTTTCCTTTCTCTTCCTTTAAATAAAATTCGGGGTGTTACAAGTCCACCCCCTTGTATAGGTTTCGTCCCCGAAACCTGTTGCTTATCGAACAGCTATGGGTGACACTGTCTCACCTCTTCCTTGTTGTTACGCGTAGACTTAGTTCCCTTTGGGCTCCACTACACTTGTACAGTGAAACCACCATTCTCCTTATAACCCTCTCTTCCTTCTATTAGAAACAACCACAAGTTGCTTCTCTTAGTTGATTCTTTCACCCATCTCAGTATCGTCTATTGGCACTGTCATATCCTCATCGATTGGGCACTTTCTTGGACGAGATACATGGAAATCTGATGAATTTCCAGTTAACTCATCGGTAGCTCCAATTGGTATGTCACTTCTCCTACCTGAGCAGCAAATTGGAATGACCCTCTATGCCTTATCATTAGCTTTATTTGCCTTCTAAATCGAATGATCCCCTTCCTAGACAAAGTCTTCATCATAATCTATTACTATCGGTTAGTGCCGAACTCTTATCATGATGGGTTTGTTAGAACAGTAGATCGAAGTTTAATCTTTTAAACTTTTGAAAACGCAGCGGATATATAGCTTTATAAAACTTAATTATAAGCTGAAAAATATGTTCTTTAGGTGACAATATAAGTGTATAATACAAACCCATATATCAAAGGATCATTCTATGTGAATAAACATGCTATGTATGCATAAAACAACATAATATGACAGCCACAAAGGGGCTGCCATATCTACCTTTCAGCAGCCTTCAAAACATGGATGAAGAATGAGATGAAGATGATGATGATGTTGAATATGCAGCTCTCAAAGAGAGAACCTCAAGTAGCTATACCCACAAGCTTGCTTCAAACACCTTGTTTGCTAGGAAGTATGACACCAAAATGTTTCCAACTCCTTGAATCCGAAAATCAGCTTTGAAAAACCTCTTTTTCAGCCAAGGAATCCGAAAATCAGCTTTGAAAAAACTCTTTTTCAGCCAAGGAAAACCGATTTCTAGGAGAGAAGAAGGAGAGAAAAAGGAGCTATTGCATGTTAGAGAGAGAAAGTGTCTTGGTAGAATGGATGAAGAGTGTGTAGATTGTAAAGTCTTGCAAATCACTAGACAAAAGGTGGGTTCTCCCATGCTAAAGGGCGGCCGATTTTTGAGGTTCAAAGGGTTTCCCACCCATTTTAGTCCCTTGAATTATTTGTACTCTTTCATCCATTCAAGTTATAAAAACTAAAACTAGGTTGTAATTTTTATAACACCACACTCTTTATATTTCATTATCTAACTATCTTAATAATGAAACAACTAAATATCTCTAGAACAAATTATCCATATAATGTTGTTCTATTACAATAGCAATATTTAGAATACCAATTTTCTAATAGGTGTCTACATTTATTATATGATCTTATCAATAACTAATGTAAGTTGGTGTTTGTATAGCTTGTTATTGGGTATGACCTGACTTGGATCATACGCACTAACCACATCAATCCTGTATGTGTCTTGGGCATATAGATCCTACATATCGGGCATTGTAAACCAATCCATCTTCTTGCAACACTCAGTGTTTGCCTCATAAGTTACTGTTCAACTCACCCGGAGGTGTACGTCTATCCACCTACGTCTATTATGGATGGTCTAACAAAAACAAGCGCTCTCTCAATTCTATCGTGATCCTTTAGTGCATCATGTAATCTAGTAGACTTACCCATAGTAGTTCCTATGTCGAATGACATCGATCTTCCTACTCCTAACATGCAACTTATCACAAAAGGCAGTAGAAATGAAACTACTACTAGCACCACAATCAAAGTATAAATGCGTAAATCTAAATTACCAAAAACGTACCTGACGTTACCTCAGAGTCTGATCTAGCCTCCTCCTGGTAATAGCAAAGGCTTTAGCCTTCACCCTCTATTCTCTCCTCCTCGTTTCGGAGCTTCCTGCCCTCGACTCCTTGCAGTCTCTGCTCATGTGTCCTGTCTTGCCATAGTAGTAGCATTTAGCCATTTGTCAATCCCTTGCCCTGTGGCCCCACTGGAAGCAGACGTTCAGTCCCCACTTACACTCCCCATTGTGGCCTCTACCACCCTTCTTGCATACCTCCTCTCTCCTTATTACCTTCTTTCTATCATCGACTCTAAATGTCTCACCTCCAGACACAATCCACCATCATTGCCTCGCCTTCCATTCCCATTCTTAACATAGTTCCACTCCTCCTCTTCGTCTGTTATCGCCATCGCCTCTCGCTCATCGTACAATCTCCCAGCTAAGTCGACCACTGATCTAAATGTACTTGGTATGGTAGCGATTAGATGTCTACGGATATCCATGGGCAGTCGTTGAATGTATCTCTTAATCTTTCGTGACGCAGGCGTCACTTGATCTGGCACAAGCCTAGCCATCTCATTAAATTTAGTGGTATTTGATGGTGTGTCATCGTTCCTGCCTCCAGCTGCGAGAACTCTCTCTTGATTTTATCCAATTCACGATGTGGACAAAACTTCTCGATTACTAGCCTCTTCAGTTCACTCCACCTCATCCTCCCGATTACCCTGGTACCCTCAGCCTGGACAATATGTCCCACCAGCATAAGGCTGAGTCCGTAAACGAGTGGGTAGAAAACATTACCTTTTGATCCTCTCAACACTCACTGATATCGACTACTACCTCCATCTCTCTCACCCAACGATGAGCAGCCGCAGCACTCCCGTTTCCGTCAAATATTTGGGGCTTGCATCTTTGAAATGCCCCATAAGTGTAGCCCCTTGAAGTTTCCTGCACAACCTCCTCTTCCTCATCATCACCAGAGACAATCGTCTTGGCCTCGGGTTGATCCCTTTCTTCTCTCTCAGCGGTCTTCTTCTTTTCGTTCCTATCATCCTCCTTCACCGCCTTAATCACTTCAGTCACCACAGATGGAAGAATCGTCTGCATGACCTGATGGACCTCCTCTACTACTGCCTCTTTCATCGAGGCCCTCAATTCGCACTTTCATCACCACCTTCCTGGTGATGCATCTCGGCTCCTCACGTGTCCTCTCAGTAGCCCTAGTCCTATTCCTCGTAACACGCGGTTCTGTACCACGTCCACCACGTACTCCACCCCTAGAGGCCTTAGACGATCTACCTCCAGCCATACTCTAATCAATATAAGATTCAAACACCAACACAGTTATTCATGGTAATAGCTTAGATTATGTCAAGTATAGTAAGTCCCTAATTACAGTGGCCAGTTTGATTGGCCACCTAGTTTACTCTTCACACCCCAAGCATTTCCTATCCTAACTATATCAGTATCTAAATCCACACAAAAGCACACTACCACATAACATGTGCACATAATACCGATTAACATTAACTTACATAAATCGTTTACATAAAACCTTTACCTGCAGGCACGTAGCTACTAGGACTGGCATCCCTTTCTTTTCGTCCCATTCTCAGTTTAAATTTAGGTTTCTTTTGAAAATATTTACCCGTTTCACTTAAACTTTAGCTCTGATACCACTTGTAAGGCCCCGGTTCCAGGCACCTCACAGTTGGTCATTCATCGCACCTAAAATATTTTAAAAACATACATTACCTTTGAAGTGGAAATTAAAACTTTCATTAATAATTAAAAAAAATGTCATTCTATTACATTACAACATTCGTTTTCATATCAAAATACAATGACATGCAGCATCAACAAAATACCTGCCAACTATCATGCAAACAAAAAGTCAGCAACGCTGAGTGAGTTCTAATTTTTATAATAAAATACTTTACTTCCTTTAAAAACTAGTCTTTTCATTCAACTGTGGTCATGCATCATACGTACATTCATTCTATACTCTTCATTCATTTCGTTCTTTTATTACTTTCCTATTCATACTTTCGTTTATACTTTCACTGTCTTTTACTTTTGTTTCTCTCACATTCTTTCTTTTAGTACTTTACATTCATCAGTTGTCATACATCTACATACATACTGATAATTATTATTATTATTATTATCTTCATCATCATTCGTTCATTCATTCATCCCTTCTCTCATTACTCATCATTACCTGAATCTTGTCTCATGCAATATTCCCGACTCATGCTCGAAAGCTGATGCTATACCGGGGCCTGATAAACAAACCCCCGACTCATGGCCGAAGACTGACACAGCATCGGATACGCGACAAAGATCCCCTTCGAGTCAATCATAGGGATGGAACTCTATCCCAGTCTTTTGCGACAGCAGGGTCGCTCACCTCATTGTCAATCTCAATCATTGAGCTTTATCCTAGTCTTTTGCAATAAAAAGCCGCTCACCTCATTATCTTGTCCCATGCAATACCCCCGACTCATGTCCAAAGGCTGATACTGTGCCAGGGGCCTGATAAACAAAGCCCCGACTAATGTCTAAAGACTGACATAGTACCGGGGTATGCGACACGGATCTCATCATCCATCATTTCCTTACTCATCATTCGTATCTCACCTGTTCGTTTCTTTCGTATTTATCATTATCTTTCACTTCTTTACTTAATACTTTATGTTTATTCATTTATTCACTTTATTCATTCATCCATACATCCTATCACATAAAGTCACACATATACTATTACATAACATAATACATACGTTTTGAAAGCTCCTTAACGAAGAAAGATAACCTATCACTCACACACATACACATCATAGTTTCATCACATTACCATGCACACATCAAGCATAAGCCATCACATCATAATAGGGCCTATCTCCCTATTCTACCACCTAGAACCACTTAGAAAATCCTAAGTCCAAAATGGGTGCATGGGACTTTTCAGGCGCATGAGCATAAAAATTCTAAGTGTAAAACAGTCTGGGCGCATGGGCACTATTTGTTCACCACTATGCAGGCGCATGGCGCGTGTTCAGCGCATTAACACTTAGCCATTTTAGCAACTTGGGCGCATGGGAACAATTTGGGCGCATGGCCAACACTTAGGCGCATGGCCAACATGCTGGGCGCATGGGCCACTGTTCAGGCGCATGACCCAACACTTAGATTCCTGAGCAATTCTGGGCGCATGGGAACACTGTTTAGGCACATGGCCCACACTTGGGGCATGGCCACACTTAGGCGCTGGCCAATCATGTTGGGCGCATGGGACCATTCTGAATTGTTTCTAACATATCCCAACACACATCTAACATACTAAAGTTCTTAAACAAGCTAAACATCAATTCTAACCCATAAACCAACTCTAAAACATACACATACATACATCATCAAACGATAAGCTGAAAACCCACGGTTTCTTTTTAAATCATTTGTTTAGTATGCATAATAGCCCTAAACACCTCAAATCAGTAAAAAGGGGTTCTAGAAACTCACCTTGAAGTAGATCTTCGAGCTAAACACTTCCACTAGCAAATTCAACTTTAGTTATCGAAAACCACTCTAAAACATCAAGAATTCGGTCAACCACTCATGATTTCGGTTAAAACCAAACATGTACTCAAGAAAACTTACCTTTGGAGCTTCTTCTTCCTTTCTTTCTCTAAAACCGAGAGCTTTCTTCTTCTTCTTCTTCCTCCGAAAGTAAAAGCATTTTTCTACTTTTAATGTGGGCGCCATACCATTTATAATATAAAATAATAAACTTTTGTACTTTGTACACTTTACCCTCTTCCACGTGTGTCTATTTTCTTTTCTTTCTATTTACTTTTCCTTTCTCTTCCTTTAAATAAAATTCAGGGTGTTACATATATATATTATATATGTATGTACATACATATATATATCATATATATATGCATATATACATATATATACATATATATATATACACATATATAATATATATATATACATATATACATAATATGTATATATATATGTATAAGATATTATATAATATATATATATATATATATATATATATATTTATGTGTGTGTGTGTGTCTAGGGGGAGGATCTAATAGAAACCTCATTTTAAATGAAAACCTTGTAAACCAGTTTATGACCATTGATCTATATAATCTATGGTTGAAATTAGTTAGTGGCATTATTGTAATTAACTAAATAACTTTGAACATTTAATATGCTTTTAAGGGTAATATTGTAAAAGAATATCATATTATATTTTGAAAACTATCATATTAAACTAACTAAATTTCATAAATTCATTCTTCTCTCGCCTACAAATCAATTTAGAACACATTTAAATATTATTTTACAAATATGTAAACAATCAAAATCAGAATAAAAATCTTATTCAATAACTGCTTTGGGCGCTTTTACGTATGTAACATGAAGTGTACGTATAAGTAACAGGGGTGTTACGTATATGTAACAAGATGTTACGTATATTTAACTGGGGTGTTGCGTATATGTAACAGTACCATTACATATATGTAACAACAATACTAAGTATTCATCTTGTTAAGTTTGTTCTTCATGACCCATATACCATTTTATCTTCCTATTGATCTTCATCTTCATAGCTATCAAACCTACATATACGTATGTCACAAGTGGGTACATATATGTATCTTACCTAGTTATCCATTTTCCATCCAGTTCATCTCCATATTCATTAGATACATATACATAATCTAGCTCATCGTCATCATCATCTTCTTCATCTGGACTTACATATACGCACGTCACAAGTACGTACATATACGTATCTGACCTAGATATCCATTTTCCATCCAGTTCGTTGCGATCTTCATTACGGTTACATATACGTACCAGAGCTCATCATCATCGTCATCTTCTTCATCAGGATATTACCATCTTGATTGATGCCTTTTTCATCTTGATCGATACCCTTTTCATCGATGTTACTCTTAGCCGCATCAAACTTACGTTGTCATTGGATCTGTAGCAATTTGGATTTTAAGTTCTTGCACCAAGAACTATTCTTAATGATTTTATCTGAGATTGGAAATATGATGTTCTATATGAGGAAGGACTAGTCTGAAACTTATTTTGTGATTACGGCGGTTGTTTGCAATGGTGATTTCGGAGAACGATAGAGGTGACTGGGTTTGAGAATGATATTCTCTGTTGATATGAATCAACAAGGATCGAATATGAAGATTGACTCAATGATTGAAAGGCAGAATCAAGCAATCAATGAACATAGAATACTTGATATACTCATAAATGCACTCTTGTATTGATTAGATGAACTGTTACAAAGTAATAGCTAGGGTTTAGCAAGCTACAGTAACAACAGCTAACATGGGAGAAACAAAGTATATTTTGATTGTCTATTCTAGTAAATGCAAAAGTCTCAAAGTCCTACTTTCACATACGAGTTTCTATTCTATTTATAGGCTGACTTACATCTTGTACAAAAAGACTAAACTACCCTTACAATATTACAGAATAGTCCGTCTAAGTCTTCATCCGCATTAGTCTTTTGTCATCTACATTAACTAATGCGGATGAGTAAATCTTCATCAGCATTGATCTTCTATCAGCCGCATTAGTGTTTGGTCATCAGCATTAGTCAATGCGGATGAGCAACAATTGGCGCATTTGTTACTGGTCATCCGCATTAGTTAATGCGGATGAACAAATGCCTTGTCCGCATTTCATCGGCTGTCCGCATTAGTTAATACGGATGAACAAATACTTTTCAGCATTTGTTATTGGTCATCCGCAGTGACAAATGCGGATAGCCGACACTTGTACTTTTTCTTCTTATGCAGAACTTCTTTATCCGCATTTCTTCTTGGACTTGGCAGATTCCAGCAGAACAACCATCCACCTCTTGAATTGGCATGTATGATCCTTTCAGGCCAACAATACTCCCCCTAAGGATTATACCACCTAAGTACTTCAAGGGTTTGAGGGTCGATGAGGTTGTGAAGATTCTGCTGGCCTTGTGTAGCAGGAGGAGATGACACAGGAGCAGGTTCTTGTATGAGGGATCCACAATAGACTTGATCATGTTTGAGAAGTGTTTGGCTTCATTCAATCTTTCTCTGCTCAACACATGAATCTTCATCTGGCTCATGTTGTGAATGGCATCAACGGCATCTTCCTTAGTGAAATGGGCTCCAAATGGATACAGTAGATAAACCATCTCTGTGAATTATTAGAGACCCATCCACATCACCTCAAGCTTTACAATATTCCTAAACTGCAAAGGAGTCTTCTTCTTCCTCCTTTGCTCTCTCTTCTTCTTTATTCTGTCATAGGCCATCTTCAGGAGTTTAATGCACTTCAAGAAGAAGTACATATCATCAGCTTCACCAACTTGTTGCTGATCTCCCTGAAATGCCTTGTGTAGATGTAGTGGATATAGGATTCATCTAACAGTCTTACCTCATATCCACTGAACAATCTGATCTCTGCTCCTTCCTTTCCTCCCCACTTCCTTTCAATCACCAACTCATATGTTTTCTCATCATAATACACATTAGAGATTGGCACGGAAGTGTGAGTACCAGCAACCATCTTTCTCTTTAATGATTCAGTGGTTTTACCCTAAGTTCAGGGAATACCATTTCTTCTGCTGGTTTCCTTTGCTTCATATCAAGGGGATTGACAAATGTTCTATCTTTTCTCATGCAGATATCCTTCAAGGACTTGAAGTTGTCAGTTCTCTTGAACATCCTCAGAATGTCCTCAAACTCATATCCCCTAAACATAGCCTTGTGATTAATCAGTCTTAGATTGGCTAGTTCCTTCAGATCATGGATCTCCAAGAATTCACCAGAGCAGAGTACTCTGTGAAGAATTGGACTAATCTAGATATTCCCTTCACCATGAACATGTTCCAATCACTGTCATACTTCCAAGCAATGATTTTCTAATCTGTCTTGCCTTTGGGAGTAGACACACCCTTGATCATTTCAGCAGTGGTAAGTCCTTCATGTAGTTCTAGTTGTGAAAGTTCAGCAAACCACTCTGGATATCTGTGAAGAATGGGTGCCAGGGAATCATGATCTCCCTGAGTGAGGCTCATATCTTGAGCAGAAACTCTTGTTCTTGGTTGTTGTCTGGTGATCTCTTCCTCCAGTTTCTTCAACCTTTGTTTCTTTTCATTAATCATCCTAAGGATTGTAGCCCTTAGGAATTGGTCTTCATGTTTCCAAGTTTTCTTTTGGTGAATCCTTGAGCAGACAGATATTTCTTCATCTCCTTATCTGTCATGCTGTAGGGATCGGATACATAGGTTGAGGAGGAGTAGCTGATTTGGCTTTTGTTGCCTTGACCTCAGAAGCTTTTGGAGATAGAGTTTTCTCATACTCAGTTTCAACAGTTAGATCTAGCAGTTTGTTTAACTTTTCTTCTTCTACTACCATCCTTCATAAGTCATCCCAAATACCTCATCTGGGTCATATCCATGGTCAATCAGGAATACAGCTTTTATCATGAGATCATTAGACTTGTCCTTTTCAACCATCTCATAGACAGAAGGTTCTTCTTTCACAGGGATTTTACTGATCACTGGTTCATCAACCATGTATCCACCTGGAATTTCTCCTTCTTCTAGATCAATTACCTCAGCCTTCTTTTTCAGTAGGGCTTCGGCTTGTTCATGTTCTTCCAAGAATCCAGCAATGGCTGCTAGGCTTCTGGGGTCATCTTGCTGTTTTTTCAAGGCTGGTACTTCTTCTACCGTTGGCCTTTTCCCCTTAGCCTTTTCAGTTAGATATCTCCTTCTTCTGGCATATGTTTGCATTCTTGGGCTAGAAGAGGGTTCAACCACTTCAGCTTCTTTTGGTGGTTCTTCAGATGGTTCCTTTTCAGGAATATATACTACTACGGCTGCTGATTCTTCTTCTTGTAATTGCTGTTCACAGAGCTTTCTGATCAGTTCTTTTTTCTCATCAGTAAGTGACACAGCAGGAACCAGTTGCATACTCAATTCCTTTTCAATTGGCACTGGAGATTGAGGTATGACAACTAAAGGCTCATATCTGTCCTTTGGTTCACTATGAAGTCCCAGAATTCATCATCAATGACATATTCTTCAGCAGAGAACATGTCTAATTCTTTTATCATGTCACTGAACTCTGTCTCTTCAGTGTGGACTTCTTCTGGGTGACTTGTGTATATAATCATCTCCATGCTAGATGATTCATGCTTTGATCCACTAGGTTCTCCCTCTTTTTCAACCTCAGTGAATCTCATCTTTTTGGCTGGAGGGGAGTCATCACCACTGTCTCCAGATGACTCTTTGTCACTATCATCTTTATCATCCCCTCTCTTTCTCTTTTCTTCTCTCTTATCACCTTCCTCTTCTTTGTCTTTCTTAGCCTCTTGGTTTAGTTTGACAAGCATTTCCAGCTTAGAGACTCTCTTATTAAGAACTTCCACTTGCTTTTCAAGGTCACGGATAATACTGGACTGTTCTTCAATAACCTCTTCTTGATCTTCCATGACTATTGTTTGGATGTTCAAGGTGTCCACATGACCACTAATCTCCTCTCTTGAGTGTTGAAGAGAAGCTTTCAACATCTCAATCTCTTTGTCCTTCTCCTTCTTTTCACTCTCATGTTTTTCCTTCACATCCTTTAGTTCTTTCTCCTTCTCATCCAATTCCAACAATCTGTCTTGCAAGATACCTAATCTAATGCTTTGCATCTTTTCCATCTTGGCAATTTTCTGAAGCAAGTCAGAAATCATCTCATCCTTCTCTTCAGGCTTGTTAACTCCAGATTCAGCATAACTTTCTGAAGGAGCAGCCTCTGATACAACTTGCCTTACAGGCATCCTGGTGGGATGATCCTTCTCATCAGATTATGATTTGGATTCCTCAGAAGAGCTGGCAGAGTCACCAACTCTTGAGGTTCAACTGAAGATGGTGATGGGATAGGTGTATGGTGAATGGAAGATTGGATAGGGTGATGGATTAGGGAGTGTATAGGAGAGATATGGGGTGAGATGATGGATTGTGGTTGTGAAGATGGAATTTGTGATCTGGGTGGTGATGGCATTGGTGTCTGTATAACTGGAGTGGCTATATCAGCTTCTTGTACAAAAGGATCGGTTTGAAGATCACCACCTAAATCACCTTGTGGTGACACTGACCTTTGTCTCTCCTCAGTCATAGAAGCATGCTCCTCAACATGTTGTTGACTTGGAGTAGCTTGTGCTTCTTCATGAATAGGCTCATTAGCAGGATCCTCTTGATCTTGTTCTTCTTCTTGGTTGATCTGTTGCTGCATCCAGGGCACAGAGGGAAGAAGGTACAACTGTAATAGTTCCTCGTATCTCTCTTTGTAATGTACGTGTAGGACTTGGCATTATAGTGAGGAATGTCCATCACTGGTCCTACTGGTGCAAGATCTGGAAAAGCTTCATTGATGAAGCACTGTATAAACCTTGGGTACGTCAAGAACATATGTCTTCTACCCTCTTGTACATTAGAGATCAATCCATTGAATATGTAGGCAGACATGTTGAATGGATGATTGGTACATAAAGCACAAATAGCAGAGGAGGTTGTCACTGGGATATCATTCCATCCAGTCTTCCTCTTAATAAGCAATGTTGATACATGTGTATCAAAATCTCCATTGCAGATCTACCAACCCTTTAACAATCTGCTTCCCTTCATATCCACCCTCATAGCCAATGTTGGCAAAGAAGGTCATGATCTCATCATCTTCAAGTTCTAGAGGGGAGTCTGCATCATCTCCAAACTGCAGACACTGTCTCACGGTTTGCTTAGTAATGGCTAGAGTATGATCATTAGTGATTCTTCCAGTCATGGTTCTCACACCATTAACTTCAAGTACTTCAGCTGTTCCCCAAAATGACCTAATGAAGGTCTCATAGATGATGGGTCTGACAGTCATAGCATAGGCAACTCTTGTGGTTAGAAGGAATCTGATCATGTCTCTTAATCCTTCAGCCTCAGGAACATCAGGGTCAAGAAAACCACTGACATTATGGAGCTTGCTCCATGTGAGGTTTGCCATTGTACCCTGCATTCAAGGCATATGAATTAGACTGATGCATAACATATATGAAGTTGTTCATCATGGTTTGACTTTTATTGGTCAAAATTGAAGGTTCATATGAACAGCTTCAGTTTGATTTTGACCAATATGATTTTGATGCATGTACATTTTGATGTTTGTGTTTATAATCATTTCTCAATTATAACTCATCATAACCATTGAACTTGTCTTTTTAATTTTGGCATTTTTGGTTCGACATACCCTGTTCATGTGAAGAACAGGAACTTATGAAAATCCTGAATTTGTTGGTTTTCTCATGAATAATCAGTGTATCTCAGTCAAAATTTGCAATGGTTTATGAACATTTGGTTGATTTTACATGTTTGTTTCTTGACCTAGACTACTCAGTTCAATTTTGTGCAACCGTTCGATAGTTAGGGTTGCAAACAATTCAAAATTTTCACCTTTCTTTGATAATACTGGTGTTGTGAATCAAAGGAGGATAGATTTTGGTGAATCAAACTTAGAATTTAGGTTCGGTGATGAAGATGAAGGTGAATGTGAAGACGATGAACAGTAACTGGTGGCGCTCGTCGCACTTTAAGTCTCTCAATTTTTGAAAAGTATTAAGTGACCCTTTGACTTTGGTTTATATAGTGAATTTAATATGGTTCTCAAAATTTGATAAGTTTTAAAACAAATGCGCACAAGTTTTAAAGTTACTGTAGCAAATACGGTTGAGAAAATATTCATCAGCATTTGTGTACTGTAGCAAATGCGGAAGAACAAACACTTGTCAGCATTTGTTCACTGTAGCAAATGCGGAAGAACAAATTCTTCAACTTTTCACTTTCATCAAATGCGGTAGAGTAAAAATCTGTCCGCATTTCTTCAACTTGTGCTAAATGACAGAAGAGTGTGAGCACATATCATATTTTATGATGACACAAGTTTACACCCAAGTTTAAGTGCTGATTTCATCTTTTCAAAAGAAATGCGGTTGAGGAAAACAAATGCGGATGAACATAAATTTTGTCCGCATTAGTTTTGCATAAAACTTAGTGGTGAGACTAATGCGGTAGAGTGCTTTTCTCCGCATTAGTTTTTCACTTGTGTTTCAGTTCACAAAACCATTAACCGCATTGGTTGAATGCTTGGGTTACCTTCACCCGCATTAACCAATACTCTTACCCGCATTAAGTTCTGAACATAATGTTTTTGCTTTGTTTGGTTTTGGATGAATTTTCTCTGATGCTTTATGAAGCAATGTCTGTGCCTTTATGAAGATGTGTCCGTTGCTTGATTCTTATGAAGTTTTGACTGATTTTTGGGATATCAATTCTTGCTTGGATTGACTTGTTCATCAGTGGTGAACCAAGTTTCCCATTGTTGACCGATCTTGGACTTTTGTGCATCAAGATATCTGCAAGAACTGAGATACTATGGTATAACTTCTGCAACAACACAGACAGATTTTCTGATTTAGCAAATTGTTTTTGGTTTTTCTAATTTAAGAAAGGAAACACCTGTACAAAATGATCAAAATTTTAAATTACTCCCCCTAAAGTTTATATCCATAATAGATATAAACTTTTAAGGATTTGAAAATTTTGAAGAGAAATCTTTTTGTGATTTTTGCTTTCTTCACTGTACAAGAAGTTGAGTTATACCTTTCTTTGGGATCATATCAATCTTACCTTTCACAAGTGCAAGCAATTGTTAGTAAAACAGACATGGTCATGAACATATTGATTGCAGGTATGTTTGTCCTCTTAAACTCATACTTGGTTAATATTCTGATGCAAATGATCTTATCATGTTTTTGAGTTGATTGGGTATTCAACATGTACCTCACACTCAAAAGCATGGCAAGGTCAGCCATCTGCATGCAATGTATGGTAGAACTTTCAATATCTTACATGACCAGGTTACTTAAGGTATGAAATCTCATTTGCTTGATCCTCATTGGGATTCTTTTGTTTTGATCCTTTTATGAGTTTGATCCATATTGGGATTCTTTTAACTTCACTTTGGAAGGTGATCTCTAAGGATTCTTTTGTTTCATTCACTTGAAATGTTTTTGATCTTTTGATTCATCCAAATTGGATGTGTTCCATATTGGGAATCTTGAAGGATCATAACATCAGCACTATGTGCTTGTTTCTCCAGGTCATTGCTTAGCAAAACAAAGGAGGAACTGATGTGAGTAAAAGAGATTCATAAGTCATCATTACCTGGGGTGTTTAGGTTGCTACACACACACATTTGGATAAGCCAAAACTTACACATACTATGAGATGACAGCATCACAGTTGAATATAAGCTTTAATTTATCACTGCATGTGGTTTCTTTTCCAAGTTGAGCCTACCAACATATCAGATAAGTCATGTCAGTCATTTGAGTTAAATAAATAAGCACAGTGAATGATATAATGACTGTAATTATATCATTTCCCTAGGATAAACTGTATACTTCTTCTTTTGACTTCATTTTGGTAATTTTTGAACTATTTGAATGTTTTTTTTGTTGATTTTCATTTTACTCAAGATTAATCATGCCAATTGATTGAACTAAGAATTCAAATCTGGTTGGATCAAATGCCTTAGTGAATAAATCAGCTAATTGATTATCAGTGTGAACTTGCATCAATTTGATTAATCCTTTTTCAGCACAATCTCTCAAAAAGTGATATCTAATTTCAATATGTTTTGTTTTTGAGTGTTGAACTGGATTATTTGTTATAAACATAACTGCTGTCTTGTTAATGTAAATTGGAGTGTCCAGAAAGTTAAAACCATAATCAAGCATCTGGTTTTGAATCCAGAGAACTTGAGAAAAGCATGCAGATGTTTCTATATACTCAGCTTCTGCTGTTGAGACAGAAACATTGGTTTGCTTTTTGCACTGCCAGGATACCATGCTGGGACCAAGAAATTGACAACCGCCAGAAGTGGATTTTCTGTTGAAGTTACATCCCCCATAGTCACTATCAGTGTATGCATAGAGATTGAAATCTCCTTCCTTTGGATACCATAGTCCAAGAGCAGGCTTGCCCTTTAGATATCTGAATATCCTCTTGACTGCATTGACATGAGATTCCTTGGGATCTGCTTGATATCTGGCATACACACAAACACCAAACATAATGTTAGGCCTACCAGCTGTTAGATACATTAGTGAACCTATCAGGGAATGATAGTGTGTCTGATCCACAGATTTGCCTTCAGGATCAGGTCCAATCTTCACTTTAGTATCCATAAGAGTTCTGATGGACTGACAGTCAGCAAACTTGAATTTCTTCAGCATTGTTTCCACATATTTTGATTGATTGATGAAGATTCCGTCCACTGTCTGTTGGAGTTGTACTCCCAGAAAGAAAGTGAGTTCTCCCATAGCACTCATTTGGAATTTTGAATGCATGAGATCTTCAAAGTCTTTACATAGAATCTTGTTTGTTGAGCCAAAAATGATATCATCCACATATATCTGTACAAGCAACATGTCCTTTCCTTTTCTTTTTTGAAGAGGGTCTGATCAATCTTTCCTCTCTCATAACCATTATCAAGAAGGAACGATGAAAGAGTCTCGTACCACTTCCTTGGAGCATGATAAAGACCATACAAGGCTTTGTCTATCTTGTACACCCTGTGGGGAAAATCTGGGTCTTCAAATCTAAGAGGTTGACTCACGTAGACCTCTTCAGCAATCTTTCCATACAGAAAGGCACATTTCACATCCATTTGATAAACAGTGAATTTCATGGATGATAAATATGCAAGAAAGATTCTTATGGCTTCTAGTCTGGCTATAGGGGCAAATACTTCATCATAATCAATTCCTTCTTCTTGTGTGTATCCCTGAGCTACTAGTCTTGCTTTGTTTCTAATGACGATTCCCCTGTCATCAGTTTTGTTTCTGTATAGCCACCTGGTACCGATAGGGTATTGTCCTTCGGGGAGATCTACCAGCTGCCATACTTCTTGTTTCTTGAATTGCAACAACTCTTCCAGCATTGCTTCAATCCAACTGTTGTCTTGAAGAGCCTCTTTGATATTTTTGGGTACTGTTTGACACAGAAAGCATGAGAACAAGCAGATGTTTGCAATGCTTGACTTGCTCCTTGTCACACGTTCATTTAGTTCACCAATGATGTTGTCAACTGGATGATTTTTGCGTATTCTTGTAGTTGGAAATGAGTCACCAGCAATGGTTACATCAAGATTGGAGACATTCAGTTCATCTTGGTGCGTGGCAACTTTTTCTTGTACTGTTGGGGAGCTATGAAAGTAATCAAAATTTGTTCCAGTTCCTGCTTCAGTGTCAGCAGGGATTTGATTACTCCCATCATTTGAAGTTCTTTCAGTGTCAACTGGAGGGATGACATGAGTTTGAGTTCTAACTTCTTCTTGGTTTCTGGCTTCAATAGATGGCATCTCTGATGGAGAGGGTATTGTACTGGGACCATCCTCAATTGAAGCACTTTGATGTTAAACAGTATGTCTGACAGGATCAGCTTGTAGTGGAACCTCTTCATCAAGTTGCTCAGTAGATGTTGGAGGAATCATTGGAAGGTCACTCCTTCTTTCTACTAACGATGAAGGTACAGCTGATTGTAGGTTTCCTGCATTAGACGTGTGAAATCGGTCAAAAGATTTAGTAAATGAGTCAATATCAAACAATCAATCAGGACCATTAGTTGATTTGGGAAATCAATGTTCCTTGAATTGAACATTTGTTGATTCATTAATAATGTTTAATCTAGGACTAAACACTCTGTAAGCCTTTGAAAAGAAGAATAACCTACAAAGAATCCTTCATCAGACTTGGATGAAAACTTTCCCAAATGGTCACGGGTGTTTAATATTGAGACATGACAACCAAATGACTTGAAAAATCCAATGAATGGTTTTCTTTGAAAAATGAGTTCATAAGGTGTCTTATTACTTTCTTTGACGATCAAAGTTCTATTTTGTACAAAGCATGATGTGTTAACTGCTTCTGCCCAAAAGGTGATTGGCAGTTTAGCATCTGCTAGCATAGTGCGTGCTTCTTCAATTAGTGTTCTATTTCTCCTTTCAGCTACTCCTATTTGTTGAGGAGTTCTAGCTGCACTAAATTGATGAGCTATGCCTTTGGTTGTACAAAAAGAACTCATATCTTCATTTTTAAATTCTGTCCCATTATCACTCCTGATTGTTTTGACTTTAAGATCAATTTGATTTTCAATTTTAGTGATAAAATCTTTTATTAATTAGGATGCTTCATTTTTATGAAGTAAGAAGAAGACCCATGTAAATCTAGAAAAGTCATCTATGATCACCAAACAATATTGCTTCTTTCCCATACTCATAACATGAGTTGGTCCAAAAAGATCCATATGAAGTAGTTTCAATGGAGAATTGTTGGTGTTCACCGACTTTAGCTTGTGAGACGACTTGTGTTTTTTTCCTTTGAGACACGCTGAACAGTGGTCAATGAATTCTTTTTGAGGTAAACCAATAACTTGATTTCCTTTGACCAGTCTGTTCATGTTTTTGAAATTTATGTGTCCCAATTATCTGTGCCAAAGTTGTGATTCATCAAAAGATGCTTTTGATAGAAGACATGTTTCTTCTTTCGGTGATGCGGAATTGAGGTTAATGACATAAGTGTTATTCTTCCTCGGTGTTTTCAAGACAACCCATTCTTCAGGAATTTGAAACCCTGGTCTCAGAATGTAGCAATGAGTGTCAGTGAAGTGAGTGGAATATTTCTTGTCACAGATCTGAGACACGCTGAGAAGATTGAAGTTCAGTTGTTCGCAGTAATTCACTCTGTCAAAGCTCAGCATTCCACTTGTCACAGATCCTTCACCTGTAATTCTACCACCTTGTGAATCTCCTCCAAATGCCACAGTAGTTCCTTGAATGTGCTTAAAATCATGAAGGAGGGAATGATCTCCAGTCATGTGTCGGGAGCATCAACTGTCCACATGGTTAAAACTGTTGGACCTGTATGAATGACCCTACAAGCACAGAAAGAACTAATTAGAGTGTGAAACCCAAGCCATGATGGTCTTGGGCTTACCGTTTCTATCCATGATAGTAACCTGTTGGTATTTTCCTCTAAACTGGGGCTTTGGTGATGAGGTCAGGCTTGATTTGTTTCTGAAACTTGAATGGTTTATTATATCAACTGAAGAGTCAGATGAGTATTCAAACCTTTGATCCCTGTTTCTTTTCAGAAATTGGATTCGTTTTTTGTTATCAAACTTGGTTTTAGAATTATAAAAATCATTAGTTTGTTTGACTACTTGATTTTTATATCTTTGGATTCTGTTTGAAGTTTTCAGATTTTTCACATCATCATCAGACTTAGAAACTTTGTGATGAGGACGACCATTGATATTTTGTTTCTCAGACATGATTGGAGGGATAGGCTTGTTCTGAGGTATTCTCAATCCCTTTTATTTAAAGAAACAATCAAATGTATTGTGATTTGTCATGTTGTAGACAGAACAGTATTTGTTGAAATAACAGTTCTTGGTGGAGTGATTGTTCATATCACAGATTGAACAGTATTGATTGTAAAAGCATTTATCTATTCTGTGATTAGACCTCTCACACACATCACAGTACATGTGTTTGTTTCTAGCTACTGACCCTGGTGTTGAGGATTTTGTAGCTTTGACAGATTTGGAATTAGATTCATTCCTTGGTTTTGATGAGACATCCTGATCAACCTTGTTGGTAGTTTGTTTCACAACACTACTGACTTTGCTTTTCTGAGGCTGCTCATGCTTTCTTGATCTTTGCCTAATCTCTTTTTCAAATTGGTTCACATACTCTTTGTTGAAAATATCAAAGCCAACCCCTTGCTTTGATTTTGAAGTTTGAGGGTCTGAGTTAGTTTTAGCTTTTGTGACCCGAAAAACTTTTCTTTTGATGGATGGTGAATCATTGTCTGATTTGCTTGAATTTTTGGAGAGTTTATCTCACTATCAGATCTACTTTCAGTAGGTAGATTCACCCTATCAGCTTTTATTTTCTTTTCCTTGGAAATTGCAAGAATGAATTTCACAAAAGGAACAATAGCCTTGATTGGGCTGTGTGACATCCGTCACCTTCAGGTTTGTCAATTGACTCAAATCCGTTAATTCTTTTCTTCTCGTGCATTTATTACTATTTTGCGTAAATAATTTATTTTCGATCGAATCTCTTCGCGTATCTGTCTCATGTTAACCCTAATATTATTTATTATATTTTTATATAATATAAATTTATTAACATTACAAATGAATATTTAATATTTTTTTGTATTATTATTATTAATATTATTATCATTATGATTATAATTAAAATTATACTGTATCATTATTATTAAGAATTATTATTATTATTATAACTATTTTTAAATTAATAAAAGTATTATTAATATTATAATTAAAGTTCAGGGTTTAAATGGTAATTTAGTAAAACTTGAGGGAATAATTAATTTAAAGTTGTGGACTAAATTGCAATAATTAAAAATATATATACAATCGGCGCACCCTATTTCGGCCGCCCTCCCCTTCGAAATTCCACCGTGAACCACCACCATTAAGCTACCAATTCGCCGTTGTTTCGCCGCCGATCGTCCGCCATCGGTTGCCGTCGCACCACCGTTTAGCCGTTTCGCAGGTATCCGGTCATTTCGAACCTCGTTTTATTCTGTTTCGTTACGTTTCGTTTCGGTTTTTGTCTCGGTTTGAATCGGTTCGTTTTGGGTTGTTTCGTAAGCCTTCGTGTGTGCGTATGTATGTATTTTGTGCGTATGTATGTATTTTGTGCGTATAAACATACAAACAAACCCAGTATGTCTCACTCAAGAGCAGGGTCTGGGAGGGGTAGGTGGTGGCAAGTCTTTCCTCTATCTAGATAGGTAGAGAGACCGCTTCCAAAGAGACCCCTGGCTCGATAGCAAAAGCAGTAACGCTAACGAATAAACATATAATCAAACAGACGATATGTGGTATATGGTATATGGTATATGGTATATGGTACAGCACACATCAGACGACAAATATTAAAATATCACCAAAAGGAAGTATAAAATGAACAAGCATGTATCAGGGAAGCCACAAGTTTCCCCTAAAAAGGTCCAAGCGTATTACATACACATCAGGCCCCGTAACAATTAATCCCAGTCATTTCCTAGCTACAGAAACCACTAAAAGTCCTTAATTTTGATCCTACGCCTCCACTCACTCCTATCCTCGATCATGTGCTCAGAGAGGTGCAAGTGTACCATATCCTGCCTAATTCTCTCTTCCCAAGTCAACCTAGGTCTTCCTCTACTCTTCCTACCCTCTATGATGATGTTCTCCACTGCTCTGACCGGTGCTGCCATTGGTCTCCTCTTGACATGTCCATACCATCTTAATCTTCCCTCTCGTATTTTATCTGCAATAGAAGCCACTTCTAGCTTCTGTCTAAACACTTCGTTTCTTATCCGATCCAGTCTTGTATGGCCACACATCCACCTTAGCATTCGCATTTCCGCAACCTCTATTTGTTTCTCGTGCGATTTCTTTATGGCCCAGCAGTCTGTTCCATATAGCATAGCTGGGCGTACCGCTACTCTGTATAGTTTTCCCTTGAGTTTTGCTGGAAACCTCTTATCACATAGGATCCCTGCTGCTGCTCTCCACTTACACCATCCTGCTTGGACACGGTGAGCTACATCGCTGTGTATCTCTCCGTCCTCCTGCAGGTACGAGCCCAGGTATTTGAATCTAGATGTCCGTGGTACCGGCATACCCTGGATACTAATTTGGGTGTCCTCTTCCTCGTCTCCACCAAAGTTACAATGCATGTATTCCGTCTTAGAGCGGCTTATCGTTAATCCTCTGCTCTCTAGCGCTGCTCTCCACTGCTCTAGCTTGTCGTTAAGCATCATTTTAGATTCTGATATTAAGACAATATCATCCGCGAAGAGCATGCACCACGGGACTGACTGTTGTATATGCTTAGTCATCTCATCCAACACTAGTGTGAAGAGAAATGGGCTCAATGCCGATCCTTGGTGTAGTCCCACTTCCACTGAGAATGAGTCTGTGTCTCCTACCGGTGTTCGCGCACATGTTTTTGCCCCATCATACATATCCTTAATTAATTTGGTATACCTCTCTGGTACTCCTCTATGTCGTAGGCTTTCCCAAATTAGTTGTCTCGGTACACTGTCGTAGGCCTTTTCTAGGTCTATGAATACCATATGGAGGTCCCTTTTCTTTTCTCTATATTTCTCCATTATCCGTCTTATGACGTGTATGGCTTCTGTTGTAGAGCGTCCTGGCATAAATCCAAATTGGTTTATTGCTATCTGGGTTTCCCGTCTAATCCTCGTGTCAATAACTCTTTCCCATAGTTTCATCGTGTGACTCAGTAGCTTTATTCCCCTGTAGTTTTCGCAACCTTGGATATCTCCTTTTTTCTTATATATGGGGACTATGACACTGGTTCTCCACTGGTCTGGCATCTTCCCTGTCTTAAAGATAGTGTTGAATAGATCTGTTAGCCATTGGAGACCCTCATCGCCCAGGCATTTCCACACTTCAATCGGTATGTTGTCTGGCCCCACCGCTTTAGCCCTACCCATTTTCTTCATAGCTCTTTTTACTTCGTCTACTGTGATGCTTCTACAATAGCATAGGTTTTGTTGCGTTGTTTGGGTTGTTCTATCCATCTCCATTTGTTGGTTTGGGTTGCTTTTGTTGAATAAATCATCGAAGTAAGTTTTCCATCTCTCCTTGATATCTTTCTCCTTCACCAAAACCTTCTCATCCGCCGCCTTTATGAACTTAACCATTCTCAGGTCCTGTCTGCTTCTTTCTCTTGCCTTGGCTATCTTAAACATGTCATGCTCTCCTTCTTTCGTCTCTAATCGCTTATACATGTTTTCGTATGCCGCGTTCTTTGCCTCTGACACCGCTTTTTTTGCTTGTCTCTTAGCGTCCCTGTACTTTTGTTTTAGCTCTGCGTGTTCTTCCTCACTGTTACATCGTATGAGCTCTCTAAAACTTTGTTGTTTGATACGTATCTTCTCCTGTACATTTTCATTCCACCACCATGTTTCCTTATGACCAACTGTCCTTTTTGTTGTAACTCCAAGCGTTTCTTTAGCTGCTTGGGTGATCCTAGTTGCCATAGCCTCCCACTTTTGGTTTGCGTCTTCATGTGGCCCATTTTGGTTCATTGGGATGACTTTATCTGTAAAAAGGGTAATCTTTTCGTCTTTGAGCTGACCCCATCTGATCTTGGGTGTAACTCTCCTGTTCCGTTGGGCAATTGGCCTCCTGACTCGTATATCCGCCACCAACATATGGTGTTGCGTCACAACTGTCTCTCCCGGGATTGCTTTACAGTCTTTCCACGGGCTATGGTCTTCTCTCCTCGTTAATAAGTAGTCTATCTGTGTGTGTCTCCCGCCGCTGCTAAATGTAACTAGATGTGAATCTCTTTTCTTAAAAAACGAATTTATGATGCCTAAGTCATGCGCTACTGCAAATTCAAGCAGCTCCCTACCGCCGTCATTCCTAAGACCATACCTGTATCCTCCATGCACCAGTTGGAAATGCTCATTATCCCTTCCGATATGTCCATTAAAATCTCCTCCTATGTATAACTTCTCTTCTCTAGGTATGTTGGCCATAACGTGGTCTAAACTCTCCCAGAACCTCCTTCTTTCCGTTTCCCCTAGTCCAACATGCGGTGCATACGCACTAACTACCGTCACTACCTCATCTCCTATTACTATTCTTAGCAACATAATTCTATCATTGTATCTTCTCACCTCCACTACATTATCTTGGAGTTCCTTAGCAACTAGAAAACCTACTCCGTTTTTAGTTCCATCAGACCCTGAATACCATAGTTTATAACTATCGCACTCTTTTGCTCTCCCACCTCGCCATCTAGTCTCCTGCAGGCATGTTATGTGGACCCTACGTTTCTTCAGCACATCAATTAGCTCTAGTAACTTACTAGTTAATGTTTCTACATTCCACGATGCCACTCTTAATCTACAGACCTTATTCCCTGTCTTCGCACCTCTCCTCACCGAACATGATCTCGGGGCAGCATAATGGCTCCTACTATCTATTATACCAGACAGAGTACACTAAAACCGCAAAAAAATAAAAACACGGACAACACACTTAGAAAGAAACCAAACACAGATAAAGCACGATCAAAAGGACTTGTCACACGTGGTCAACCATACGCTATGGGACACGCTATGGGACACGCTATGGGCACACGCAGTAATCAACACACAAAGTCAGCCAACAATATACGACTTACTCAGCAATTATACAACTAATCAATTACACAACTAATCAGCAAGTTATAACAACTAGTCAATTAGGCACAAACCAGTCAGCCAACAATATACAATATACAACTAATCAGCCACAATATACAATATACAACTTACTCAGCAATTATACAACTAATCAATTACACAACTAATCAGCAAGTTATAACAACTAATCAGTCAGGCACACACGTGATGCACAAATAGATAAGATGTATATCAGAATCAGATGCTGGTACCCCTAACCCAGCCAAACAAATCTAAATATAAAGGAAAAAAGATAAAGCAAAGAAAGATATCACCGTGGGGTTGACCCAAGTTAGGGTTCTCCAAAGCGGTGGAGTCTGTAACCTTCAAGGGTTACAAGTCTTCACAGAAGAAGCTTAATATCCAAGCCGTAACCCGTAACCTTTGAGGGTTACAGGGTTTTAATCTTCGCACAGCTTCACGCGAAACAGTGATCCAAAGAATTAGGGTTTTCTCGAACCCTATCCTTCACAATACTTCGAACACCAATCGAGGAACCAATCTTCGTGAAACAACAAACCAAAGACCAAAAAACCAATCGGAACACCAATCGAGAACACCGATCGGAACACCAAAACCAATCGGAACAACAATCGGAAGTCACGAGATAACAGCCACGAGCACAGATCCAGAGACGAAAAACCGAAACCAAGGAAGAAGACGAACCAGGGTTTCAAGAAACACCAAAACCAATCGGAAACACCAATCGGAAGTCACCAATCCAACTTCGTGAAACACCAAAACCAAAACCAGATCCAGAGACGAAAACCAAAGAAGAATACAGATCCAGGGTTCCAAAACCAAAACCATGGAAGAAGACGAACCAACTTTGCGTGTGTGTGTGTGTGTCGAGAAGCAAAAACACAGCAGCCGAAGGCTGCTGTGTGCATGAATGTATATGCTGTATGTATGTATGTTACTGTGTATGTATGTATATTGCTGTGTATGTATGTATGTTGCTGTGTATGTATGTATGTTGCTGCGTTTGTATGTATGTTTTGTGCAGTGTGTGTGTATGTATATGCACATATGTGTGCGTGGCAGTGTGTATGTATGTAATAGGTGTATGTGCTTGCTTATACGTATTAGTGTTGTTCGTATGTATGTATATATAGGTTGGATGTGTGCAATGATGTGTGTACATATATGCAACAGTTTGTGTGTTGATTGTGTATGCGTGACGTGTGTGTTAGAGAGTACATATGTGTCTGTGTACGTGATGTATGTGTGTGTATGTGTAATACCGTGTATATATATATATGGTAGTGTGTGTGTATGTAACCGTGTATGCATATATGTTAGTATATATTGTGTGTGAGCTTTGTATGTATGTATTGTGTGAGTGTGTGTTTAGGTGTGTGTAGTACATGTTGTTATTATTGTTATTATTATTATTATTATTATTATTATTATTATTAATTATTCTTATTTTATTATTAATAAAAATTACCTTATTATTATTACTAACAATATAATTAGCATTATTATTACATGGTGTGTTGGTTGTATATCAAATTGTGTGCGTGTCGCGCGTTGAACCTGAACCGACCTGAAACCGACCGAACGTACTCCTTTTCTCATAGAACATGTTTAAGTTCTAATCATAATTATTATAGGTGTTTGAACATTCGTTGCTCGCATTCTCTGAAGTGCTTGTTCTATTTATTTCATCATACTTAAGGTGAGTTTCGCGGCCCCGTTTTCATATTAACCATTTACAAATTAAGGGGGAAAAGTATGCTCACCCTTTTTATGCTGTGAACATATTCAATTATTTTAGGACTGTCGTGTTTACATGTTTGCAAGTAATTATCTGGTACATGCATGAGTTGTCTTTGTGGTTCTGTTTCACAACTATTTAACTCCGGTGTTGGAGCCGACGGACAGGTATTGGTAGTACTATTGGGCTGACACCCCCATCCTAGGGTTGGTATACTAGTTAATTACCAACTATGGCCAGGTACGGGTCTAGGATGAATATGTTCTGACAAATTCTTTGTGTACGTCATAGGATTAGTTGTGATGCTCATGTGATATTACTTGTTGATAACTGTATGCACGCATGTCCTACTACACTATTACACAGCATCAAGTTTTGTTATTATTTAAACCTGCGAACTCACCAACATTTTGTTGACCATTTTGAGCATATCTTTTCAGGTAACAATCATTGAGGATTGCTAGGGTTGCTGCCTTAGTGATGACCTTAGGCTTACATCATTTAAGCTTGGATGTCTTCATCTGTTGCATTTGACATTTACTTGTTTTTCACATTTGTTTACTCTATCCCGGGTTGTGGGACTTATACTTAATTGTTTTGTATGACTATGTTTGTCGTGGAACTGACTAACCATGACACAAGTCTCCATTTGTGTCCGGTGACGTCATGACATGTTGGTCTTCATCATTTATTGCAACTCTATTAACTTAACAATGTGTTATGACGATCCCGTCCGATACATCCTCGAGTTTCCGCTATAAGCGGGGGTGTGACAGATTGGTATCAGAGCCATTGGTTATAGAGAATTAGGCAATTCACTTGACCTAGACTATAACCCAGGAACCTTCATGTAGAATGCATGCTAGGACTGTATGCTTCTGATATTGCATGTTCGTTCCTCTTATTTTATTTATTCTATTACATCATTGCTTGATCTATATCACCCTGAGGAAAGGTATCTATACCTTCTCCTTATAGGATGGCCTATACTGGATTTTCCGTTCCCTCTGCACATCGCATTACCTTACAAGCTACGGGTACTGGACCCGGAGGAATCATCATGGAACAAGAACTACGTAAGACTTCGGACACTGAGTTCGAGCTTGAGGAAGTTAAGTCTATCAACTTTGAAGGAGAAGGGAAAGACAACCCTGTAGTATGAGAACTGTCCATTATGCGGGCTACATCGGCCATCCCTGCCGTCGCAACAAATTCTAATGAACCCTAGTTTGAGGAGTCGCGAAGAATGCCCCAAGGCGGGACCCTGAGTGTCAGGTTACCCAGAGGGTTGCAACGACTGGATGGAACAGGACTAGTAAGTCATATGATGGCAAAGAAGAGGGAATTCTCGGTCAACCACATCAGATTTGAAATGTCCGTTGATGAGATTAGCCTGTGGGGTGAGTACCCGGATCAGCATCCGAGCCCCTCTAAATCACTCGACAGTAAAGACAGCCATGCCAGGTGACGTACGAGTTAGAACAAAGAAACAGAGCTCCAAGACTTAACTTATCCTCGTCTCTTTTGACACTTTTTGTGCCTTATTCAACTTGTCAGACTAAACGAGAATGCTATACTTACATCTTTGGATACTATGGTGAATGAATATCGGAATGCCATTGATTTATGGGCATGAGTAATCTACATGATTCGCTTAAGTTGAATGATATCAATGCTGTGAATTATCCATTGTGCGGTGATGCCCGCCTTATGTGCCAACTATGACTACCCGGTTGGGAGATCTTGGGCTGTTATATTATGTGTCGTGCCTTGCGAAGGCCTCGGAAAAGGAGTTTCTTCCGTCATGCGTGCGGTTGTAAACTCAACTGGGGGATTGACATGACAGTAAGAATTCTTTTAAAGAGCTTTGAAAGTTGGGTCAAATCCTACCACATACGTTTATTGAGGAGAGTTAAGTGCTGCAAAATTTTGTGTAGGACCTATATATTGAATGTTACAACATGATCATGGCAGTCAATTTAACAACAACCAAGACCCACGGCGTAGTCGGGCTAGATAACAACAATTCCGTACATCAGATTATACAAAACGGACTACCTAGACGTCCTTTACTAGAGTGAATGCTCTTTCGGGCGTTCCTCTATACTCAGCAGGAGAAGTTAACTCTGAAAGGGAAGCTGAGTCGACCATGCAATGCAAATTATCATTATGGGTGCACACGTAATTGTAATTTGCCATGCATGCGAGACCCGGCAAACCGTTTCGTGGGATAATGGTCATAGTAGTACGAATCCTCCTCATGCTCGGGGAATGATAGAATCCCTATTATCATGATAATTTTAGTTGATAAGCACCGAAATCGATTATCCAAGAACTCATACAAACAAATCGGAAGCCTTAGCAAGGATCACATCGAACTTCATAACCCGACATCTATGGGACATTTCTTTCGCGTTCGCCTCCGTGAACGTGTTTACTGCGTGTACAGAGTACTATTGCTCCTTGGCAGATTCTAACATGATTTGAAGGAAGTGACGGGAGTCATATGACCAGTTTGGGAATCGTCCTCGGTATGCGTGGGTGTGGTGGGAACGCTGCCGGGAACCCTATATATAAACACCTTCGCTATACCAGGGGCATGACCGGGCTGGGCTGTGTGATGATCCGGCAGAGTTACAAATGGATAGTTTGAGACGCCCAAATCGAAGGAGTTTGGCAGGTTGCTGGAACAATAGTTTCAATCCGTTGCATCGAGAACACAGAAATGGGTATAGACCTTAAGAGCAGTATCATAAACTAAAAGACAAGAGTGGCGATTAGCCACTAGAAGGCCAGCCACTACCATGGGGTAGAAAGGATTGAGTATATACGGTTTTGAACAAGTACGTGACCTCTTTGGTCAAGATATAAGCATTGACCGTTGGAGTGGAAACAAATATGAGAATGGATTTACTTTACCGATTCCGTAAGTCGACAAAAGAGATGTTATGCTCGTGTCACGTGAGCCAACATAATGGGCAAATACCATAGAAGAGCGGGCACTGTAGCTCGGGGAATAGTGAATGTTACTCCACCTCAACCATTAGAGCATAACACAGAAGGACCGTAGAAGCTTTGGAGACTATTAGTGAAATATGAACGGGAGATAAGGAAATCAAGAAAACCTAACTGGTGCTACAGTGGAAAGGAAAACAGTAAATAGGAAGATGGAAGATACCCCTGTGGTATGAGATTCCTTAGAGGTACTTCTTAACGACTGTTCAACTTACCCCAATTTGACAAGTGGAAACTTAAATAGATCAAATTCCTGGAACTACAACGATGGTGAGAACGTCTTATCAGCTAGAACCTTCAGAAAGGAAATAACCATCAAGTCAGGTGCAAGACTATAGAGTAGGGTCTCATTTGGGCAAGCCACCCATAATGGAAGCACTAACATCATTGTCAAAATGAAGTATCGGCTGCCTCGCGTATGCATCGTTTACTGCGTCCGAGCCAGGCCGACTGTGAAGGATTGACTTCATCTTCCCAGAATCAGCAATTCGTTCGATCAGTTACCGCGAACACTGTAGTTCTCAAGTAGTGATCCTCGTCCGCGATATCAACAGTCAGGGATCCATGATGTCGAAGTACCAAAGAAAATGTCTAGAACTTGGTTTGGACGCGAAGAGTCCTTAAATTAGGTTGTTCGGGCTTTCTAACGCACTAACAGTACCCATGAATCCGAGGAGTCGAGGGGACGACCTGATTAAGGTAAAATCATGACTGTAATTATGGATTACATCCCTAACTACTCTCGAATCAAGGATAGACCGATACAAACATTTGGAGGTAAATTGTGCTGCAAGAAGGAGAGTTAAGCTAAGTTTTGAATTCCGAGTTGGACTCGGGAAAGTTTTTCGGACCCATGGTCCATGAACACGTTGACCTGGAAAGATCTAAGCGGTTAAGAAGTGGGGGGAAAAATTTAAGATGCTATCGGAAATACGGTAACACTTAGAAATGATGGGACACTACCATCGAACCATCGCTACATCCCTATAATCACTCAACTATTGATGCCATTAATTCAGGAAGACAAGGGTTTGAATAGAGACGTGCACAGAACTAGACGTTTCAAATGCTGAAAGTGAAATTAGGGATGTGCCAATATTGCCCTTTCCAGTTGGAACGAAGGATCTTGCAATATATGACATTGCCATATCACGGAGATTGGAACATGCGTCAGGACAGAAAGGCAAAGAAACTCACACACGTTTTGCAACAGTAAAAGTGCATGAAAAGGGACTATACACCGCAGGATCCAGAGTAAACATTGTGGTATTTGCACTAAGACATGAATACGTTACATGTATGAGGTTGAGTGTATCATTTACACGGACTGTAAGAGTCCCTTACGCATCCTTGATTTGAACTCGACAAGCATCAGTGATGAGGGATGGAACTCCCTATAGAATCTAGATGCGTAATCTGGCGTCATTAGGTAAGATAAACATGGTGACTGAAGCTAAACTGTAGAACACATATGGAACCACATTGTGCTTGGGCATATGGAGATAGTAATGCAACAAGTTTGTGAGTCAAATCCTTATAGCATGAAGCGAAGTATTGGAAGGAGGAAACATCTTTTGGGAAAGAACTCCAAGGTTTGAATAAACAGACGAGTTGCAATGTAGGCGATATACAACATTTCATGAATCGTTCGGGGGTACCTAAATCAAGGAGATGCTCGTACCCTAGCCATGAACGAAGCTCAAACACAAAGGCATTTCGCCTACCCTGGCACCAATAAGATGCACCATGATCTCGAGGGTCTGCATGGGTGGCCAGACACGAACAAGGACATTATTACGTGTGCCAGTAGATGCTTAACACGCACGGAAGTTCAAAATTGAACACTTGGAACCATCAGGATATTCCGCATTCGAAAACTCCCAACCCATAAAAGGAAGATATAGCTATGAATACTGCTATCAGACTTATGAGAATGTGTAGCAGACAATACCTGATAAAACTTACAATGGAACGAATGATGAAATCCGCTCGCCTTCATACCAATTAAGGGGATTATCAAAGGTATAGTCAACAAGGTTGACCAAAAGTAAGAACATGACAAGGCATGAAGTGCCCGTGTCAATCATACCCGGTCGAAACAACGACTGTATCGTGGTTTTGTCAGACACCGCAAAATGCAATGAGCACTTAATTAGAAATCGAGTGTTACTTATCATCTCAATAGACGGTCGAGGTGAACGTACGATTCAAGCATTGGATGTCATGTCGAAAACATGTGAAACTGACCATGTGGTAGTTGGAGCAACCTTCTACCGTTAAAAGATCATACTTACAACATCAGCGATTACCCAAGTATTGGCAGTTATCCGATTGGATCAATAAAAGTACCCTATTCATGAGACGATGATAGGTGTGAATCAGTTAACAAGTTTGAAAACCAATTATTAAACAATAAGCAGGACTCTTGGGAATAATACAGGCTTGAACAATCCGAGTACGCCATTAAGGTTATGCTGATAACCGTCAGAAGTCCTTGGAAAAATTTCTTGGAAGAGAAACTGTATCATTCTAGAAATCTGGGGGGAGTTAACCCCAAGGTATGTTGTATCATTCGAAGCCACGGAAAGAACAGGTCTCACACTATTGACTGAGACTGCTTCAAAAAATTAATGATAAACATGATACGTATTTCATATGAAACCTCCGAACATGCCTGACTGGCAAACCTCGTAGTGAATTGATTAAGGTAAGCAAAACACATGGAAAGCTTTATCTATTCAAATAACCCATAGAGATTGTGGATCGATAAGTCAAACAACAGAGTTGTTATTGGGTATCGATTGTTCGTGTGCATTGGAACTTTAGATGAGGACCAAATGTTACTTTGGAACGGGAAAATCAGAACAAATCTAATATCCTTTTATTCATGGATATCACCTTTGAAATCTAACTCCATCTGAATTTCGGGACGAAATTCTCTCAACTGAGGGATACTGTGACATCCGTCACCTTTAGGTCTGTCAATTGACTCAAATCCGTTAATTCTTTTCTTCTCGTGCATTTATTATTATTTTGCGTAAATAATTTATTTTCGATCGAATCTCTTCGCGTATCTGTCTCGTGTTAACCCTAATATTATTTATTATATTTTTATATAATATAAAATTTATTAACATTACAAATGAATATTTAATATTATTTTTGTATTATTATTAATATTATTATCATTATGATTATAATTAAAATTATACTATATCATTATTATTATTAAGAATTATTATTATTATTATAACTACTTTAAAATTAATAAAAGTATTATTAAATATTATAATTAAAGTTCAGGGTTTAAATGGTAATTTAATAAAACTTGAGGGAATAATTAATTTAAAGTTGTGGACTAAATTGTAATTATTAAAAATATATATACAATCGGCGCACCCTATTTCGGCCGCCCTCCCCTTCGAAATTCCACCGTGAACCACCACCATTACGCCACCAATTCGCCGCCGATCGTCCGCCGTCGGTTGCCGTCGTACCACCGTTTAGCCGTTTCACAGGTATCCGGTCGTTTCGAACCTCGTTTTATTCCGTTTCGTTACGTTTCGTTTCGGTTTTCGTCTCGGTTTGAATCGGTTCGTTTTGGGTTGTTTCGTAAGCCTTCGTGTGTGCGTATGTATGATTTTGTGCGTATGTATGTATTTTGTGCGTATGTATATGTATATGTTGTATATGTGTGTGTGTGTCGAGAAGCAAAAACACAGCAGCCGAAGGCTGCTGTGTGCGTGAATGTATATGCTGTATGTATGTATGTTACTGCGTATGTATGTATATTGCTGTGTATGTATGTATGTTGCTGTGTATGGATGTATGTTCCTGCGTTTGTATGTATGTTTTGTGCAGTGTGTGTGCATGTATATGAACATATGTGTGTGTGGCAGTGTGTATGTATGTAATAGGTGTATGTGCTTGCTTATACGTATTAGTGTTGTTCGTATGTATGTATATATAGGTTGGATGTGTGCAATGATGTGTGTACATATATGCAACAATGCGTGAGGTGTGTTAGAGAGTACATATGTGTCTGTGTACGTGATGTATGTGTGTGTATGTGTAATACCATGTATATATATATATGGTAGTGTGTGTGTGTATGTAACCCTGTATGCATATATGTTAGTATATATTGTGTGTGAGCTTTGTATGTATGTATTGTGTGAGTGTGTGTTTAGGTGTGTGTAGTATATGTTATTATGTTATTATAATTATTATTATTACTATTATTATTATTATTATTATTATTATTATTATTATTATTATTATTATTATTATTATTATTATTATTATTATTATTATTAGTTATTCTTATTTTATTATTAATAAAAATAACCTTATTATTATTACTAACAATATAATTAGCATTATTATTACATGGTGTGTTGGTTGTATATCAAATTGTGTGCGTGTCGCGTGTTGAACCCGAACCGACCCGAAACCGACCGAACGTACTCCTTTTCTCATAGAACGTGTTTAAGTTCTAATCATAATTATTATAGGTGTTTGAACGTTCGTTGCTCGCATTCTTTGAAGTGTTTGTTCTATTTATTTCATCACACTCAAGGTGAGTTTCGCGGCCCCGTTTTCATATTAACCATTTACAAATTAAGGGGGAAAAGTATGCTCACCCTTTTTATGCTGTGAACATATTTAATTATTTTAGGACTGTCGTGTTTACATGTTTGTAAGTAATTATCTGGTACACGCATGAGTTGTCTTTGTGGTTCTGTTTCACAACTATTTAACTCTTGTGTTGGAGCCGACGGACAGGTATTGGTAGTACTATTGGGCCGACACTCCCATCCTAGGGTTGGTATACTAGTTAATACCAACTATGGCCAGGTACGGGTCTAGGATGAATATGTTCTGACAAATTCTTTGTGTACGTCATAGGATTAGTTGTGATGCTCATGTGATATTACTTGTTGATAACTGTATACACGCATGTCCTACTACACTATTACACAGCATCAAGTTTTTGTTATTATTTAAACCTACGAACTCACCAACATTATGTTGACCATTTTGAGCATATCTTTTCAGGTAACAATCGTTGAGGATTGCTAGGGTTGCCGCCTTAGTGATGACCTTAGGCTTACATCATTTAAGCTTGGATGTCTTCATCTGTTGCATTTGACATTTACTTGTTTTTCACATTTGGTTACCCTATCCCGGGTTGTGGGACTTATACTTAAATGTTTTGTATGACTATATTTGTCGTGGAACTGACTAACCATGACACAAGTTTCCATTTGTGTCCGGTGACGTCATGACACTTTGGTCTTCATCATTTATTGCAACTCTATTAACTTAACAATGTGTTATGACGATCCCGTCCGTTACATCCTCGTGTTTCCGCTATAAGCGGGGGTGTGACAGGCTGGTTGTTTTGATCACACTGACTGTCTTGTCTGAACACTCCTTGATTTTAATTGGGTGACCTAACTTGATTTTGTCCTCATTTGTTTCAATGTAAACACTAGGTTTGTTTTGAGGATTGGTGACTTGTTTTACTATTGTTTTAGGTTCAATAGTGTTAGGTTCATTTTCCTGTTTGAGTGTGACAGAATCAGGCATGACAGTGTAGTTGTCATTGTATGGTGGTGGACAAGAGTTGTATCCAATACCAGACATGTCTTTGGGATCCTTTTGAGAATCAAGCATCTCTTGCAGCTTTACTGATGACTGTTGAAACTTTTCCAGTTTCAGTTCAGTAAGATTTTGTTCAGTTTTAGATTGAGCTAATTTTCAGTCTGTTGCTCATTCTCAGCTGCAAGAGCGTACTTTTCACCATGCAATTTCTCAATGTCAGAGATGAGAGATTTAATTTTGAATTCAAATCTTTTTATTTCTCTCTTGAGTATCTCTGACTTGACCTTTTATTCTTTAATTTTATCAGCCAGTTTATAATTATGCTCTCTATAACCTTGCAGTTCATTAATGCATTTATCACTACAAAGGTTAGAATTTACCTCAGTAGGCATGGGAGAAGGTCCATCATTGATGTGAGCCATGAGTGCATGGTTTTGAAATTGGGGATTACTTCCTCAGTATACATGCTCCAGTCACACACTCCATCCTGCCTGATAACAAGAGCATTAGCTGATGACTGATTGCTTCCATAAGCTTGATTGGTCAGTTGAGGTTGAGTCTGATATGATTATTGATGATGATGAATCTGTTGTTGATGACTGTTGGAGTGAAAGATTGAAGATGGTTGTGATGATGACTGGCTCTGAGAAGGCCTTTGAGCATTGTAGTTTCTTCTGGGAGCATTGCATTCTCTAGAGAAGTGGCTAGTCATACCATAATTGAAACATTTCACTTTTGATTTGTCATATCCAAGCTTGGTGTTTTCATTAAGGTGAAGCTTTTTTCCTTTTCTGAAAAACTTCTTTGCTCTTATAGCAATCATGGCCATTTGTCATTGCAAGTCCATTTCCTCCACATCATCTGGATCCATTTCTTCCAGATCTTCTTGGATCAAATATGTAGATGTGAGTCTTCCATCCAAATAGGCTTCAAAGCTAGCAACAAATGCATTGTAAGTTGCTTTTTGTTCTTCAGATTTTGGATCATCAGGAGTAGGAGTTGCAGAGAATCCTGATGCTTGGTTTGTTGAAGTTGATGGGGAAGATGTTGATGGCTGTTGGATGGTGGGGTTGTAGTGAATCCAGTTGATTTAGCTTGATCCCTTAAGGAGATGAAATCATCCTCCTCAGTAATGAAGGCATTTTCCATAGAGTGAGTATCTGTGGGAAACTTGTATGCTTCAATTACTCGGGGTCCTCCCAGATTTCTGCTTCTTTCATCCAGTTCCAAAGCTTCTATGTTTGCTATCATGATGTCAAGGGTGGTGCTCTCCAAATCAAGAGTATTCTTTAGCATAGTTACATTTTGTTACCAATTTTCAGGAAGACTATGTAACATCTTCTTGTTTAACTCCTTTGACTTGTAAGTAACACCCATGATCTCTAAATCATTCACCAACTGCACAAATCTATTTAACTGTTTAGAGATGGACTCCCCTTTGGAGTGATGAAATGTCTCATACTGATTCACAAACTTGTCTTTGTTAATTTTAGCCACTTCACTGCTTCCTTCACACATGATTTGCAGAACATCCCATACAGCTTTTGCAGTGCCATACTTTTCCAATCTTTTAAGCACATCTATTTAAGTGCTTGAGTGAGTATGGAGTAAGCTTTGAGGTCAATCTTAATCTTCTTGTAATCATTATCATCAAGAGTAAGATCTTCAATAGGAATTCCTGAAGTCTTGTACAGTGCAGCTTGATCTACAGATAATGTAACTGGAATGTGTGGGCCTTTGCATATTGAGATCCAATAATCAGGATCAAAAACTGTAATATAGTTCATGAATCTGATTTTCCATTGTTTAAATTCAGATTTATGTTTGAGCATGGGTGGTTTTGAGGCACGCCCAAGTTCAGAATATTTATGTGAATCCATAGTTAACTGTTAGTTTTAACTTGTTTAGATTTGGATTTAAGTGATTTTTATGGTTAATTAGTCCAAATAGTCCAACAAGTCTGAACTTAGTCATGTAACAATGGATCTGCTGAGAATATGTAAATTTTAGTAAGAATATTCTGAACATTTGACTTTTGATTTTCTGTTTTTAATGACCATGCAACCTGAACTGTTTGTTCGAAGAGGAGACCTTCGGGTGAACAGTAGCAGTGGAGTATATCAGTGAGTATTCAGTTGGAATACCGAGAAGAGATGTTCGAAACCTCTAAACAACAACTCAATCAACATATCAATCGGGTTAAACCTAGATCTGAGTAGATCTGAGTAATAACCGAGAGCCAAAGCTCTGATACCAATTGACTGGGTTTGAGAATGATATTCTCTGTTGATATGAATCAATAAGGATCGAATATGAAGATTTTGTCAATGATTGAAAGGCGGAATCAACAATCAATGAACATAGAATACTTGATATACTCATAAATGCACTCTTGTATTGATTAGATGAACTGTTACAAAGTAATAGCTAGGGTTTAGCAAGCTACAGTAACAAGACAGCTAACATGGGAGAAACAAAGTATATTTTGATTGTCTATTCTAGTAAATGCAAAAGTCTCAAAAGTCCCACTTTCACATACGAGGTTTCTATTCTATTTATAGGCTGACTTACAGCTTGTACAAAAAGACTAAACTACCCTTACAAAATTACAGAACAGTCAGTCTAAGTCTTCATCCGCATTTGTCTTTTGTCATCCGCATTAACTAATGCGGATGAGTAAATCTTCATCAGCACTGATCTTCTATCAGCCGCATTAGTGTTTGGTCATCAGCATTAGTCAATGCGGATGAGCAAACACTTGGCGCATTTGTTGCTGGTCATCCGCATTAGTTAATGCGGATGAACAAATGCCTTGTCTGCATTTCATCGGCTGTCCGCATTAGTTAATGCGGATGAACAAATACTTGTCAGCATTTGTTCTTGGTCATCCGCATTGACAAATGCGGATAGCCGACACTTGTACTTTTTCTTCTTATGCAGAAACTTCTTTATCCGCATTTCTTCTTGGACTTGGGGAGATTTCCAACAGAACAACCATCCACCTCTTGAATTGGCATGTATGATCCTTTCAGGGTCCAACAGGAGGCAAGAAACAAAAAAGGAGAATGATGGTAGTGGTTGGCGACATCATGTGGAAAATAAGAAAAAATGGTGATGATTATGATGATTTAGAGATTCATGA
>CM044008.1:60295399-60472899 GCA_024085815.1 Flaveria linearis
TACGTCATTCTTTACGTTCTTTCATACATTTATTACACTACGTAATGTAATAACATAATATTTAACGTATTTTATAATATAATATAAATACGTTTGAATACCATTAAAAGATAACACATCATACATACCATACATCAATCATACATACTATAATCATAAACCATCCCATAATCATACTTAAAATGAGAAATCGTAGCCCATGGGTCAAATCAGGTCACACCCTAAAATTCTGGTTTTCCTAAAAATTCAGAAATAATTCTAAGTGTTTGGGCGCTTGGGAACTATTTGGGCATTTCTGCCCTGTTTAGGCGTTTTGCCACTATGTGGGCGTCTGAGCTTATACTTAAATTATTAACACTTAGGCGTGTCACACCCCCGCTAAAAGTGGAAATACGAGGATGTAACGGACGGGATCGTCATAACACATTGTAATCAATAGAGACGCAATATATATATGTTTAAAATTAATAACGTGTCATGACGACACCCGACACAAAGGAGACTTGTGTCGTGTCTAGTCATTAACCACGACAACATAGCCAAAAGTATTAACATTGTAATAGAATTCCCACAATCCGAGAACAAGTATTCAAAAGTAAGATAATGTGCAATTAGACCAGCAATGTCAAAGTAATGTATAGTCTCAAAAATGCATCCTAGGGTCTCCACTAAGGCCGCACTCCTAGAATCTTCAGTTATTGGTATCACCTGAAAAGATATGCTCAAAATGGTCAACATAATTGTTGGTGAGTTCGCAGGTTTAATAGTAAATAAGTTGATGCTGTATAATAGTTTTGCGGAACATCATGAATACAGTTATAAGTAAGCAAAATCACATTAGGGCCCGTTCCTGGCCAATATCGGTAATTAACTAAACCTTGGACGTACACAAAGATATTGTCGGAATAGATTCACCCTAGGGCCCGTTCCTTGCCAATATCGGTAATTAACTAGTATACCAACATACAAGGGTGGGGGTGTCAACCCAATAGTACTATCAATATCTATCCGTCGGTTCCAACACCGGAATTAAATAGTTGTGAATCAAGTACCACACAAAAAACTCATGCATGTATCAGATAAAGACTTACAAAACAGTAACACGATAATCCCAAGAATATGAGTTGTATAGCATGAAAAGGGAGAACATACTTTTCCCCCAAGTTTGTAAGTAATTGAAGTAATAAATCAAAATAAAAAGGAGCCACGAAACTCACTTGACGGATGATAGAAGTAGATGAACAAAGGTTCTAGAGGATGAAAGCAACAATCGATCAAACATCTATTATTAGTTATTGTTAAGTATTAAAGATTCGCTTAAAGAGAGTAGATGCGTTTGGTCGGTTTGGGTTGGATCGGTCACGCGACATACACACACAAGCAGACATAAGCATAAGATCTTATATAGATTCATGCCATAGGAATCATTACCATTGATAATGATATTGGTGTTAAGGATTGCATTGTTACTAAAGGGGCGTACTTAGTATGACAAAATGATCATGTCGATAAAAACAATAAGGATATTAGTAATTTCTAATGTTAGTCTTGGTAATCGGAATAATGTCAATATTGATTATATTTGTGATAATATTAGTAATAATCATGATGTTAATATTAATAATATCATTAGCGATGGTAACTGTATCAATGTTACTTTAACATCACATGACCTACACACAAGAATGTGTTGATACATGTGTACCTAGTTTAGGAGCTTAATGTAAAATGTCTTTCATGTCTCACATATATGTAATCGAATGGGTATGAATGAAATACAATATGTGATTGATGCTTATAATGTTTAATATTTCATTGGTTATTGTGTGATAACGCATATTGAACTAACTATATAGGTTTGTGAATCGTATGAAGTATTCATGCGAATGGACCATGCTAATGGACCATACGCATGAACACTTCATGCTAATGGACCAGTCGCACGACTGAACCAAGAGACTAGATCAGTCGCATGATTTTGACGTGTGATTGACTCAGTCGCATGACTGGACCTTCAGTATATGAGCATATATAGATTCATGCCATAGGACCTTCAGTATATCAACTTAATAGTAAATAAGTTGATGCTGTATACGAGCATCACAACTAAACCTAGGACGTACACAAAGATATTGTCGAAATAGATTCACCCTAGGGCCCGTTCCTGGCCAATATTGGTAATTAACTAGTATACCAACATATAAGGGTGGGGGTGTCAACCCAATAGTACTATCAATATCTATCCGTCGGTTCTAACACCGGAATTAAATAGTTGTGAATCAAGTACCACACAACAAACTCATGCATGCATCAGATAAAGACTTACAAAACAGTAACACGATAATCCCAAGAATATGAGTTGTACAGCATGAATAGGGTGAACATACTTTTCCCCTAAGTTTGTAAGTAATTGAAGTAATAAATCAAAATAAAAAGGAGCCACGAAACTCACTTGACTGATGATAGAAGTAGATGAACAAAGGTTCCAGAGGATGAAAGCAACAATCGATCAAACATCTATTATTAGTTATGGTTAAGTATTAAAGATTCGCTTAAAGAGAGTAGAAGCGTTTGGTCGGTTTGGGTTGGATCGGTCACGCGACATACACACACAAGCAGACATAAGCATAAGATCTTATATAGATTCATGCCATAGGAATCATTACCATTGATAATGATATTGGTGTTAAGGATTGCATTGATACTAAAGGGGCGTACTTAGTATGACAAAATGATCATGTCGATAAAAACAATAAGGATATTAGTAATTTCTAATGTTAGTCTTGGTAATCGTAATAATGTCAATATTGATTATATTTGTGATAATATTAGTAATAATCATGATGTTAATATTAATAATATCATTAGCGATGGTAACTGTATCAATGTTACTTTAACATCACATGACCTACACACAAGAATGTGTTGATACATGTGTACCTAGTTTAGGAGCTTAATGTAAAATGTCTTTCATGTCTCACATATATGTAATCGAATGGGTATGAATGAAATACAATATGTGATTGATGCTTATAATGTTTAATATTTCATTGGTTATTGTGTGATAACGCATATTGAACTAACTATATAGGTTTGTGAATCGTATGAAGTATTCATGCGAATGGACCATGCTAATGGACCATACGCATGAACACTTCATGCTAATGGACCAGTCGGACGACTGAACCAAGAGACTAGATCAGTCGCATGATTGTGACGTGTGATTGACTCAGTCGCACGACTGGACCTTCAGTCGTGCGGATGGATCAACCGCATGCTTCAGTCGCACGACTGAACCATGCTGATGGTTCAGTTGCACGAATGAAGACTCCAAACCTATAAATATCACTTAATTCGTGGAAAAACACAACATTTCGAATATCCACATACCCTTGCCGGCCAGAGAGTTCATGTTCACCATTCCAAATTCATAGTTCGTCTCTGATAAATTCTTGTTTGTTCTTAACGTTTGTTTCATCGTAGGATTGATCAGATTGTTGTTCTCACTGATTGGATCGCCAATCAAATAGGATTCCGCACTATTTGAGTTGGTATACGCGCATTATCAGTTAGTACTCCGTACGTATACGGTCCTAACAAGTGGTATCAGAGCTTTGGCTCTTGATTTTGCGTGTGATTCGATCGATTTGGTATAAAAATCATGTTTTTCATTCAAAACACCATCTTTTTGGTTAAAACAGTGTTTTCGACGTCCCCAGATCAAAAAGTTCACGTTTTTCATCATATGGCAGATTAGGGTTCGTTAAAATTTCGTGTTTGTGAGTCAAAATCTTCAAAACCTCTAATTTTTCAAAACAGAAGCCTTCAGTCGCATGAATAGCTCATTCGTATGACTGAACTCAATCGTACATCCCATACGCACGATTGAACTCAGTCGCTCATCCAATCGTACGACTGAGCACTCCATTCGCATTGTCCAGTCGTCCTTGTCCAACGGCACGATTGACTCATCCGTATTGTTTAATCGCAAGATTGAGCCATTCGTATTGTTCAATCGCACATCTCCATTCGCACTAGTGAATAAATCTTAGATTACAGCCTAAAGTTTATACAAATGGAAGATCAGTACTCAGCTTTCACTGCCGGTAGAGATTCACGGATCCAGAGTCTTTTGCTTCTGGAAAACGAAGTTGGTAATGACAATAAGCCCCCTAAGCTCATAACGTTGGATGATTACCCACAATGGAAGCAAAGGTTCGAGATATACCTAAATGGAGTTGATCCTAATCTGTGGGAATCAATCGAGACTGGGTATAGCATGTCGTTTGGTGCTGACGGAGTTAAATTTACCTTGGGTGGCATGACTGATAGCCAGAAGGTAAAGTACAATGCAGAGAAGAAGGTGTATGCTTTGTTAACTCAGTCAATTCCTAAGGATATATTCCATCAGTTTTCTAAGAATAAACAAGCCAAGAAGTTATGGGATGCTCTGGAAAAACGGTATGATGGGAATGCGACATTGAAGGCATTAATGGAAAAGGCTTTGAAGAAGGAGTTTGATAACTTCTCTTCAATAGGGAAAGAGAGTCTGGATGATGTTATCGACCGTTTCTACCACTTAACGAGTGAGCTTCACACTCATGGGGTTACCACGTCCATGGAAGACAAGGTTTCGAGTTTTGCAGATGGATTGCCAGAGAAGTGGGTTTCGTTTGTTTTAAATCTCAGACAGAATGATATGCTGGCAAAGTTGGATATCAACGATTTCATTCTGAAGCTGAGAGAGGAATAGTTGAGGATGAAGTACAGATCCTAGAAAAGTTCATATGACCAGAGCCCGTCACTTTACAACTCAACTCCTCAACCAAAAACTTCTGGAGCACCACTCCAAACAGCATTCGTCTCCAGTTCAGCTACCCCGTCTCAAGCCATTTACTTCAGGATCTGACATGTCAGGGTCATCTTGCACCCAATACATAGCACCTGAAGCCAATGCTACGAAATTGAAGACCGAGAATGTTGGTAATGTGACTGTAGAGGTAGCAAAGGAGCATATGGATCTCCTAGCAGCTGTCGTTCACTCCTATGACGGTCTAGTTGCTGGGAAAATTGGAAACTGCCATCTTGCCGATGATGACTACGAGCAGGTAGATGAAACTGAGCTCGAAAGGATGGACATTATGTGGGCGTTGGCTATTGTTGTCCGGAGGGCGAAGAAGTTTGTTAAGAAGACCGGACAGAACTTGATAGCCACAAAAGACACCATTTTTGGTTTTGACAAAACCAAAGTTACCTGTTTCAATTATGGAGAAAAGGGAACTTCAAACGTGAATGTGTGAAGCCCAAGAAGACAGGTAATGGTAATCCATTCTCTACTTTCAATCATCAAGATAAACCCACAAATGGGGCTACATCATCAAGCAAGGATCCTAAGGCCTTGACTACACAAGATGATGAAGGACAAGATTGGACCTTTCGCTTTGTGTCTCCGGGAGAATCCAACATTGCATGTGTTGAGGGTTTGGATGATGACTCTGCAAGCGAAGGTAATATAGCAGTGGAACTCGTAATGTTAGATCATGAAGATACTGCGACTATGGTACCTCACCAAAATGAAGAAGGTCCCAGCACAACATGTTCAGAATCACCAGCACCTGAATAGTCAAGCTCTGCGATGATGGCTGATTCAACCGAACCTTCTCAGGTAAGTTCCACAGACCAACCTTTTGATAATCATGCTTGTTCTAAATGTAAGAAATTTAGGGATAGCATAGATTCAAAATTTTCTAGGCTATTAGATCACAATGATAGCTTAGTAAATGATTTACAACTATGCACCGAAGCAAACCGAATTTTAAAAGAAAATGAGCACAATTATAAAGAGAAAATATAATTGTTAAATAAACAACTAAGGGAAACAGAAGTTGTGGCTTTTAACCAAGCAAATGATATAAAGTTCTATTTAAAATCCTTGGAAGAAACCAAGAAAGAAAAAGCAGTTTTGGAAGTCAAAGTGAACTCACTAAAACAAAAACTACACAGTTGGACTAGTTCTTCTCACATAGTTCAACACTTAGTGAGAGAACGAAATCATGGGGAAGGGTTGGGTTACAAAGTGGTTCCACCACCACATGAGACCTTGTTGAATGCTAAAAGCAAACCAATTAATAATAACCAAATCAAGGATCATGTGGTGTCCACTCCTCTTGTATGTGATACAGATTCAACAAGTAAACCTATTGAATCTGTCACTAAACAGAAGGAGACCACTTTGAAGTCAAAAGGTAAGATGCTTATTGTTAATTTAGATGAACAATTTGCAAAGGTTAAGGTGGAGTCAGGTTCAAACATGTCTAACTCAGAACCCAAAAAGACCAAACAATTTAACCAATCTCGAGCACCATGTCTAAGTCCAAATAAACAAAAGGGCAAAGATGTTAAACTTGTTCAAACAATGAATTTTGTTAAAGAAGTCAAAACATCTAAACAAGAAGTGTCAAAACCCAAAGAAACTAAAGTCACACCTGTGTCCCGCACTTCCCCACAGAAACAGTTTCACCAACATGTCGAAAGTAGATCATGCTACACTTGTGGAAAGTATGGACACATTGCTTCCAAATGTTCTTATTATCAGACACCAAGAAAGAAGATTGAACTTAATGATACAAAACCAAGTTCTTCAAAAAGGAGTTCAATTACTCCACCAAAAAGAACCTATGAACATAAATTTCAAACAATAAGCCAATCGTCTGTTTATCACAAACATGCCTTACATAAAACTGGCTTATGGAAAGAAAAATCATGTCCTGTGTCTAAAAATAAGAACAAGAAGAAGAATGATCTGCCCTCTTCCTCAAATGGAAAGTGGGTAGAGTTTATGCTGTGTGATTCCTCGGGGTCACCCAAGCCAGTTAAGGCTTGGGTCCCTAACCTGAACTAATCATTTCCTTTGAATGTGCAGGGTGTCCGCTATAGTGCTTGTTTAAATACCTTGATTGTTGATAGCGGTGCATCAAGGCACATGACTGGAAACCTGTCACTCTTGTCAAACATCAAACAAATTAAAGGAGGACACGTTTTATTTGCTGTAAATAATGGAGGTTACATCACTGCATAAGAAGAAGTGGGAAACCAAAAAGTGAAGTTTGATAAGGTAAACTATGTTCAACAACTTCAAAATAACTTACTTTATGTCTCACAGGTATTTGACAAAGAGTTCAAAGTTGTATTTGACAACAAGAAGTGCTATGTTCTGAAAAAGGACTATGTCATTCCGGAGGACCAAGTGTTAATGTCAGCTTCAAGATATAACGATTTGTATGTCTTGGACCTCTCAAAGGCCTCCACAACCGATCACCAAGTACAATGCTTCTTGTCAAAGGCAACTAGAAAAAGGCTCCATCTCCTGGCATAGGAGAATGGGACACATCAATCCACGGAAGATGAATCACTTGATCAAGAATGATCTAGTGCGAGGAGTAAATGTTCAAAACTTCCAACTACTGGATTTCTGTGTCGCATGTAAGAAAGGAAAACAGACAAAGAATTCTCACAAGGTAAAGAACGTTCATTCAATTGACCTGCCTCTTGAGCTCTACACATGGATCTGTTTGGCACAGTCAGTACAAAGAGCATTGCCGGTGATTTGTATTGCTTTGTAGTTACGGATGATTACTCAAGATTTTCTTGGGTGATTTTTCTAAAATCCAAATCAGAGACATTTGAATCATTCAAAGAACTAGTAACTACATTGGAGTCACTCTACAAGCTGAAGGTAAGGCAAGTTCACTCAGACAATGGCACCGAGTTCAAGAACCAATGGATGGAGGAATTCTGCAAATAAAGAGGAATCGTGCACCAATTCACATCAGCCTACACTCCTCAAATGAACGGGGTTGCTTAGAGAAAGAATCACATCTTGATAGATATAGCCCGGACGATGCTAGCAGACTCGAAACTGCCTATCCAATTTTGGAACGAGAATGTAGCTAATGCATGTTACACCCTTAATCGAGTCCTGGTGGTCAAGCGTCATGGTACGACGTGTTACGAGTTACTCCAACGACGTAAACCTAATCTAGAGTACCTCGAACCGTTTGGTGCACCATGTACACTGCTGAAGAAAACTCAGTCAGGGAAATTCAGTGAGAAGGCTAAAGAAGGGATTTTCTTAGGATACAACATACCGAATAAGAGAGTTTACAACAACTCAACGGGTCAAGTAGAAGTGTGGTGCAATGTTGATGTATAGAGATACACCATCCCCCTTCCTGGAAAAGGACCCTCTTTCTCTTTCGACTATGATGGATTCTTTAAATCCTTCAACATCCCTCTCTTTCCTCCTGAGGATGAGTTATCGACCAGAATGATGTACGACGTATTAAACACACCATCACTGGATCCGATGACTTCAGCTTCATAAGGTGAGTCTTCTAGTTATTCAGGGGGAGCACTTGAGGTAAGTGACTCCTCCTCTGATGATGAAGACGTAGCAAATGATCAGGTGGAATAAGGGCAATAGGTTCCTGCTACTCCAAGTACACAAGCATCTGATGTTGATGCCTCTAACACTTCGGAACCTCACACTCCCACTGCCTCAGATACTGAACCTGCTGTTCACAATTTGGATAATAAGGTAGTTGTACCCACCACTCCTGGATCTCGACTAAATGTTTATCATCCGTTGGATAATGTCATTGGAGATGTTAGATCAGGAGTCCAGACTAGAAGTATACTCAGCTGATTATGCCTCGATAATGGAAAAAGGATATCTTCATGATTGTGCATATCGATGTTTTGTGTCTCAATTTGAGCCAAAATATGTTAGTGAAGCCCTAAACGATGAGGCATGGGTGAGTGCCATGCAAGAAGAACTTCTTCAATTCAAGAAGTTGGGGGTATGGACTCTAGTGGACAGGTGACCAAGGGGTCATAATAAGAAACAAGGCTCGACATGTAGTTCAAGGATTTTGATAAGTCGAGGGCATTGATTACAATGAAGTGTTTGCACCTGTGGCAAGAATGGAAGCAATCCGTATCTTCCTAGCCTATGCATCATAAATGAAGATAAAAGTCTATCAATTAGATGTAAAGAGTGCATTCCTTCATGGTGAAATTCTGGAGACAGTGTACGTCAGTCAACCCGAAGGATTTGAGGATTTGTATCATCGGGACAGAGTTTACAAACTAGATAAGGCTCTCTACAGGCTCCATCAAGCCCCAAGAGCTTGGTATGAGAAACTCTTGACTCATCTTGTGAAACATGGCTTTCGCAGAGGAGTGATTGACTGTACACTGTTCATCAAAGAAAAGGATGGTGACTTACTGCTAGTTTAGATCTATGTTGATAACATAATCTTCGGTTCCAAAAACGAAGCATTATGTAAAGAATTTGAAGCAGTAATGAAATCTGAATTCGAGATGAGTGCCATGGGTAAGATGAAGTTCTTTCTTGGATTACAGGTGGATCAGACTCCAAAGGGGATATTTCTGCATCAGACCAAGTATGTAGGCGATATTCTTAATCAGTTTTATATGGAGAATGCCTCCGCAGCTATGACTCCACTTGCTACAAACCATGACGTCGCACCCGACGAAAATGGTGATCTGGTGGATACCACTATGTATCGAGGAATGATCGGATCTCTCATGTACCTCACTGGCTCAAAACCTGATATCATGTACGTGACATGTCTATGCTCAAGATACCAGGCGAAACCTAAAGTCAACCATCTCATAGGCGTCAAAAGTATATTTCGTTATCTGAAGGGTACTCCAACACTCGGGTTGTGGTATCCTCATGATGATGACTTTGAGCTTACAACGTATAGTGATTCGGATTATGGCGGCTGCAAAATGAACTACAAGTCCACTGCAGCAGGATGTCAATTCTTTGGGAGACGATTAGTCACGTGGCAGTGTAAGAAGCAGACATCGGTTGCTCTGTCAACGTGTGAAGCTGAATACGTTACTGCTGCAAGCTGCTGTTCACAAATCATCTGGGTTCAACAGCATCTGTCACACCCCGGGCCCAAGGAGGGTGGGACATCATAGACTAGCAAGAGATGTGGCAGCGGAAACAACCATCATAAGAGCACACAAGTAGAGATAATCACATGGCATTATAATAACTAAAATGAAATCCGAGACTAAATGGCTTAGCCCGGTTACATAAGTTGTTTCAAGTCAAAAGTACATAATTTAAAGTATCATTCACTACAAATTTTTCAAAGTTCTAAGCAAGTCCATAATGCCATGAGGTCAGGGTACTAAGTCATCCAAGCATCTTCCGAAATGAGCTAGACTCCCATCAAAGGTTACCTGAAACATGCTCAAAATAAATCGTGTCAACTAAAAAGTTGGTGAGTTCAAGTGGTTTTAGTTTCAGAAATAAAAGTTATAGGGACTCATCAAGCCTACAAGTTTATAGTTTTTGTATCTATTAAGTTGTTGTGGGTCACAATCAACCCTGCACTCAGCCCTGGCTTGCCTCTTCTAAAGTTGTGTTGAACCGGTTAACCCCAAAGGGGAAAACTGAGCCTCATAGCAGTGGACCCACCTGCCGGATGGTCCGCCTTTGTATCCTTTATAACTTGTTCACATGCCACATACGACCCCGCAGGATCTCAGTGGGGTACCTCCCTGTAACGGGAGCCACTGTGTGTGGGGGATTCCCCAAATAGATCTATCCATATAAAGCAAGCGGTTCACGATAGAATTAATGATTATAATTCATGTATCAGCAGGTATCACAAAAAGAAAAATCCACAACATAATTTGTATCACAGATAATAGTCTCAATTTAAAATAGAGCATGCTTCATCCTAAAACAGTAAGTAAAAAAGGGGACACGAGAACTCACCTTGATATCAGACAGGTTGCACAAACAGATAGTTTCGAGTCCTAGCACCCTATAATCATAGTTCAAATAATAAGCCATAGATTCCTAACATACTTTAGTGTCATTTTATAGTGAGGATGCGCGTGACTTTGTTTCTTAGAGGATTTTGCGTCAAAAGTTTCCTTTTTAGGAAAGTTAAGGTTTTGGTGTGTTTTCATCAAGTTACATGGTTCTTATAAATTTATTATCATATGAATGAGTCTAATATTAGTTTCTGGTCATAAGGTTGCTGAAATTCCGCAAAATTGCAGAATTTACATTTTTGGTCCCTCAAGTTTCAAAATTGACATTTCCTACACCAAAGTTTGTCTCTTTGCCATTTTTGACCCCTATTATTTCCTTAAGCCTTTTAATGTCTATTTGAACCTGTTTGAACCCCTAAAATATTAGATTCTACTTGGTGATATTTAAAACTCAGTTTCTAGTTATCGGTTAATTCTACTTTTGTTGATTAATTCATAAAAATTACATATTAACCCAAAAATTCATCAAATCCGATTCTTGTCACTACAAAAATTATTCTAAGGCCTGAAAATTCTTAGGTCCTAAGTTGTACATGTTTTGGCTCGTTTTATAGGATATTGCTTCCATATTTCGGGTCACCAACTAAGGTATACTAGCCTTAGCATATCTTACCAAGCTTTCCAATCATCCAAGCTCATTTTCTAAGTGTTCCTAGTCCTAACTTACTGAAATTTAGTCTCAAGTCTCGGTTTCCACTATCATGACCACAATCGGGTGTTCAAGACTATTTGCATTAGTGTAACTATCATGTCTTCATTTCAAATTACAACTACAATACTTATAACCTTAAATCCAGAAAATATATATATATATGTATTTGGGTGTTTTCTTTCATTGTTACAAATAGATTAATAGCTTTGGCTATAGATTTATGCAAATTAAGTGTGGCTAGAATGCATAAACGAAGGTTTACAAGGTCAAATCCTTGTATAACTACCTTCTAAACTCACGGGTTATAGAATAATACCTTGTGTGGAGTGTGAGTCCCACGAAGATAAGGTTCGAGCAAGGATCTCTGTGCTGGATCAGTGAGAATAGTGTTTTTAGCACGATAAGGATGGGTTTTTATTAAAGTCTAACTAGTAGAAATAACATTACCTACGTATGAGGGGGTTTAGAAGGTTAGAATGAGCAAAACTTCTTCGAACTCAGCTGGAAATCTTGTTTCTTCGATAGTTGTTGCTGGAAGATTGAAAAGATGAAGTGTGTGTTGGTGTTTTCAGTCGAGAGAAAGAAAGAGAGAGTAGAGAGTCCGAGAGTTTGAGGTAAAAGTGAAAGAGAGAATAGTGATAAAAGAGAATATAATCGGGTTTGCATGTATTGAAAGATGGGAAAAGTTGAGTGTTTGAGTGGGTTTCGCAGAACCCATTTGGTTGGTGGATTATGGGCGGCCATGCAAAGCTTTGTTTTTATTTGTTTTATCAGTTTGTGGTCTTATTATTATTATTATTATTATTATTATTATTATTATTATTATTATTATTATTATTATTATTATTATTATTATTATTATTATGTTAAGCCGCGGGTGTGCATGGGTATATTTACATCGAATTCGTTTTAGTGTGGAAACACTTTATTTATTTCTAATGTTCATTCGAAGGATTGTTTCTTATACAAGAATTTGTTTCCTCAATGTTAAAGATCCATAATGGATGTAAATTATGTGTGGAAATATAATCAGGAGTTGAATATATACACGAAAATATTGGAAAAATTCTAGGCGTATTACCACTGTTTAGGCGTATGACAACTGTTCGGGCGTAAGACACTGTGCGGGCGTAAGACACTGTTCAGGCTCATGACAACTGTGCGGGCGTATTAGGGCTGCTGAAACGACCAGGACTTAGTCGCGGGGCATTTTCCAGGCTTATAAGTACTGTTCGGGCTTCCGAGCCCTATTCAGGCGTATTAGCACTTAGCCATTTTCCAGCCAACTCCTAGACACATGAGCACTGTTCAGGCACATGAGCACTGTTCAGGCTCATGAGCACTGTTCATGCGTATGACTTAGAAAAATTTCCTCATCTTTTGTAAGGGTCGAGGAGGGGTTGTTACAGCAAATGCGGGACTAAGGTTTGAAATTTTCTAACACTCCTATATTTGTTAATAATTCTGCTGCTATAGCCGTAACTAAAAATCCGGTCCAACATCCTAAGACCAAACACATTGGAATTAAATATCACTTTATACGTGATTGTTTTGAAAAGAATTTAATCGATGTTGTTAAAATTAATACGGATTTTCAACGTCCTGACCTCTTCACAAAAGCTTTTGATAAACTAAGATTTTTATATCGGTTAGTGGTCAACGACGTGAAAAAGAAATGTGAAGTGATTCCAGAAGATGAACATGCTTAGTCCGACAACTGTCTATTTTTTTCTTTTATTTTCTTTTATTTTTCTTTTTTTTTTCTCGTCTTAAAAATCCAAAAACACAAAAAAAATTTCGTTTTAGAATTTTAGGGGAGAATAAGTTAGTTTAGTATTAAATTAGTTAAATTATTTAATTACTCAAAACAAAACGAGGGAGGAGGACAGTCTAGTTAATAGAAAGCTGATTGTATCTGTGATACTGATTCAATGACTATGGAAAATGATAGAACACAGGAACAAAGAGTTTGGGATTTTAGAAGAATTTATCTGATTAAAATGCAAAATTCGAAGTATAAGTCTGAGAAGTCTAAGCAACATAAAAGGAAAAATGATAGTAAAACTAGCTACTACTAAGGTTACACAGAGAAAGTAGACCTAGAGGTTGCTAGATCACTAGATGATGTGTCGGTAGATTCAACACAATAGATAAGTAGACTTCATTGGTGAGTTCAAGCTCAAACTAAGTTGTTCAACAAGCTGTGGGTGACGAAGTTCCAATAAGGGGTGACGAGCAAAATTAACGCCCCAGATGTGTGCGGATGAGCATAAAAATGAGCAAAGCACATAAAAATGCAAAAAGCAATCAAGCTAATAACCTATGTTGGTGCGATCTGTGCAAAAAGAATATAATTGCTCAAACAAGAAGATAGGTTGTGTGCCTCTCTGCTGTGCGGTAGCACTGACCTGAGGATAAGCATAACCTAAATATTCTAGAATTCATAGTTGTTTGCGCCTCTCTGCTGTGCGATGGCACTGACCTGAGGCTTTGCATCTCTTTGAAAGCTCTTAGAATAGTTTCTTCTTGTCAAACTACCCGTAGACCGCTCAAAAATCTCCTGAGAAATGTCGATTACCACATAAGTGTGGGATCCACAAATGCTTGTTGAAATAATTAAACCTTAAATCATCGCCAATGTGTGTTAAAAATCTGTTTATGGATTTAAGAGGAAAAGTATACTGACAATCATCGTGACCTGCATGTTAGACCCTGAAAGGATCATACATGCCAATTCAAGAGGTGGATAGTTGTTTTGCTGGTTTCTCCCCAAGTCCAAGAAGAAATGCGAATGAAGAAGATCCTGCATAAGAAGAAAAATACAAGTGTCGGCTATCCGCATTTGTTAATGCGGATGACCAAGAACAAATGCTGACAAGTATTTGTTCATCCACATTAACTAATGCGGACAGCCGATAAAATACAGACAAAGCATTTGTTCATCCGCATTAACTAATGCGGATGACCATCAACAAATGTGGCCAAGTGTTTGCTTATCCGCATAAACCAATGCTGATGACAAAACACTAATGCGGCTAATAGAAGACCAATGCTGATGAAGAGGTACTCATCCGCATTAGTCAATGCGGATGACAAAGGACAAATGCTGATGAAGACTTAGACTAAGGGTAGTTTAGTCTTTTTGTACAAGCTGTAAGTCAGCCTATAAATAGAATAGAAACCTCGTATGTGAGGTGACTTTTTGTGTGACTGTTTACACAACTTTTGAGAATAGACAATTAGAATATACTTTATTTTTCTCTCCCATGTTAGCTGTCTTGTTACTGTAGCTTGCTAAACCCTAGCATTTACTTTCTAACAGTTCATCTAATTAATACAAGAGTGCATTTATTAGTATATCAAGAGTTCTATGTTCATTGATTGCTTGATTCTGCCTTTCAGTCATTGACTCAATCTTCATATTCGATCCTTGTTGATTCATATCAACAGAGAATATCATTCTCAAAAACCCCAGTCAATTAGTATCAGAGCTTTGGCTCTCGGTTATTACACAGATCTGCTCAGATCTTGGTTTAACCCGATTGATCTGTTGATTGAGTTGTTGTTTAGAGATTTCAAACATCTCTTCTCAGTATTCCAACTGAATACTCACTGATATACTCCATTGCTACTGTTCACCTGAAGATCTCCTCTTCGAACAAACAGTTCAGGTTGCATAGTCACTAAAAACAAAAAATCAAAAGCTGAAAATTACATATTCTCAGCAGATCCATTGTTACAGGACTAAGTTCAGACTTGTTGGACTATTTGGACTAATTAACCATAAAATCACTTAAATCCAAATCTAAACAAGTTAAAACTAACAATTAACTATGGATTGACATAATTATTCTGAACTTGGGCATGCCTCAAAACCATCCATTCTCAAACATAAATCTGAATTTAAACAATGGAAAATCAGATTCATGAACTATATTACAGGTGTTGATTCTGATTATTGGATCTTAATATGCAAAGGCCCACACATTCCAGTTACACTATCTGCAGATCAAGCTGCACTGTACAAGACCTTAAGAATTCCTATTGAAGATCTTACTCTTGATGATGATGATTACAAGAAGATCAAGATTGACCTCAAAGCTTACTCCATACTTAAGCACTTAAAATGGATGTGCTTAAAAGATTGGAAAAGTATGGCACTGCAAAGCTGTATGGGATGCACTGCAAATTATGTGTGAAGGAAGCAGTGAAGTGGCTGAAATCAACAAAGACAAGCTTGTGAACAAGTATGAGACATTTCATCACTCCAAAGGGAGTCCATCTCTAAACAGTTGCATAGATTTGTGCTGCTGGTGAATGATTTAGAGATCATGGGTGTTACTTACAAGTCAAAGGATTTAAACAAGAAGATGTTACATAGTCTTCCTGAAAATTGGAAACAAAATGTAACTATGCTGAAGAATACTCTTGATTTGGAGAGCACCACCCTGGATATCATGATAGCAAAGATATAAGCTTTGGAACTTGATGAAAGAAGCAGAAATCTGGGAGGACCCAGAGTAGTTGAAGCATACAAGTTTCCCACAGATAATCACTCTGTGGAAAATGCCTTCATTACTGAGGAGGATGATTTCATCTCCTCAAGGGATCAAACTAAAGCAACTGGATTCACTACAGCCTCACCATCCAACAGACCATCAACATCTTCCCCATCAACTTCAACAAGTCAAGCATCAGGATTCTCTGCAACTCCTACTCCTGATGATTCAAAATCTGAAGAACAAAAGGCAACTTACAATGCATTTGTTTCTAGCTTTGAAGCCTATTTGGGTGGAAGACTTACATCTGATCCAAGAAGACCTGGAAAAAATGGATCCAGATGATGTGGAGGAAATGGACTTGCAATGGCAAATGGCCATGATTGCTATGAGAGCAAAGAAGTTTTTCAGAAAAGGGAAAAAGCTCCACCTTAATGAAAACACCAAGCTTGGATATGACAAATCAAAAGTGAAATGCTTCAATTGTGGTATGACTGGCCACTTCTCTAGAGAATGCAATGCTCCTAGAAGAAACTACAACGCTCAAAGGCCTTCTTAGAGCCAGTCATCATCACAACCATCTTCAAGCTTTCACTCCAACAGTCATCAACAACAGCTTCATCATCATCAACAATCACATCAGACTCAACCCTAACTGACCAATCAAGCTTATGGAAGCAATCAGTCATCAGCAAATGCTCTTGTTACTAGGCAGGATGGAGTGTGTGACTGGAGCATGTATGCTGAGGAAGTAAAGCCTCAATTTCAAAATCATGCACTCATGGCTCAAATCAATGATGGACCTTCTCCCATGCCTACTGAGGTAAAATCTAACCTTTGTAGTGATAAATGAATAAATGAACTGCAAGGGTATAGAGAGCATAATCATAAACTGACTGATAAAATTAAAGAAGAAAAGCTTTGAAATCAAAATTAAATCTCTTATCTCTGACATTGAGAAATTGCATGGTGAAAAGTACACTCTTGCAGCTGAGAATGAGCAACTGACTGAAAAATTAGCTCAATCTAAAACTGAACAAAATCTTACTGAACTGAAACTAGAAAAGTTTCAACAGTCATCAGTAAAGCTGCAAGAGATGCTTGATTCTCAAAAGGATCCCAAAGACATGTCTGGTTTTGGATACAACTGTTGTCTACCACCATACAATGACAACTACACTGTCATGCCTGATTCTGTCACACTCAAACAGGAAAATGAACCTAACACTATTGAACCTAAAACAATAGTAAAACAAGTCACCAATCCTCAAAATAAACCTAGTGTTTACATTGAAACAAATGAGGACAAAATCAAGTTAGGTCACCCAGTTAAAATCAAGGAGTGTTTAGACAAGACAGTGAGTATGATCAAAACAGATAGCCCAATTAAGGCTATTGTTCCTTTTGTGAAATTCATTCCTGCAATTTTCAAGGAAAAGAAAATAAAAGCTAATACTGAAAGTAGATCTGATAGTGAGATAAACTCTCCTAAAAATTCAAGCAAATCAGACACTGATTCACCATCCATCAAAAGAAAAGTTTCTCAGGTAACAAAAACTAAAACTAACTCAGACCCTCAAACTTCAAAATCAAAGCAAGGGGTTGGCTTTGATATTTTCAATAAAGAGCATGTGAATCAATTTGAAAGAGAGATTAGGCAAAAATCAAGAAAGCATGATCAGCCTCAGAAAAGCAAAATCAGTAATATTGTGAAACAAACTACCAATAAGGTTGATCAGGCTTTGTCATCAAAACCAAGGAATGAATCTAATTCCAAATCTGCCAAAGCTATAAAATCCGCAACACCAGGATCTGTAGATAGAAACAAACACATGTATTGTGATGTGTGTGAGAGGTCTAATCACAAAACAGATAAATGTTTTTACAATCAATACTGTTCAATCTGTGATATGAACAATCACTCCACCAAGAACTGTTATTTCAACAAATACTGTTCTGTCTGCAACATGACAAATCACAATACATTGGATTGTTTCTTTAAACAAAAGGGATTGGGAATACCTCAGAACAAGCCTATATCTCCAATCATGTCTGAGAAACATAAGATCAATGGTCGTCCTCATCACAGAGTCTCTAACTCTGATGATGATGTGAAAAATCTAAGAACTTCAAACAGAATCAAAAGAAATAAAAATCAAGCAGTCAAACAAACTAATGATTTTTATAATTCTAAAATAATGTTTGATAACAAAAAACGAATAAACTTTCTGAAAAGAAACAGGGATCAAAGGTTTGAATACTCATCTGACTCTTCAGTTGAAGTAATAAACCATTCGAGTTTCAGAAACAAATCAAGCATGATTCCATCATCAAAGCACCAGTTTAGAGGAAAATACCAATAGTACTATCATGAATAGAAACGGTAAGCCCAAGACCATCATGGCTTGGGTTTCACACTCTAATTAGTTCTTTTTGTGCTTGTAGGGACATTTATACAGGTCTAACAGTTTATGGTATGTGGACAGTGGATGCTCCCGACACATGACTGGAGATCGTTCCCTCCTTCATGATTTTAAGCACATTCAAGGAACTACTGTGGCATTTGGAGGAGATTCACAAGGTGGTAGAATTATAGGTGAAGGATCTGTGACAAGTGGAATGCTGAGCTTTGACAGAGTGAACTACTGCGAACAACTGAACTTCAATCTTCTCAGCGTGTCTCAGATCTGTGACAAGAAATATTCCACTCACTTCACTGACACTCATTGCTACATTCTGAGACCAGGATTTCAAATTCCTGAAGAATTGGTTGTCTTGAAAACACCAAGGAAGAATAACACCTATGTCATTAACCTCAATTCTGCATCACCAAAAGAAGAAACATGTCTTCTATCAAAAGCATCTTTTGATGAATCACAACTTTGGCACAAACGATTGGGACACACAAATTTCAAAAACATGAACAGACTGGTCAAGGGAAATCATGTTATTGGATTACCTCAAACAGAATTCCACTTCATTGACCACTGTTCAGCGTGTCTCAAAGGAAAACAACACAAGTCGTCTCACAAGCTAAAGTTGGTGAACACCAACAATTCTCCATTGAAACTACTTCACATGGATCCTTTTGGTCCAACTCATGTTATGAGTATGGGAAAGAAGCAATATTGTTTGGTGATCATAGATGACTCTTCTAGATTCACATGGGTCTTCTTTCTACTTCATAAAAATGAAGCATCTCAATTAATAAAAGATTTTATCACCAAAATTGAAAATCAAATTGATCTTAAAGTCAAAATAATCAGGAGTGATAATGGGACAGAATTTAAAAATGAAGATATGAGTTCGTTTTGTACAACCAAAGGCATAGCTCATCAATTTAATGCTGCTAGGACTCCTCAACAAAATAGAGTATCTGAAAGAAGAAATAGAACACTAATTGAAGCAGCACGTACTATGCTAGCAGATGCTAAACTGCCAATCACCTTTTGGGCAGAAGCAGTTAAGACATCGTGCTTTGTACAAAATTGAACTTTGATCGTCAAAGAAAGTAATAAGACACCTTATGAACTAATTTTTCAAAGAAAGCCATTCATTGGTTTTTCAGATCATTTGATTGTCCTGTCTCGATATTAAACACCCGTGACCATTTAGGAAATTTTTCATCCAAGTCTGATGAAGGATTCTTTGTAGGATATTCTTCTGTTTCAAAGGCTTACAGAGTGTTTAATCCTAGATTAAACATTATTGATGAATCAACAAATGTTCAATTCAAGGAACATTAATTTCCCAAATCAACTAACGGTCCTGATTGGTTGTTTGATATTGACTCATTTACTAAATCATTTGACCAATTTCACATGTCTAATGCAAGACACCTACAATCAACTGTACCTTCATCGTTAGTAGAAAGAAGGAGTGACTTTCTAATGATTCCTCCAACATCTACTGAGCAACTTGATAAAGAGGTTCCACTACAAGCTGATCCTGTCAGACATACTGTTCAACATCAAAGTGCTTTAATTGAGGATGGTCCCAGTACAATACCCTCTCCATTAGAGATGCCATCTATTGAAGTCAGAAACCAAGAAGAAGTTAGAACTCAAACTCATGTCATCCCTCCAGTTGACACTGAAAGAACTTCAAATGATGGAAGTAATCAAATCCTTGCTGACACTGAAGCAGGAACCGGAACAAATTTTGATTACTTTCATAGCTCCCCAATAGTACAATAAGAAGTTGCCTCGCACCAAGATGAACTGAATGTCTCTAATCTTGATGTAACCATTGCTGGTGACTCAATTCCAACCACAAGAATACACAAAGATCATCCAGTTGACAACATCATTAGTGAACTAAATGAACAGGTGACAAGGAGCAATTCAAGCATAGCTAACATCTGCTTGTTCTCATGCTTTCTGTGTCAAACAGTACCCAAAAATATCAAAAGGGCTCTTCAAGACAACAGTTGGATTGAAGCAACGCACGAAGAGTTGTTGCAATTCAAGAAACAAGAAGTATGGCAGCTGGTAGATCTTCTCGAAGGACAATACCCTATCGGTACCAGGTGGCTATACAAAAACAAAACTGATAACAGAGGAATTGTCATTAGAAACAAAGAAAGACTAGTAGCTCAGGGATACACACAAGAAGAAGGAATTGATTATGATGAAGTATTTGCCCCTGTAGCTAGACTAGAAGCCATAAGAATCTTTCTTGCATATTCAACATCCATGAAATTCACTGTTTATCAAATGGATGTGAAATGTGCATTTCTGTATGGAAAGATTGCTGAAGAGGTCTACGTAAGTCAACCTCCTGGATTTGAAGACCCAGATTTTCCCCACAGGGTGTACAAGCTAGACAAAGCCTTGTATGGTCTTCATCAAGCTCCAAGGAAGTGGTACGAGACACTTTTATCGTTCCTTCTTGACAACGGTTATGAAAGAGGAAAGATTGATCAGACCCTCTTCAGAAAAAGAAAAGGAAATGACATGTTGCTTGTACAGATATATGTGGATGATATTATTTTTGGCTCAACAAACAAGACTCTATGTAAAGACTTTGAAGATCTCATGCATTCAAAATTCCAAATGAGTGCTATGGGAGAACTCACTTTCTTTCTGGGAGTACAAGTCCAACAGACAGCAGACGGAATCTTCATCAATCAATCAAAATATATGGAAACAATGCTAAAGAAATTCAAGTTTGCTGACTGTCAGTCCATCAGAACTCCTGTGGATACTAAACTGAAGATTGGACCTGATCCTGAGGGCAAATCAGTGGATCAGACACACTATCGTACCATGATAGGTTCACTAATGTATCTAACAGCCAGTAGACCTGACATTATGTTTGGTGTTTGTGTGTGTGCCAGATATCAAGCAGATCCCAAGGAATCTCATGTCAATGCAGTCAAGAGGATATTCAGATATCGTAAGGGCAAGCCTGTTCTTGGACTATGGTATCCAAAGGAAGGAGATTTCAATCTCTATGCATACACTGACAGTGATTATGGGGGACGTAACTTCAACAGGAAATCCACTTCTGGCTGTTGTCAATTTCTTGGTCCCAAACTGGTATCCTGGCAGTGTAAAAAGCAAACCGATGTTTCTGTCTCAACAGCAGAAGCTGAGTATATAGCAGCATCTGCATGCTGTTCTCAAGTTCTTTGGATTCAAAACCAGATGCTTGATTATGGTTTTAACTTTCTTCACACTCCAATTTACATTGACAACACAGTAGCAGTGTTTATAACTAATAATCCAGTTCAACACTCAAAAACAAAACATATTAAAATTAGATATCACTTTTTGAGAGATTATGCTGAAAAAGGATTAATCAAATTGATGCAAGTTCACACTGATAATCAATTAGCTGATTTATTCACTAGGGCATTTGATCCAGCCAGATTTGAATTCTTAGTTCAATCAAATGGCATGATTAATCTTGAGTAAAATGAAAACAAACAAAAACATTCAAATATTTCAAAAATTATCAAAAAGAAATCAAAAGAAGAAGTATATAGTCTATCTATGGGAAATGATATAATAATTATAGTCGTTATATCATTCAATGTGCTAATATGTTAGTAGGCTCAACTTGGAAAAGAAACCACATACAGTGATAAATTAAAGCTTATATTCAACTGTGATGATGTCATCTCATAGTATGTGTAAGTTTTGACTTATCCAAATGTGTGTGTGTAGCAACCTAAACACCCCAGGTAATGATGACTTATGAGTCTCTTTTACTCACATCAGTTCCTCCTTTGTTTTGCTAAGCAAAGACCTGGAGAAACAAGCACATAGTGTTGATGTCCTGATCCATCAAAATTCCCAATGAGGAACACATCCAACTTGGATGAAACAAACAAAATAAAAATCATTCAAAATGAATGAAACAAAAGAATCCTAAGAGATCAACTTGCAAAGTGAAGTGAAAAGAATCCCAATGTGGATCAAAAGTGATAAAAGAATCAAAAATAGAAGAATCCCAATGAGGATCAAGTAATATGAGATTTCTAATTTTAAGTATCATGGTCAAGTAAGATGTTGAAAGTTCTACCATACATTGCATGCAGATGGTTGACCTTGCCATGCTTTTGAGTGTGAGGTACATGTTGAATACCCAATCAACCTAAAAACATGATAAGATCATTTGCATGAGAATATTAACCAAGTATGAGTTTAAGAGGACAAACATACCTGCAATCAATATGTTCATGACCATGTCTGTATTGCTAACAATTGCTTGTACTTGTGAAAGGTAAGATTGATATGATCCCAAAGAAAGGTATAACTCAACTTCTTGTACAGTGAAGAAAGCAAAAATCACAAAAAGATTTTATTTTCAAAAATTTTCAAATCCTTAAAAGTTTCTATCTATTATGGATATAAACTTTAGGGGGAGTAATTTAAAATTTTGATAATTTTGTACAGGTGTTTCCTTTCTTAAAATTAGAAAATCCAAAAACAATTTGCTAAATCAGAAAATCTGTCTGTGTTGTTGCAGAAGTTATACCATAGTATCTCAGTTCTTGCAGACATCTTGATGCACAAAAGACCAAGATCAGTCAACAATGGGAAACTTGATTCACCACTTATGAACAAGTCAATCCAAGCAAGAATTGATATCATAAAAATCAGTCAAAACTTCATAAGAATCAAGCAACAGACACATCTTCATAAAGGCAAAGACATTGCTTCATAAAGCATCAGAGAAAATTCATCCAAAACCAACGAAAGCAAAAACATTAAGTACAAACTTAATGCGGGTAATAGTATTGGTTAATGCGGGTGAAGGTAACCTAAGCATTCAACCAATGCGGGTAATGGTTTTGTGAACTGAAACACATGAAAAACTAATGAAGACAAAATCGCTCTACCACATTAGTCTCACCACCAAGTTTTAAGTATGCAAAACTAATGCGGACGAAATTTATGCTCATCCGCATTTGTTTTCCTCAACTGTATTTCTTTTGAAAAGATGAAATCAACACTTAAACTTGGGTGTAAACTTGTGTCATCATAAAGTATGATATGTGATCCCACTCTTCTATCATTAAGCATAAGTGGAAGAAATGCGGACAGACTTTTACTCTACCGCATTTGATGAAAATTGAAGAAGTTGTTCTTCCGCATTTGTTACAGTGAACAAATGCTGACAAGTATTTGTTCATCCGCATTTGCTACAGTGAAAAAATGCTGACAAGTATTTGTTCATCCGCATTTGCTACAGTGAACAAATGCTGACAAGTATTTGTTCTTTCGCATTTGCTACAGTGAACAAATGCTGACCAGTATTTGTTCTTCTGCATTTGCTACAGTACACAAATACTGATGAACATTTCTTCAACCGCATTTGCTACAGTAATTTTAAAACTTGGGCGCATTTGTTTTAAAACTTATCAAATTTTGAATTCCATATTAAATTGACTATATAAACCAAAATCAAAGGGTCATTTAATACTTTTCAAAATTGAGAGATTTAAAGTGCGGCGTGCGCCACTAAAGTTACTGTTCATCTTCATCATCTTCTTCATCTTCCAAACCTGTGTTCTAAGTTCGATTCATCACCATTTACTCATCTTCAATTTACTACAATAGTATTATCGAGGAAAAGGTGAAAATCCCAATATGTTCATAACCCTAATTGTCGAACATTCACCCGAACCATGAACTTAGTAACCTAGGTCAAGAAAGAATCATGCAAAATCAAACAAATGTTCATGAACCATTGACAATTTCAACTAAAAGACACATGCTAATCATGAAGAAATCAACAAACAAAGGATTTTCATAAGTTCTGTTCGTCGTGTGAATAGGGCATGTCAAATATGAAATGTTGAAATCAATCGACAATTCAATGGTTGAAATGAGTTAAAACAGAGAGAGAATAATCAATACAATCATGAATAACTCATCGAAATGAACATGCATCACTAAATCAGATTATGTCAAATTCATATGAAACAGTATACATGAACACTCAATTTTGACCAAGAAAAGTCAAACTGTGATAAACTTAGTCTGATTTATGATAAACCTGTAGGATTCTATATGCCCAAGACACGTAGAATATTGATGCGCTTAGTACGTTATGATCCAAGTCGGGTTATACCCAATAACAAGCTTAGCAAACACCAATTAATATTTAATTGATGATATGATCATGCAATTAAATATTTACACCAATTTAGAAAATGGGTTTTCTAAATAAGTTGCATATGAGAAGGAACAACTTATTAGAATATTTTGTTCAATAATATTATTTGAAGTGTTATTTAAGTAAGTTAGATAACATCAAATAATAATGAGAATGTATAACTTATACAATTAAAAGGTTGATTGTATAATTAGTTACAAGACTAGTTTAAAATGTGTGTGTGTTTGGTTTAAAGGGGGAAACCCCTTTTGAAATCAAACTTTTCGGCCGCCCCCCTTTATTTTGATTGGTTCTTTTCCTTCTTGAGAATACACACATTTACTAGTCTTTCACTCCACATCTCTCATCTCACTCATACATGCAAAAACACAAAATAAAGCTCAAATCTCTCTCTCAAAACTCACGGTTTTCAGCAGGTTTTTTGGAGAGTTTTTGGAGTGGTTTAGGTGTCATTCTCCCTAGCAAGAAGAGTTTGCTATAAAGCTTATGGTATACAAGCTTGATAGGACCTCCATTGGTGCCTTAGTCGTTCTTCTTGGACCATATCATCCTCCATTTTTGTCACTATTGCTGCTGAAAGGTAGTTTATGACAGCCCTCTTTGTGGCTGTCCATAATGTGTTTGTCTTATCATAGCTAGCATTATTCACATATTAAAGATCCTCTTGTTCTTGGGTTTGTTTAAAACTTATAACATCAAAATAGAACTTGAAATTTCAGATTATAAACAAGGTTATAAAGCTATTATTCCGCTGCATTTTTACAAAGTTTAAATGATTAAACTATGTATCTTGTTCTAACAAACCCCAACAATGGCATCTAGAGCCGGTTATGTGGATAGCTTGCTTGTTCTTGTCCTTTAAAAATCGTTTTTATGGGACTTTACAACCCTTTTATGGGCTGAAATATTCTTGTATGATTGAATCCCCAAACTTTCAAGGTTATATTACACATGCTTGTGATTAAACCTTGAAAGATATGTATGTTGATATGTATGTTGTTTGGACATGTTTAAAACCCGAAATTTCAGTTTATGTTGGCTGAAATTTTGTGGGTTTTAGTGGGGATTCTTTGTTATATTTGGATGATATGATGAATGTTCATATCGGTGCATAACCTAGCCTTTGGCCTTGTGTTGTTTGGATGTATGCAATGGTTGTTTTTTGTTTATTCAATGGGGTTGTATATCAATTTATTTGTGCTTTGTTTAAAAATGTAATTTATTTATTATTGGGTTGTAATAAATAGATTAGGTGTATTTTTCATTTTACTAGATATCTTGTATTAGGACTTTATATCTTGTAATATGAAGACGTACGCGTTGGAAGCACAAAGGAAAGACATAAGAGAAACATGAAGCATTTTGGATGTGGTTTCAAGTGGGAGGATTTTGGAAGCTTTCTATGTGTTTTGTTGTGACCTTAGGAATGCCCTATGGACCACACTTGTGATGGCAAACAAGTGTGGACCACTTTAGATGCTATGGTTATGCACATATGCTATGTTGTTTTGTTTATATTATTGTGGTTGATGGCATGTATGTGATATTTGCTTTAACAATCCTATCCATGATCAAAACAAACTAATTAAATGTTTCTTAATCATTAAAAGGTAATAAAAGGTTATTAAAATTATTTAATGATTTTAAAGATTAAAATAGGTTTTAACCAAAGGACCATAGTGTATCTTGTATTTGAAAATATGCAAATACAAGTACATAGAGTTTTCTAAACTAGAATTATGAAATCTTGAAATATTTTAAAACGAGATCAACACTGTCCTTTTACACAACACTTGAGTCACTTGGGAACTCTTAGTGGGATAAAGGAAAGGTCACCTAACCATTTTGAGGGAACTTGTGATTTGAGGTGAGAATGCCTTAATTGTGGGATAAAGGTCACCTAACCGCTTATTTGGCAAACTCACACGTGTGTGTAAGTAGGGTGTCTTGATTTGCAAGCCATGTCAAATGGATCACCGACGATGTGGTTTCCAAATGGTGTTGATGGGATTAACATGTTGACTTTACATATGATGTTTCAAGTCGATCCTATACCTCTATAAGTTGCAAATGGTTGCAACCGTCAATCGTTGACCACCTTATTAATTTAAATCGGGGGATAAAGATCACCTAACCACTATTTAAATGTAATGTTGGGTTCTAGGTTTTAATATGAAATTAACCTTAAAAGGCATTAATCAATTATTAAAAATAGTAATATCGAAAATACTACAATCGATCTTTGTTAAAATTTTGTAGATGGCCACCAACAATGATAATCATGATAACTCATCCACGTCCACCCAATCTTTACGAGCGATTCTCCAAAAGGAACGTCTGAATCATAACAATTTCATTGATTGGTATCGAAACTTGAGAATCGTTCTCAAGCAAGAGAGACGATCATATGTTTTAGACGACCTTATTCCCGATCAACCTACTGAGGATGATGAGGAGGCCTATAACGATTAGCTGAAATACACTGAGGACTCCGTCCAAGTGTCTTGCCTCATGCTGGCAAGCATGACTCCGGATCTCCAAAAGGAGCATGAACATCACGAAGCTTATGACATGATAACCCAGCTGAAGGAAACGTTCCAACAGCAAGCAAGGGTTGAGCGCTTCGAAACGGTTCGAGCACTCCATGCATGTCGTATGGATGACAACCAATCGGTTTCATCTTATGTACTTAAGATGAAAAGCCGTATTGACCGCCTCGAAAGGCTTAATTGTCCCGTCTCGAAGGAATTGGCCACGGATTTGATCCTTAATGGCCTTACCAAGAAGATCGAGACATTCGTGTTGAACTACAACATGAATGCTTGGGACAAAAGCATTGGTGAGCTTCACTCAATGCTCAAAACGGCCGAGGCGGCCATGGGTAAAAGGGTTTTACCCGTTCTCACCATCAATGAAGGTGGGAACAAGAAAAGGCCTCATCCCGCACCTAAAGCAAAAGTTGCCAAGGGTAAGGGACCCGTATGGGGAAAGGGGAAAGGGGTGGCAAGGGTGCCACCCAAACCACAAGAGAAGAAGCAAAAGGTTGCTACTAATGACCCATGCTTCAAGTGTGGGGAGATTGGACATTGGGCAAGGAATTGTCCTGTCCATCTTCAAGAGTTGAAAGCAAAGAGGGATGCCGGGCAGACCTCAGGTAAAATATACATGATTCATATTGATCTTAATGTTACATCTTCTAACACATGGGTATTGGATACCGGATGTGGAACTCATATTTGCAATTTGTTGCAGGGGTTCAAAAGAAGTAGGGACTTCCATCAAGGGGATGTTAGCCTTTTCATGGGCAATGGAACTAATGTCAAAGTTGAAGCTCGTGGGGACTTCATCCTAAAACTTCCAAGTGGCTTGGATGTAATTTTTAAGAATGTTTTGTATGCTCCTAGTTTGACTAGGAACATTATTTCTGTATCCCAATTAAGACATTATGATTATGTATTAAGTTTTGTTGGAAATGATATTTATGTTTCTTTAAATGATATGTTCTATTTTAAAGCTATTCCCATTAATGGTATTTATGAATTGGTTCATGAAAATGCTTTAAATAGTTCATTGTACCAAACTAACACCAAGAAACTCAAGTTGGATTTGAGTGATTCCTATCTTTGGCATTGTCGTCTTGGTCATATAAAGAAGAAACGTATACAAACACTTCAAAAGAGTGGTCTTTTAAAAACAAATGAATGTGATTCGTTTTATGTATGTGAATCTTGTTTACAAGGAAAAATGACTAAGGCACCCTTTAGTGGAACTAACGAAAGGGCAAAAGATTTATTAGGAATCATACATTCGGATGTATGTGGTCCTTTTAAGCCAATGACTAGGAATGGTGAAAGATACTTCATTACCTTTACCGACGATTATAGTTGCTATGGGTATGTGTACTTATGAAGGCATAAAGATGAAGCTTTTGAAACGTTCAAAATCTTCAAGAAGGAAGTAGAAAATCAACTCAACAAGTCGATTAAAGTTCTCCGCACCGATAGATGAGGTGAATACCTAAGTGATGCTTTTCACGATCATCTTAGGAGTCGTGGGATTGTCTCACAACTCACTACACCTGGAACACCACAACATAATGGTGTGTCTGAGAGGAGGAATCAAACCTTATTGGATATGGTCTGATCTATGATGGCTAGAAGCATATTGCCTCTATCATTTTGGGGTTTCGCTTTGCTCTCCACGGCCCGTATTCTAAATATGGCCCCAAACAAAAAGGTGGAAAGGACACCCTTTGAAATATGGCATGGAAGAGTTCCATCCTTATCATACTTAAGGGTCTGGGGTTGTGAGGCTTATGTTAAGACTCCCACCCCAAACAAATTGGAAGTCCGATCCATCAAGTGTATCTTTGTTGGATATCCTAGAGATTCTATGGGATATTATTTCTATGATCCACTGGAACAAAAAGTGTTTGTTGCCAGAAAGGGTGAGTTCTTAGATGCAAAGTTCCTTATGGAAGAAACTAGCAGTAGAACAGTGGATCCTGAGGAGGATCAAGAACCATAACCCGATGCACATTTGGTTGAAACTAGCACTCAACATGAGGATGTTGAGGATGATCAAGCGGTTGATCAATACACACAAAACGTTCGCAGAAGTGGTAGAACTAGTAATCCACCTGAAAGATACGGATTTTTCATAGATGGATGCTATGTGGTAGGTTCAGATGAACCAATCACATACCATGATGCAGTGTCCAATTCAGATTGTGACAAATGGCTTGAAGCCATGAACGTTGAGTTCCAATCCATGTATGACAATCAAGTTTAGGAACTTGTTGTACCACCTCTTAATTCCAAGGTAGTTGGAAGTAAGTGGGTTTTCAAGAAGAAAACAAACATGCATGGAAACTTGGATACTTACAAAGCTAGACTTGTAGTAGAAGGCTTCACTCAAACTCAAGGTGTTGATTATGATGAAACCTTTTCTCCTATCGCTATTCTTAAGTCAATTAGGATATTATTTGCCATAGCTGCATATTATGACTATGAGATATGGCAAATGGATGTCAAAACCACTTTTCTAAATGGGTATCTTGAGGAAGATGCCTATATGGTTCAGCCTGAAGGTTTTATCGATCCCAAACATCCTAATAAAGTGTGCAAGTTAAAGAAATCAATCTATGGATTGAAACAATCATCAAGAAGCTAGAATCACCATTTTGATGAGGAGGTAAAGAAATTTGGCTTCATCAAAAACGCTGATGAGGCTTGTGTTTATAAGAAGGCTAGTGGGAGCACACTAACTTTCCTAGTATTATATGTCGATGACATTCTACTATTTGGGAATGACGTTCCAACAATGGAAGGTGTAAAAGCCTGGCTTGGAAGCTGCTTTTCCATTAAGGATCTTGGTGAAACCGCCTATATTTTGGTTATAAAGATCTATAGGGATAGATCAAGGTGGTTGATTGGTTTAAATCAAAGTGCGTACATTGATAAAATCTTGAAAAGGTTCAAGATAGAGAACTCTAAGAAAGGAAGGGTACCTATTCAAAGAGGAACGATATTGAGTACGACTCAATGTCCTAGCTCAAAGGATGAGCAGGATAACATGAAGGCAATCCCATACGCATCTGCTATTGGATCCATCATGTATGCAATGATATGCACTCGACCGGATGTTTCATGCGCCTTGAGCATGACAAGCCGATACCAGCAAAATCCTAGAAACAGTCATTGGATGGCTGTTAAGAACATACTTAAGTACCTGAGGAGGACTAAAGATATGTTCCTAATCTATGGATCTGGTGATGAGGAACTCGTTGTAAAAGGTTACACGGATGCGAGTTTCCAAACCGATCGTGATGATTCACGATCACAATCGGGATACATTTTCATTCTGAATGGAGGAATGGTCTCTTGGAAGAGCTCTAAACAGGATGTGGTGGCTTTATCAACTACAGAATCTGAATACGTCGCCGCCTCATTGGCAGCTTAAGAAGTTGCATGGTTGAGGAAATTCATTGCCGATCTAGGGGTTGTCCCTTCCATTCAGGACCCCCTAGAGATCTTTTGTGATAACGAGGGTGCGATTGCTCAAATCAAGGAACCTCGTGCTCACCAAAAGACTAGGCACATTGAGCGGGGATTCAACTACATACGAGATGAAGTTGAGAAAGGAAATATATGTATTCGCAAAGTTCACACAGATCAAAATATAACAGATCCTCTTACGAAGCTCCTAGAAAAGGCAAAGCATGAAGGTCAACCTGTGCCATGGGACTTTGATATTCTAGTGATTAGATTTGATCTATAATTTTGTATTTGGATATTTAGAACTCTCTTATTGCTTGAATAATTTATTTGGTTATAATATTTCAATAAATGTTCCAATTTAGCATGTTTAATCCATGGGTAAATAGTTTACTCTAAATGTCCATAGTCGTTCATATTTGTGGGAACAAGTATGAGGGTAAGATTATTATGAATTTGGATTGGTGGATATTCATAAGGATAAATATAGAGCAATTGGTTGCAACAAAAATTCATAGATATTTGTGGGATACAAATATTGGACTAACCCGCATCTCAAATTTTACTACATGGAATCTTCTAGATTGATCATAAGTAAATTTGAGTAAAAGGTGAATATCATTTGGTATCCTCAGACCTGAGATACATATTGGGTTTTGATACTCACCAAGTGTTATACCTTGAGCTAGTTCTTCACCGCCCTGAAATAATGGACGGTACATAAGGCTATGTTCAGGTGTGACACGAGGTGTTTGTGAGAAACGTATGTAGTCAAGATGGAATTTGTTCCTCTTATTTGATGAGAGCAAGATGTCTAAGGCCTGATTAAGTTAAATCAACGAGGAATGATCATTCTGTGTCCTTGGATTTAATATGAAGTCTGTAACAAAAGGATAAATGATTGATTCACCTAAATCATTTCAAGTAGGATACTTGAATGGGATGAGGTTATTGAATGGCTATAAGTCATGCATATTAAGGGTAGTAAACCGTTGTTAGGCGGTATTTACTGCTTGCATCAATCTTTTATGAATTTTGTGCAAGTGGGAGATTGTAGGGTTCTATATGCCCAAGACACGTAGAATATTGATGCGGTTAGTACATTATGATCCAAGTCGGGTTATACCCAATAACAAGCTTAGCAAACACCAATTAATATTTAATTGATGATATGATCATACAATTAAATATTTACACCAATTTAGAAAATGGGTTTTCTAAATAAGTTGCATATGAGAAGGAACAACTTATTAGAATATTTTGTTCAATAATATTATTTGAAGTGTTATTTAAGTAAGTTAGATAACATCAAATAATAATGAGAATGTATAACTTATACAATTAAAAGGTTGATTGTATAATTAGTTACAAGACTAGTTTAAAATGTGTGTGTGTTTGGTTTAAAGGGGGAAACCCCTTTTGAAATCAAACTTTTCGGCCGCCCCCCCTTTATTTTGATTGGTTCTTTTCCTTCTTGAGAATACACACATTTACTAGTCTTTCACTCCACATCTCTCATCTCACTCATACATGCAAAAACACAAAAGAAAGCTCAAATCTCTCTCTCAAAACTCACGGTTTTCAGCAGGTTTTTTGGAGAGTTTTTGGAGTGGTTTTGGTGTCATTCTCCCTAGCAAGAAGAGTTTGCTATAAAGCTTGGGGTATACAAGCTTGATAGGACCTCCATTGGTGCCTTAGTCGTTCTTCTTGGACCATATCATCCTCCATTTTCGTCACTTTTGCTGCTGTAAGGTAGTTTATGGCAGCCCTCTTTGTGGCTGTCCATAATGTGTTTGTCTTATCATAGCTAGCATTATTCACATATTAAAGATCCTCTTGTTCTTGGGTTTGTTTAAAACTTATATCATCAAAATAGAACTTGAAATTTTCAGCTTATAAACAAGGTTATAAAGCTATTATTGCGCTGCGTTTTTACAAAGTTTAAATGGTTAAACTATGTATCTTGTTCTAACGAACCCCGACAAAACCTTCTGATATATAGTATTCATTATTCTAATTCATATGCTTTGAATGCAGGGTACAATGGCTAACCTCAAATGGAGCAAGCTCTATAATTTGAGTGGTTTTCTTGACCCTGGTGTTACTGAGGCTGATGGATTAAGAGACATGATCAGATTCCTTCTAACCATAAGAGTTGCCTATGCTATGACAGTCAGACCCATCATCTATAAGACCTACATTAGGTCATTCTAGTTAAAGTTAATGGTGTGAGAACCCTGACTGGGAGAATCACTAATGATCACACTCTAGCCATTATTGAGCAAACTGTGAGACAGTGTTTGCAGTTTGGAGATGATGCAAACTCCCCTCTAGAACTTGAAGATGATGAGATCATGACCTTCTTTGCCAACATTGGTTATGAGGGTGGATATGAAGGGAAACATATTGTTAAAGGGTTGGTAGATCTGCAATGGAGATTCCTGATACACATGTATCAACATTGCTTATCTAAAATGAAGACTGGATGGAATGATATCCTAGTGACAAGCTCCTCTATTATTTGTGCCTTATGTACGAATCAACCATTCAACATGTCTGCATACGTATTCAATGGATTGATCTCTAATGTACAAGAAGGTAGAAGACATATGTTCTTGATGTACCCAAGGTTTATACAGTGCTTCATCAATGAAGCTTTTCTAGATCTTGCAACAGTAGGACCAGTGATGGACATTCCTCACTATAATGCCAAGTCCTACAGGTACATTACAAAGAGAGATCTGAGGAACTTCTACAGTGGTACGTTCTTCCAACTGTTGCCATGGATGTTGCAACAGATTAATCAAGGAGGAGTACAAGAACTAGAGGCTCCTGCTGATGAGCCTGCTCATGAAGAAGAACAAGCTGCCCCTAGTCAACCACATGTTGAGGAGCAAGCTGCTAGTTCTGAGGATAGACAGAGGTCAGTGTCACCATATGGTGATGCAGGTGGTGATCTTCACACTGGACCTTCTGTTCATGAAGCTAATATAGTCTCACCATTTATGTCTTCACCATTACCATCACCTCAAAGATTACCAATCCTATCTCAACAACCTCAGCCCATTCACTCACCCCATATATCACCTATACACTCACCCATTCATTCACCCCATATTTCACCAATTCATCACTCACCCATATCTCCCATTCACTCATCTCCCTCTACTGCTCATGCTGAGTTTGGTGACTCTGCCAGCTCCTCTGATGAATCCAAATCATCATCTGATGATAAGGATGACCAGATGCCTATGCCTGTAAGGCAAGTGACTTCAGAAGCTGCTCCTTCTGAGAGCTTTGCTGAATCAGAGATCAACAAAATAGATGAAAAAGATTAAATGATCTCTGAGCTTCTGAAGAAAATATCAAAGATGGACAATCTCCTGAAAAGAAGATCTGGTATCATTCAAGACAGACTTCTGGAGATGGATGAAAAGGAAAGAAAGCTGAAAGAAATAAAGAGCAAGTATGAGAAGGAGAAGAAAGAAAAGGAAGAAGAGATTGAGATGTTAAAGGAGGCTCTCCAGCACTCAAAGGATGAATTAAGTGGTCACCTAGACACTTTGTCTATCCAAACCATTGTTATGGAAGAACAAGAAGTGCTGATTGAAGAACAAGCAGTCACTATCATTGATCTACAAGCTCAGGTGGCATCTCTAAACAAGAGAGTGTCTGAGTTGGAGATGTTGGTCAAACTTAAACAGGAAGCTGAAAAGGACCAATATGATAAAGCTAATGGCAAAGATTAGAAGAGAGAAAGGGAAGGTGAAAAAGATGATGGTGATCAAGATGCATTAGGTGAAAGTGATCATGACTCACCTCAATCTAAAAGGAGGAAGTTCACTGAAATAGAAAGAGAGGCAGAAACTAGTGGTTCTAAACATAGTGAATCAATGCCTGAATCATCTAGCTTGGAGATGATTGTATACTCAAATCAGCCTGAAGAAGTCCACACTGAAGAAACAGAGTTCAGTGACATGATAGAAGAATTAGACATGTTCTCTGCTAAAGAATTTGTCATTGATGAGGATTTCTGGGACTTCATAGTGAACCAAAGGACTGATACTGAGCCTTTTGTATCATACCTCAATCTCCAGTGCCAATTGAAAAGGAATTGAGTATGCAACTGGTTCCTGCTGTGTCCCTATCTGATGAACAAAAAGAATTAATCAGAAAACTCCGTGTAGAACAACAGCAAAGAGAATCTTTTGCTGCTGTAGATGACCAAGAAAAGGCTGAATCTGAATCTCCTCCCAAAGAAGCTGAATAAGCTGAATCTTCTTCTGATCCCTCAGTGCAAACTTACACCAGAAGGAAGAAGTACTTGGATGAAAAAGCAAAAGGTTAAAGACCAGTTGAAGAGGAAGAACCAGTGAAGAAAAAGCAGAAAGATGACCCAAGGAGTCTAGCAGCCATTGCTGGATTCTTGGATGAACATGAACAAGCAGATGCCTTATTGAAAAAGAATGCTGAGGTAATTGACTTAGAAGAAGGAGAAATTCCAGGTGGATACATGGTTGATGAGCCAGTGATCAGTAAAATCCCTGTGAATAAAGAACCTTCTGTCTTTGAGACAGCTGAAAAGACCAAGTCTGATGATCTGATGAAAAAGGCCATATTTTTTATTGACCATGGTTATGACCCTGATGAAGTATTTGGGATGACATATGAAGGGATGCTAGCAGAAGACGAAAAGTTAAACAAGCTGCTAGATCCAACATTTGAAACTGAATATGAGAAAAGTCAATCTCCTAAAGCTTCTGAGGTCAAGGCAACAAAAGCCAAACCTGCTACTCCTCCTCAACCTATGTATCCCGATCCATACAGCATGACAGATAAGGAGATGAAGGATTATCTGTCTGCTCAAGGATTCACTAAAAGAAAACTAGGGAACATGAAAACCAATTCCCTAAGGGCTGTTGTCCTTAGGATGATACTTGAAAAGAAAGAAAGATTGAAAAAGATGGAGGAGGAGATCACCAGAACCCAACCAAGAACAAGAGTTTCAGCTCAAGATATGAGCCTCACTCTGGGAGATCATGATTCCCTGGCACCCATTCTTCATAGATACCCAGAGTGGTTTGTTGAGCCTTCACAACTAGAACTACATGAAGGACTCACAACTGCTGAAATGATCAAGGGTGTGTCTACTCCAAAAGGCAAGACAGATCAGAAAATTATTGCCTGGAAGTATGATAGTGATTGGAATATTTTCATGGTGAAGAGATTATCTGGATTAGTCCAATTCTTCACAGAGTACTCTGCTCTGGTGAAATCTCTGGAGATCCATGATCTGAAGGAACTAGCCAATCTAAGACTGATTAATCACAAGGCTATGTTCAGGGGATATGAGTTTGAGGACATTCTAAGGATTTTCAAGAGAACTGACAACTTCAAATCCTTGAAGTGTATCTGCTTGGTAAAGGATAGATCATTTGTCAATCCCCTTGATAAGAAGCAAAGGAAACCAGCAGAAGAGGTGGTATTCCCTAAACGTAGGGTAAAACCCACTGAATCAATAAAGAGAAAGATGGCTGCTGGTACTCACACTTCTGTTCCAATCTCTAATGTCTATTATGATGAGAAAACATATGAGTTGGTGATTGAAAGGAAGTGGGGAGGAAAGGAAGGAGCAGAGATCAGATTGTTCAGTGGATAGGAGGTAAGACTGTTAGATGAATCCTATATCCACTACATCTACTCAAGGCACTTCAGGGAGATCAGAAATAAGCTTGTTGAAGCTGATATGTACTTCTTTCTAAAGTGCATCATGTAACAACTAGCCTCTCACATCAACAATATTGTCCGCTTCGCCCACGAGGAGCTCACGGATTTGCTTTTGGTTGCCCAGGTGAAAACTTCCCAGGGAGGTCACCCATCCCTCGATTGCTCCCATCTGAGCACGCTTAACTGTGGAGTTCTCCTCTCATCCACAGGCAATACGCCCAAAACGCGTTGTTGATATTAGAGGCCAGACATTCCTTATGAACCAGGAATCTCTCCTGTCCACGGCCGATGTGGGATATGTGTAGGGTGTCACAAGCACCCCCTGTTTGGACTCATCGTCCTCGATGAGCCCGAGAAGTCACCATCCTTGGTGAGGCATGTCCCACACCCCGAACGACACAGGAGTGGCTCTGATACCATTCTGTCACACCCTCAAAATCCGCTAATGGGGTTTTACCGTCAAGCGTGTGACATAACAGGATCTCAGACATGGTCATATCAAACGACACTAAATGAATTTAAAAATAAACGTTTGTCTTCAATCAGAGTAATCATAAATGAAATAAACATCAGTGCGGAAGCGTACTATAAAATGTAACCAATACTGAAAGTCTCAAAATACTATGTCAAAACAATGTTCGATGCAAAATAAATGAATTTGATGAATGCATGTCCTAAGTGCGTTCCTGAATCATGTAACATGAGCTTAAGCGTTCCTGTGACCTGAGAAAACATGCTAAAGTGTGTCAACATAAAGTTGGTGAGTCCACAGGTTTAATCAACAAGTAATGTGTCTGAAAGCGTTTCAAATGGTTTAGTATATAAAGCATATCGATAGGTAGCTAGCCTATAAACAAGTTACTTAGTGTTTCAAACCGAAGCTGACTGTGTGTGTTTAGTGCCTTTCCACCACGTCTATCACCGACCGTGGCAATCGTTACGTCAATTACGCACCCGTTTGACCTCCAATCAAACTAGCGCCACTAGCCCGGGCAGGGTTTGTCAAACCCAGTAGTACTACTCAAAATTACCTCGCTAATCCCATTACTAACGGTTTGATACTGTAAGGACTTTCAAATGTGTTTCCACTAACATAACAGGCGATATCAATAATACTGGCAACCATAACAAAAATAGTGTTTGCATGTTTTCTCCCCCGAAAAGGAAAGAATATAAAATGGGGCCGTGAAAACTCACCTTGAATACACAGCAACGAGTAAATGAAAGCAGGTAATTAGGTTCCCGAATAACCTGTATTTCATTTAATATATATAATTAATATTAATTATTAATTATAAATTGTACGGTTTCGCGTTTACGAATCGGTTACGGTGCCACCGATTGGTTGTTTCCCCTCTCATACGTAAACACTATCATGAACCAAACTCATATAATCATGAAAGTCAAATATTCACACATACGACTGATAGTACATGACCTACCCATCTTAAAGCGTAACGGTCCATACGCGACCCACTTTCGAATAATATACACTTATGAAGTCATAACTCACGCTAAATGTATATATTTATTTTCTTTATTCTAACACAAATATATATAATATATCTTTTACATGTATATTGCATACCATAAATTGTGTACACATACAAAAAGCTAGCCCACTCACATACCATAATATACATATACCATGAATAACATACACACACCATGGATACACCTCCAGATTTACACATGCACCTAACACAATTTTATATATATATATATATATATATATATATATATATATATATATATATATATAATGTACCCACTAATTTAACACACCACACCCATACACTTACATGCATGACTCGTAATACATATATATTATACATGTTAAATAAATAAGGCACATTATATAATAAATATCACCTAGCTGTTTAAAATCTTTATATGCATACACACATTACATACATGAGTACACATATACATTCACATACAATATAGGAATAGCATAAGCACACACTCACTTTTAGTTTGAAACTCATAAAATATATATTCCATAAACTTCTCTGCTGCACCTAACAACCATAACCCACTTTTAATTTGAAAACCCACATACATGTAACACGTATACGCATACATACATCCATTACCACCTTTTTCAATTACATTCACACAAGAGGCACACTATATATATATCTACAAGCACATACACACACATACATTCAAATCGCAGAAAGCAAAACAAGATCACACATAACATACATACATATCTACGTAGAATACATACATATCATCAGCAGAATTATGTTCACAGACCCCCCTCGTACAACCATCAACCCCGATCATAACCGAACCCGACCAACCGTAACGGTACCTTCATTCGAATACACAAAATAAAGCGGACAAGGTTAATCAAACGAGGGATCTTACCGGTCGACGCAGGTTATTTGATTGATGACCGGAACTATCGAAAGCAAAGACTGTTATGGACGGGTATCAAATCCATGGACTCGTAAGCGGGGATGATGATGCTTGCAAGATGTCTCGCGGTTGCGGCTGGCAGAAACCGTCGGAGATGGGTTCTGTCGGTTACAGGGTGGCTTCAAGTTCGGGCGACGGCTAGCAAGATGCCTCACGGTTGAACCGGTTGCAGCGGTGGCTTCGGGTTCGGGCGACGGCTAGCAAGATGCCTCACGGTGGCTTCGGGATTGGTGACGACAGGGAGGGTCTTTGTGAAATAGGGTTGTTTTGGTGATTGTTGAAGAAAGCCGAGAGGGAGGGGGTCGGTTATAGTGGGTTGGGTTTATCAACTTTGGCTAAATTACTTTTAGGACCCTCAACTTATGTAGTTTTTATTTTAATATTTATTAAGTTTAACTAGTTTATCATAAGTACTAATAATAATAATAATAATAATAAGAATAAGAAGAAGAAGAAATCTTCATCTTTAAATACTAATAAGGTTGATTAATTAGTAATTAGCAGAGTGAGCTTAAACAATGGAAACGGAGTTAACCTGTAAACTCGGGTCGTCACACATCAAACTCCTGAAAATGGCCTATGATAGAATTAACAAGAAGAGAGAGAAAAGGAGGAAGAGGAAGACTCCTTTGCAGTTTGGAAACATTGTGAAATTATAGGTAGATGCTGATGGATCTTTACTGATTCATAGAGATAGGCTGTCAACTGTGTCATTCTGGGAGCCTGTCTCATTGAAGAAGTTGTCCATTGAAGCAATCCATACTATGAGACAAATGAAGATCCATGTACTAAGCAGAGAGAATCTAGATGATGCAAGACAGTTCTCTAACATGATCAAGGCCATACTGGATCCTTCTTACACAGACCCAGCTCCTGTGTCATCTCCTCCTCCTGCAAAAAGACCCAGCAGAATCTTCACAACCTGATCCACCCTCAAACCCTTGAAGTACTTAGGTTGTATAATCCTTAGGGGGAGTATTGTTAGACCCTGAAAGGATCATACATGCCAATTCAAGAGGTGGATAGTTGTTCTGCTGGTTTCTCCCCAAGTCCAAGAAGAAATGCGCATGAAGAAGATCCTGCATAAGAAGAAAAATACAAGTGTCGGCTATCCGCATTTGTTAATGCGGATGACCAAGAACAAATGCTGACAAGTATTTGTTCATCCGCATTAACTAATGCGGACAGCCGATGAAATGCAGACAAGGCATTTGTTCATCCGCATTAACTAATGTTCATCCGCATTAACTAATGCGGATGACCAGCAACAAGTGCGGCCAAGTGTTTGCTCATCCGCATAAACCAATGCTGATGACCAAACACTAATGCGGCTAATAGAAGACCAATGCTGATGAAGAGTTACTCATCTGCATTAGTCAATGTGGATGATAAAGGACAAATGCTGATGAAGACTTAGACTAAGGGTAGTTTAGTCTTTTTGTACAAGCTGTAAGTCAGCCTATAAATAGAATAGAAACCTCGTATGTGAGGTGACTTTTTGTGTGATTGTTTACACAACTTTTGAGAATAGACAATTACAATATACTTTGTTTTTCTCTCCCATGTTAGCTGTCTTGTTACTGTAGCTTGCTAAACCCTAGCATTTACTCTGTAACAGTTCATCTAATTAATACAAGAGTGCATTTATGAGTATATCAAGAGTTCTATGTTCATTGTTTGCTTGATTCCGCCTTTCAATCATTAACTCAATCTTCATATTCGATCCTTGTTGATTCATATCAACAGAGAATATCATTCTCAAAAACCCCAGTCACTGCAATTCTTGAAAGTCCAAATCATTGTGGGTATCTTACAGTACTAGTATGATTTCCTAAACTTGCTAATGACTCTCGATGAAAACAAGAATCTACCATCAAAAGACTTTGGTAAAATGTCCCAAATGATTTGATAAACCTGTATGATTCCAAAATGAATCGTTCCAGTTATGATCAATGTAACTTGATGCTCTACTGTCTAGAAAGAAAAATCTGGTAGATACTTATCTTAGGATTTCAACCTCACACAAAATTACAAAAATAAGTTTTAGTTCTGTCTTTTAGTTCTAGTTGTTTAATTTGTTTAGTTTTTAGTCAGCTTAGTTATTAAACATCGGACTGTACATTGGAATTCTATATGGGATTTAATCACTTAAAAGGGTCACGTCTGAGGTGACCAAACGGGTTTTCAAATGTTAAAAGGTTCACGTCTGAGCTGGCAAAATGCTTTTACTGTTAAAAGAATCACGTCTGAGGTGATCAACAGTTTTCTAAGTTAAAATGGTCATGTCTGAGATGATCGAATGCTTGAAATGTTTTTATCAATTGTTAATAGGGCTAAGTGTCAAATGGTCATAGAGTCAAATCATACGTATGAGCCATTCGCACGACTGGACCATGAGTATGGATCAGCCGTACGATTTAACCATACGTATGAGCCCAATCGCACGACTAACCCACACGTATTGACCAGACGTGCGATTGGACCATAAGCATGAGTAAAGTCACACGATTGAATCGCAAGAATGAACTAATCGCATGAATGGAGGTGACCATATGAGTCAGTCGCACGACTGAAACCTAGTCGCACGACTGAATGTGGCCGAATGAGTTAGTCGCATGACTGAAACCTTGTCGCACGACTGAATGTGACCAACTGAGCCAATCGCACGATTGAAGAGTGCGAATGGATCCAGTCGCCCGATTGAAGTATGCGACTAGGTTCAGTCGCACGACTGGAGGAAACCCTAGTATAAATAGAGAGGGAGTCGGTCGCAGAGTCCCATTCACCCTCAATCGCCCTAAAATCGCACATAGCACTGTTACTCTGTCCGATTGTCTTCTGATTTAGTCTAAGCTACCGATTAGTGTGAACTAACGATTTCTAGTGATCATGTAGGTAATGCACGACGATATACACCCCAAATTTCAATCAATTCTTGACCTAATGAGTGAATTTAAGCCATAAACTTAACCGAAACTTAGTTTGCCTAAGAACCTATAAAACTAAGTATATTGTTCAAATAAAAGGTATTAGGTCTTATATCGGTCATGTGCGAGAAAAATGAGCCAAACCACGAAGTCTAACATCAAGTTTTGTTAAAAATTTGAATCTATAAAATAGAACAATCTGTCATGCGAATGGACACCCTGATGAACTTCAATCGCACGACTGAGCTGTACGAATGGCTCAATCGCACGACTGAGCTGGACGAATGGCTCAATCGCACGACTGAACCATGCATATGAGCTCAGTCGCACGACTGATGTAAACGCATGGGATAGCATACGACTAAGCCCAGTCGCATGCTCAGTTGTACGTATGAGCTTATTCGCACGACTAGTTCTTAGTCGCACAGTTCATTCGCATGACAGGACAGAAGATTTCAAGTCCAATGAATCAAATTGTTACTCATTGACACACACTAATGTTTATCTACTTTGTGTAACAGATGGCGAGTCATTGGACTATGAGCACAAAGCATAACCTTTGTGCTCATCGGGATCTGAACTCCCGGAACGCAGCTGAGTTCTTGGGCATTATCACATTCTTACGTAGATCGAGGATCTTCCGAGCAATCTCAACTCCGTGCACTCCATGCCGCTCAATTCAGCAGACTTTCTGGGAAAGCGCTGCTGTTGACAGGTCCTCGGAGCCCCACTGTATCAGGAGCTCCATTTTTGGTCAGCCAATAGAGATCACTTTGGAAGATCTCAGGACAGTCCTGGAGTTTGGGGATGATGCTGACTGCCCTACTCGATTACACCTGCTGACAGTACGAGGATATTTTCTGCGGGCTATGTACTCGGGGGATATCAACGCAGGTGTGCTCAACAAGAGCAACCTGTGCCCCCAATTCAAGTACTTAGCCCATGTGCTGCTAAAGTGGATTACCTCAAGGAAGGGAGGCTTCGACGAGATGTCGGACCAGATTCAGAACGCCTATGTGGCGTTGGTGCCGAACCATCTGTTCAGCTTCTCGAGGATGATCTTCACCTATCTGGTGGAGAACATCGAGGTGAAGGGAAAGGAGAGCTTCTGCATGTACCCTCGCTTTATGCAGATGATTATTGATCAGAAGCTCCCTTTGCTGCCAAAGGAGAAGGAGGATGCCGTGGTACTAGAGGTGATGGACGATACCACCCTCGGACGGATGAAGGTTTGCGGGGCCAAGCAGGTGAAGCCCCCGATAAGGAGACTGTTTGGGCATCTGGCCCGAGAAGACTATGTGGCGCCAACGAAGAAGAAGTGGTGCCATGATGACAGTGACTCGGATGTTGAGCAGATTGCTCTACCCTCCGATCACTCCGACGGTGATGATCATGATACTGATCAGGGAGAGAATGGTCAGGGTGGACCCAAACCAGCTCCTATTCACCCTGATTTCTAGATGGAGGAGGAGGAGGAGTCTGATGATGAGCCTCTGGTGCGAACGGTGGGGAGCCGGGTCGTAGCCACTGAGAGAGGTTTTAGGGCGGTTGGTGGACGCCAGGGTGAGTCTAGGGAGGCTACTACTGATTCATCCTACACCCCAGACGAGCCCAGTAGCCAAGGGGGAGCCTTTGTCTCCAAGGGATCGAGGAGAAAGAGAATGGCTCAACCCTACGGGAAGAAGGGAAAGAGGCCCAGGTTTACTTTGATCACCACCACTTCTACAACTCCACCTACCACTTTTACCACACCACCCACCACTACTATCACACCAACCTCCACCACTACTACTACACCTCCACCTTCCACCACTACAGCCTACCATCCCCACCCACTCACACACCACTACCCATATTCACCACAGCCACCACTACTACCACCAGCCACCAAGCCGGTGCCTCATCACACACCACATTCACCACAGGATCATCTCTACCTCCCATCAGAGTAGAGGAACAGCTGTCAGAACTGAACTGTATGGTGCTGAAGCTGTTGGTTGCTGATGAAGAGAAGGTTGCCCGACTATGTCAGCTTGAGGAGCTCAACGCTACTCAAGCACAACTGATTTTACAGCAAGCTCAGTAGATTGCCCAACTCTATGAGCATAACATCCAATTAGCAAAGAAGATAGAGAAGTTGGAGGCTTCCAACAAGACCATCATGCTCAAGCTCAAGGGATCACAGGAGGAGCTACTTAAGATCAGAGAAGGAGATGATGATGATGATGACGGAGAAGATGATAATAGTAATGATGATGAGGTTAGTGATGATGGAGAAACAAGAGTAAGGCATGATGATGGTGATGATAAAGAAGGAGATGCAGTTGCATCTGCCTTAGCTCAGGGTCAAGAGAGAAGAACAAAGAGAAAGGAAGACCAAGGAGCATCATCTTCTGCCCCACCTGCTGACGAGCCCATGATTCAAGACAAAAGTAATGTTTAGATATTTATGTATTTTAAAAGCTTTTGTACTTGAAACTTGTATTAAACTTATGTACTTAATGTTTATGTATCTTTATAAAATGTTGACTGTCTTGATGAATTACTAATGGTTGATGTATTTACATGTTTAATTCAAGAAAATCAAACATCTCAGCAAGATGAATATGATATTGCTCCCCTAGAACAAATCAAGTCTCAATTAACTATGATACTTGATTTGCAAGGGATTGTCAGGAGATCTGTGAGTTATACTCCCGAAGGAGGAGAAATAATTCATGACCTTACTGATGAGAAACTTACTGAGATGTTCCGGCTCAACCCGGACGAGATTGTCAAGGATGCCCCTATTATTGACGTGGCTAGTGATGACGAGCTTAATGATGTGGACGAAATAGAGATTGAAGATGTCACAGCCCAGCATTATCTAGAGTACACTGACCAAGAGGGAAATTTGGTACCCAATTTGGGTGAAAATCTCGGCAGTGATACATTTGATAAGCTGGATACTATGGACAAGGAGACAGAGGAGTCAAGAAGCCAAGCCCAAGCCTCGGACGCTGATATGGACATCAAAAAGGCTGAATGGGCGGCTTGTTTTGCAGAGATTCGAGCCCAACGCACTGCTCCAAAGCTGAGTGTCTACACCAAGCTCTAGAAAGTGAAGAAGCAACTCAAGGTGTCAGGTAAGATTATAGTGTGGGCATATTTTGAGGATCTGAATGCCTATGTTGTCAAGAGGGGAAAGGGCATAGAGTACCTTAGATTTCCACATGATCTAAAGACTCTTCCAGGTTTTGAGCTCAGCCAGCTGGCACGCTTAAAGTTACTGTATGCTGACCCGAAAAAGATGTCAGGCTGGTTTGAGGCTGCTTTGAAGAGAGAGTACCACACCAGGTGGGTTAACTTTAGACCTCAATAACCGATAAGATACATCAGAAGGTCTGAAGTTGATTCCATTACTGGAAAGCCTAATGTTATGTTGAAGTGGAGTCCTCCACGTACTATGTCAAGAATCCCTCTAAGGGAAATGCCACAGGACTTCACTCCACACTTCAAGTGGTAGTATTATTATTGGATAACAGATGAAGCTGTGATAGTCTAGCAGAAAGAGGGCCAAATGGATACTATTCGGGTATTTGACCCAATGTGGCTGACTAATTTATCTGCTGATGATGTATACACATTATACCAGTGGCCACTATTTTTTGATTCGCAAGACATTGTACAAGCCCTCCAGTTTCAGAATGTTATACGACTCTGTTTTGCATTTGAGGTAAATGCTGGAGTTACAAGAGTGGAGAAGTACAAGAAGTTTGATGAGCTGATAAAGAATGTTAGACAATGATGTAAACTAGGTCCAAGGGAGAGTTTGTTGATACATGTGTACCTAGTTTAGGAGCTTAATGTAAAATGTCTTTCATGTCTTACATATATGTAATTGAATAGGTATGAATGAAATAGAATATGTGGTTGATGCTTATAATGTTTAATATTTCATTGGTTATTATGTGATAACGCATATTGAACTAACTATATAGGTTTGTGAATCGTATGAAGTATTCATGCAAATCGACCATGCTAATGGACCATACGCATTAACACTTCATGCTAATGGACCAGTCGCACGACTGAACCATGAGACTGGATTAGTCGCACGATTGTGATATGTGATTGACTCAGTCACACGACTGGACCTTCAGTCGTGCAGATGGATCAACAGCATGCTTCAGTCTCACGACTGAACCATGCTCATGGTTCAGTCGCATGAATGAAGATTTCAAACCTATAAATACCACTTAATTCATGGAAAACCGCAACATTTCGAATATCCACATACCCTAGCCGTCCAGAGAGTTCCTGTTCACCATTCCAACTTCATAGTTCGTCTCTGATCAATTCTTGTCTGTTCTTAACGTTTGTTTCATCGTAGGAATGATCAGATTGTCGTTCTCACTGATTGGATAGCCAATCAAATAGGATTCCGCACTATTTGAGTTGGTATACGCGCATTATCAGTTAGTACTCCGTACGTACACGGTCCTAACAAAATGCATTCACACACACATAACCTTTAGTCGCACGACTCAACATCCATTCGACGAATCAACCTTCATTCGTACGAATCAACCTTCATTCGTATGAATCAACCTTCATTAGTACAAATCATCATTCAGTCGTACGACACAACACTCATTTGCACTCACATATCCAGTCGCACACACACATTCGCACGACACAACATTCATATGCACACACCCTCATTCGCACGACACAACATTCATCCGCACACTCACTTATCCACACGATACGCACTCATTCGCACGATACTTCCAGTCGCACTTCACCATTCATTCGCACACACACACACACACTCAATCACACGACTCGGCATTCATTCGTACACCAGCATAGTCATTCGTGCATCAATATCGACCATCCACGCACGAATGACCTTCATTCGTGCGACACACAATTCATTCGTGCGAACAGCCCATTCGCACAACACACACTCAGTCGCATGAAAGCAAGCATACAGTCGCATACGCAGAACACAGGGGTGTCGGAGTGCGCACAGCAGCCTTCAGCTGCTGTGACCACTCGAATTGCACCATAACACACTCAGAAATCGATTCCCAACACATTTCAAGCAATTGATATACACAAAAACCCTCGACAGCACTCACACACACGGAAAAACCCAAAATACCCGAAACCGACGCAAAAAGGAAGAAATAAGATGAAATAAGAGACGACGGTGGTCGTCTACCTGCGAAATGTCGAAAGGAATCGACCTGCGACAACGATTTGCTTGAGAAACAGAGGGAAATGGTCGGAGAGAAGGGGGGCGATTGGCGATGGTAGGGCTTGGATAAGGAGAAAAGCGGCTGAAAATGGGTATTTATACCCATTTCAGAATTGTGGAATTGACACTTTTGTCCCTGTACTTCCAAGGCATTTAATTCTTTAAGTTTGGTTAATTACAATTGGACCCTGAACTTTGTTAATTATATTAATAATAGGAATATTAATAGTACGATTTTATAAAATCAATGACAATAACACTATTATTAATAATAATACCAATAATCTAACAATAGTAATAATGTTAATAATATTAATGGTGATTATGATAGTAATAATAACAATACTAGTAATAGTTTTAATAATAATAATAACAATAATAATAACAATGATAATAATAATTGTAGTAATAGTAATAATTTATGACTTTAATAATTATAATATTAATGATAATAATAGTATTCATAATAATAATACTAGTGATGGTAATAATAATAATAATGTTAGTAATATTAATAATAAAATAGCTCTTACATGCTAACATTTTCTTAAAACTTAAATAAAAGAGGGAAAATATTGGTTAGAATTTTATTAGGTTTTTAATATTTAAGTTTTTGTACACACTTAAAACAACGCACATAAATAATGAAGCAAAAATTGGAAATTAAAAAAAATGATTATGAAGTAAGGTTGAATATTCAAGAAGAGTTAACGAATACCACGTTAATTGACGGACCTTTCGTTGACGGATGTCACGGTATCCCCCAGTTGAGAGAATTTATCCCGAAATTCAGCTGGAGTTAGGTCCAGGAGTATTCTCCACGAACAGATGTGGGTATTTGAGTTTTATCTGGTCTTCCCATTCCCATGTAAGCTCTGGCCCTCGTTTCGAGTTCCATCTCATGCGGACAATTGGTATCGTACTGCGCCTCAATCGTTTGACCTTTCGGTCCATAATCTCTATGGGTTTTTCGAAAAAATGAAGCTTTTCATCAATCTTGATTTCCTCAATTGGTACATGAAGGGATTTGTCCGTCAAGCACTTCTTGATTTTCGATACGTGGAACGTGTCGTGTACACCACTGAGTTCTGGTGGTAACCTTAATCCGTATGCCACCGGACCGATTCTTTCTGTGATTTTGAATGGTCCTACATATCATGGGGCTAATTTCCCTTTCTTTCCAAACCGTACAATCCCTTTCCAAGGAGAGACCTTAAGTAGAGCGCGATCTCCCACGTTGAATTCCAGAGGTTTCCGACGGTTGTTGGCGTAGCTCTTTTGACGATCTCTGGCTGCTTTTAGTCCGTCTTTGATCTGAAAAATCTTGTCGGTAGCTTCCTGAATGATTTCTGGGCCTGTTAACTGGCTTTCGCCTACCTTTGCCCAACAAACTGGAGACCTACATTTCCTTCCATACAAGGCTTCGAAAGGTGCACACCAAATGCTCGTATGGTAGCTGTTGTTGTAAGAGAACTCAATCAAAGTTAGATGGGTGTCCCAACTACCACCAAAAGCGATTACACAAGCCCTAAGCATATGTTCCAATGTTTGCATTGTTCGTTCACTTTGACCGTCTGTTTGCGGGTGATAGGCGGTACTCAAATCTAATCGAGTGCCCATCACATTCTGTAGCGTCTGCCAAAACCGCAATGATCGGCTATCACGGTCGGATATGATCGACACCGACACTTCATGCCTTGTCACATCCTCATTTATGTACAATGTCGCCAACTTATCCATTTTGTAATCCTCTAGGATCGGCATGAAATGAGCCAACTTTGTCATACGGTCCACTATAACCCATATCGAGTCGTGCCCACTACTCGTTCTAGGAAGTTTGGTAATAAAATCCATAGCTATGTTTTCCCATAACCCTTCGGGAATTTCCGGTTGCTGCAGTAATCCTGATGGTTTCTGATGTTTAGCTTTAACTTTCGAGCACGTCAAGTATCTGCTTACATACATAGCAATGTCTTTCTTCATGCTTGGCTACCAATAGAGATCTTTGAGATCGTGGTGCATCTTGTCTGCACCAGGGTGAATAGAATACCTTGACTTAGGCACTTCGTCCATAACCATGGTACGTACATCTCCCCATTTGGGTACCCATATGCGATCCACAAAGTACCATATGCCATCTTCCTTGTGACTCATTTGCTTATCCAACCCTCAAAATTCTTCTCCTGTAACGTTTTCTTCTTTCAGCACTTCACCTTGTGCTGTTAGGATCTGAGCTTTTAGGCTCGTTTGAATAGTCAATCCTAACGCTCGAGCACGTAGTAGTTTCACGCGTCCTGCGACTTAAGACATCAGCCACCACGTTTGTCTTCCCCGGATGATACCGGATTTCACAATCATAGTCACTAAGGAGTTCTAACCATCGTCACTGGCGCATATTAAGTTCCTTTTGATCCAGGATATGCTGGAGGCTCTTATGATCCATGTAGATAATGGACTTAGTTCTATACAGGTAATGCCTCCATATCATAAGTGCAAATAGCACAGCACCCAACTCTAGGTCATGAGTTGTATAGTTCTTTTCATGCACCTTAAGCTGTCGTGAGGCGTAGGCAATCAGCTTATCCTTCTGCATTAGCACATATCCCAGTCCTTGATGTGAAGCATCGCAGACACCACAAAATCATTAGATCCGTCCGGAAGGGACAATATAGGCGCATTGCACAACTTTTCTTTCAATGTTCGAAACGCTTCTTCTTGTGCACGTCCATAATCAAATTTCTTGTCTTTTTGAGTCAACAGAGTCAACGGTTGAGTGATTTTTGAGAAATTTGCGATGAAACGACGATAGTATCCAGCCAAACCTAAGAATTGCCGTATTTCCGAAGGTGTCTGAGGTGCTTCCAATTTCTTTACTGCTTCGATCTTTACGGGATCTACGTGAATTCCGTTCTCATTCACCACGTGTCCCAGAAATTTCACTTCCCGTAACCAAAACTCACACTTTGAGAATTTAGCTAAAAGTTTTTCTTTTGGTAATAGTCCGAGTATTGCCCGAAGGTGTTCCTCATGGTCTTCTTTTGATCGGGAGTGGATAAGTATGTCGTCTATGAATACGATCACGGACTTATCCAAATAGGGTTTACACACCCGGTTCATCAGGTCCATGAACACAGCTGGAGCGTTTGTCAGTCCGAATGGCATGACTAATAATTCATAGTGCCCATATCGAGTTCTAAATGCTTTTTTCGGTATGTCATCCTCGAAAACCCTTAGCTGATGATATCCTGAACAAAGGACGATCTTGGAGAAGTACGGGGCTCCTTGCAACTGATCGAACAGATCATCGATTCTGGGAAGAGGGTATCGATTTTTCACGATCAGTTTATTTAGCTCGCGGTAATCGATGCACATGCGAAACGATCCATCTTTCTTTTTGACGAATAATATCGGTGCTCCCCATGGTGAGTGACTTGTCCGAATAAAACCCTTTTCCAGTAGTTCCTGCAATTGGCTAGATAGCTCTTGCATTTCTGATGGGGCCAACCGATATGGTGTATTTGCAACCGGTGTAGCTCCAGGAACCAAGTCTATGCGAAATTCCACTTGCCGAGGTGGAGGCAAGCTGGACAAGTCGTCAGGGAATACATCCGGGTAGTCCCGTACTACTGGATATCTACCAACTTCCTCTCTTCTTCCTTCTTTTCCACCATGTGGGCCAGAAACGCGTAACATTGCTTTTGTAAATATCGGCGCGTCTTCATGCAGGAGATAAGCTTTAGGTTTCTCCCTGACCGTTCTCCCTGAATCCTGAGCACCTCCCCGTCTGGCATGGGGATTCACATTACTTTTTCCCTACATACAATCTCTGCTTCATGTTTTGATAACCAATCCATTCCCATGATTACATTGAAACTTCCTAACTTAAAAGGCATCAAATCTATTTGAAAGGCATGGTTTTCCAATATCATCGAGCACTTTCTAATAATCTCATCGGCCTGTACAATCCTACCGTTGTCTATTTCTACGGAGTAGCTAGTTTCTATCCTACTATGGTTCAAGTCGAGCAGATGAGCAAATTCAGAAGATATAAAGCTATTGTCTGCTCTAGTATCAAACAATATGGATGCGACATGATGATCGAGCAAGTACGTACCCGTAACGACATTCGGATCCTGATGAGCGTCGTTTTCTCCGATGGTGAATGCACGTCCTCGGGAAGCATTTCCTTGATTCGTTGGGCCATGATTACCGGCTATGGCCATCATCTGTTGTTGATTGTTCCCTTGTTGACCCGACGCCCGATTCAGTCTGGGGCACATGTTCCGGTAGTGATCACGGCTTCCACACTTGTAGCAAGCCCTAGCATTCCCTTCGGGGTTAATCGCATTAACCGGCACAACTAGATTCGGCGCCACTCTACAGTCTCTCGCTAGATGCCCCGGGCGTCTGCAGTTTGCACACACCCGGCATGGCATTACTTGGGGGTGATTGAGGTTGCACCTATTACACTTAGGGTGCGGCCCGACATAATCCTTCTTACCCTGAGCAACTGCCACAAAATTCCTCGTTGTCTTGGCCCACTTGTCAAATTTCCTGGTACTCAACCTACTCGCTTCTCCAACATCCTTTCTCTTCTCTGCTCCTTTTCCTAAAACCCCAGTTCTCACCATCTTATTTGTTAAAGTACCAGCCTTCAGAATTGAACACTGGATAGTAGGAGGAGCTGCTGTCGTCCCCATTGCTCAGATTTAAGGCACAAGTCCCCAAATGTACCTTTCGATCCTCTTGGATTTCGCAGTTACCAAGTGCGAAACCAGTCTTGCCAACTCGTGGAAACGGTCAGTGTAAGATGCGTGCCCAGCTCCTACCATAGCATGGTTCCAGAACTCATGCTCCAGCTTCTGCATCTCGTTGAGTGGACAGTACTCTTTGGTGATCAATGCCTTAGACTCATCCCATGTCATCTGCATTGCCGACTCTCTTCCTATTGCCTGAATCTATGTGTTCCACCAAGTTAATGCCTTGCTGTCACACCCCCGCTGATAGCGAAAACACAGGGACGTGAGCGAGACGGGATCGCTATAACACATGGTGTACGTTAGAGAAGCAATACAAATATGATGACAAGCGTGTCATGACGACACCCGAACACAAATGGAGACTTGTGTCGCGTTTAGTCAATATTCACAACAACATAGCCATAAGCATAACATGTAAGGATCATATAACCATGTCGAATAACATTGTTCAGTTTCCCACAACCCGGGAACAAGTGTCCAAAAGAATGTTAATTGTTTAATGGACTGCAACAATTTACAAAATAATTGTTCATCATGTATGTTATGTCTCAAAAATGCATCCTAGGGTCTCCACTAAGGCAGCACACCTACATCTACAGTTATCATGACCACCTGAAAAGATATGCTCAAAACGGTCAACAATATTGTTGGTGAGCTTTGCAGGTTTTAAATAGTAAATAAATTACATATAAGTTCATATGGGTGACCGCAATTACATTTATATGTAAGCGGTTTCGCCTGTTATTGATAGTTGTAACCAAACCTAGTCGTCGGTTCCACGCGGGAATTAATGGCCGTAAGGAAAGTACCACACAGCGAAATAAGATCCACACAGCGTATAAAGATCCACACAGCATTTAAAGATCCACATAGCGTATAAAGATCCACACAGCGTATAAAGATCCACACAGCGTATACGGTGTATGTTACAACCTAACCAATCCTTAGGTCCCATTTCTGGAATTAATGGTTGTATTGAAAGATCCACACAGAAGAACCACGCAGAAGAACCACACAGCCAAATAGTATCACCTAACAAGTAGGATCACATAGTAACGTAGCCTCACCAAGTTACATGCAAGTTGGTAACGTAGCATAGAGTCATGAATCATGATATCATCATTCAGCAGATAAGTCGTTCATAATAGTAGTATTAAGCCTCCACTAGGGAAGACGTATAGATAAAAGGTAAATGTATGAGCATTCTTTTCCCCCATGTTTATAAATGTTTAAAAGGTTGCATAAGTGTAAAAAGGGGCCACGAAACTCACTTGTTGAGTGGTAAGTAGGTATGATGAAACTTCCCAAACTTGTATGTATGAACGGTCAATCACCTATTGGTAGTTATGGTAAGCATTAATAATGCGTCTGATGTTAACAATATTGTTTAGTTGGGTTGGGTCGTATCGGTTCGGTCGTGGGTAACACTTGCACACAAGCACGCACAATAGATCTTATGTAGATCCAACTACTAGAAACGTTGCCATTGTAGATGATATTTGTATAAAAGTGTTATTATTGTTAGAGAAATACTTAGTAAGCACTTGTGTTATGAATCGTTTGTTGTTTGTTGTAAAATGTTAAGTTACTTCGATTTGGTTTAACTTCAGTGAATTTACTAGTGTTAATTTGAAGATTGTCATTAGCGATGGCAACCATGTCAATGTCACCATAACATCACACGACAACACACACCGCACACAGAAAGAATCCACACACAATGACTCCAATTGCATGACATGACTAGACGCACGACTGGACACTCCATTCGCACGAATCAACTCTCAATCGTACGAATCAGCTTCATTCGCACAATTGAATCCCCATTCGTGCGACTAAGCATTCGGTCGTACCACACAGCACCCAATCACACGACTCAACTTCCATTCGCACGATTCAGCCTTCATTCATACAAATTAGCTTCATTCGTGCGACTGGACCTTCAGTCGTGCGATACACACAATCGCACACATTCATCCTCCTTGACTCAATCGCATGGCAATACTCATCCGCATGACTCAATCGAACGACACACACAATCGTATGGGCTCAGTCGCACGACTCACTCAATCGCTTGGACTCAGTCGCACGATAGACCCAATCACATGGACTTAGTCGCATGACTCACCCAGTCGCACGGCTCAGTCGAACGACAGATCAGTCGCCCAGTGCAGCAGATCGCGACTGCTGAAGTGCTGAGCAGCCTTCGGCTGCTTCGTGCACGGGTTTCACACATCAAGAACCTCCAGAAACACTCATCTAACATATCTAAGTAAAATGCACACTCAGAAAAGTAACACACGCACCCCCACGACCTCTTGTGCTTGGGTTGAACCCGAGCACCCGAAACCCTCGAAATCGTAGAAGTAAAACAAGCGAAAACGGACGACCAAGGTCATCTACCTGCTTGAAACGTGTTGTCTAGGCTGTAGTAGTAGTCTAAACGGTGAAATCACGAACAAAACGGGGCGGTTCTAGGTGCAAGGATGAAGAAGAAAAGTGGAGAAGAAGATGAGGAAGAAGAAGAAATAGTGAAGGCTAGGGCTAATAGAAGGGTATTTATACCCAGCCCTAGTTTGGCAATTGTCACATTTACTCCCTGTACTTAGCCCCCGGGTTCCCAAATTTGCTTTGGTTGAAAATGACGTAAATACGCACGTTATATTAATTATAGAGAAGTATTTAATGTTGTTCGTATCTTGAAAATAATGTTATTAATGATGTTTATATTATATACCATAATATAGTTAATGATGCCGTCAGTTCAATTCGTAAGCATTTTAAGTATTATGGATGCAAATAATGATAACACCACTGAATAAGAAAAATCAACCGAGTATGATATCCACACGAATGGTTTATAAGTGTGAGGAATGTTTGTTCTAAGAATAGTTAGCGAAATTCACGTTAAATGACGGACCTTGTGGTGACGGATGTCACAGTATCCCCCAGTTGGGAGAATTTCGTCCCGAAATTCAACTGGTGTTAGGTCCAAGAGTGTCATCCTCGAATAGATGTGGATGTTTGAGCTTTATCTGATCTTCCCGTTCCCACGTGAATTCTGGTCCTTATTTTGAGTTCCATCTCACGCGAACGATCGGTATCTTACAGCGCCTTAAGCGTTTGACCTTTCGGTCCATGATCTCGATAGGTTCTTTGATGAAATGAAGCTTTTCATCGATCTTGATTTCCTCAATTGGAACATGTAGAGTTTCATCCACCAAGCACTTTTTGAGGTTTGATACGTGAAAGGTGTCGTGTACACCGCTGAGTTCTTGTGGCAACCTAAATCGGTAAGCCACCGGACCGATTCTTTCTTTAATTGAGAATGGTCCTTCGTATCTTGGGGCTAACTTCCCTTTCTTTCCAAATCGTACAATCCCTTTCCAGGGAGAGACTTTGAGTAGAACATGACCCCCAACATTCAATTCTAGAGGCTTCCGACGGTTGTCGACATAGCTCTTTTGGCGATCTCTTGCTGCTTTTAATCAGTCTTTGATTTGAAAAATCTTGTCAGTTGTTTCTTGAATGATCTCTGGAGCTGTTAGCTGGCTTTAACCAATTTCAGTCCAACAAACGGGGGATCTACATTTCCTCCCGTACAATGCTTCAAATGGAGCGCATCCAATGCTTGTATGGTAGCTGTTGTTGTAAGAGAACTCAATCAATGGTAGATGAGTGTCCGAGCTACAACCAAAATCGATTATACAAGCTCTGAGCATGTCTTCCAATGTTTGTATTATTCGTTCACTTTAGCCATCTGTTTGTGGGTGATAGGCGGTACTCATATCTAATCGAGTGCCCATCGCTTTCTGTAGTGTTTGCCAAAATCGTGAAGTAAATCGGCTGCCACGGTCGGATATGGTTGACACCGGCACTCCGTGCCGTGTCACGACCTCCTTTATGTACAATCTCGCCAACTTTTCCATCTTGTAATCCTCTCGAATCGGTAAGAAATTAGCGGACTTTGTCATCCGATCCACTACGACCCATATCGAGTCGTGCCCGTTACCTGTTCTAGGGAGTTTGGTAATGAAATCCATGGCTATGTTCTCCCATTTCCACTCGGGAATTTCAGGTTGCTGTAATAATCTCGATGGTTTTTGATGTTCAGCCTTAAATTTCGATCATGTCAAGCATCGGCGTACATACATAGCAATGTCTTTCTTCATGCCTGGTCACCAGTATAGATCCTTAAGATCGGGATACATCTTGTCTGCACCAGGATGAACAGAATATCGTGTCTTGTGTGCTTCCTCCATGATCAGGGTATGAACGTCTCCCCATTTGGGTACCCATATACGATTCATGAAGTACTGTATACCATCACCCTTGCAAATCATCTGTTTATCTAACCCTCAGAATTCTTCTCCCGCAAGGTTTTCTTCTTTCAATGCTTCACTTTGCATAAGTTGGATCTGAGCCTTCAAGTTTGTTTGAATAGTCAATCCCAAAGCTCGAGCGTGTTGTGGTTTCACACGTTCTTTACGACTTAGGGCGTCAGCCACCACATTTGCTTTCCCCAGATGATACCGGATTTCACAATCGTAGTCACTAAGTAACTCCACCCAACGTCGCTGACGCATATTGAGTTCTTTCTGATTCAGGATGTGTTGAAGGCTCCTATGATCTATGTAGATGATGAATTTGGTTCCATACAGATAGTGCCTCCATATCTTAAGTGCAAATACAACAGCGCCCAACTCCAAATCATGAGTTGTATAGTTCTTTTCGTGTACCTTAAGTTGTCGTGAGGCGTAGGCAATCACCTTATCTTTCTGCATTAGCACACAACCCAATCCTTGATGTGAAGCATGGCAGTACACCACAAAATCATCAGTCCCGTCTGGGATGAACAATATCAGTGCGTTGCACAACTTCTCCTTCAATGTTTGGAATGCTTGTTCTTGTGCATGTCCCCAATCAAACTTCTTGTCTTTTTGAGTCAACAAAGTTAACGGTTGAGCGATCTTTGAAAAATTTGCGATGAAGCGATGATAGTATCCGGCCAATCCTAGGAATTGCCGTATCTCCGAAGGTGTCTGGGGTGCATCCATTTCTTCACTAGTTCAATCTTGCCGGGATCTACATGAATCCCATTTTCGTTAACCACATTCCCTAAAAATTCACCTCTCGAAGCCAAAATTCGCACTTCGAGAGCTTAGCGAAAAGTTTCTCTTCTTGTAATAGACTCAGTATAGCCCGAAGATGTTCCTCGTGGTCCTCTTTCGTTCGGAAGTAGATAAGTATATCGTCTATGAACACGATCACGAACTTATCCATGTAAGGTTTGCATACTCGATTCATCAGATCCATGAACACAGCCGGTGCATTAGTCAGTCCGAACGGCATGACTAAGAACTCATAGTGCCCATAACAAGTCCTGAATGCTGTTTTTGGTATGTCATCCCCGAAAAACCTTAGTTGATGATATACAGAACGAAGATCAATCTTGGAGAAATATGAAGCTCCTTGCAGCTGATCAAATAAATCATTAATTCTGGGGAGAGGATATCAATTCTTCACAGTCAATTTGTTCAACTCGCGATAATCGATGCACATGCGGAACGAACCGTCTTTCTTTTTGACAAATAAGACCAGTGCTCCTCACGGTGAATGGCTCGGCTGAATAAAACCCTTCTCGGGTAGTCCTTGTAATTGACTAGATAACTCTTGCATTTCGGATGGTGCTAACCGGTACGGTGCTTTTGCTACCGGCATAGCTCCAGGAACCAACTCTATACGAAATTCCACCTGTCGTGGAGGAGGCAAACCCGACAAGTCATCGGGGAATACATCCGGATAATCTAGTACTACAGGAATATCTACCAACTTGTTGCCTTCTTCTTTCTTTTCCACTGCATGGGCTAAAAACGCATAACACTGCTTTCGTAAACATTGACGTGTCTTCATGCAAGAGTTAAGCTTTAGAGTTCTTCTCGGTCATTCTCCTAGAATCTTGAGTACCTCCCCGTTTGGCATGGGGATTCGTACTACTTTCTCCCGACAAACAATCTCGGCTCCGTGTTTCGACAACCAATCCATCCCCACAATCACATCGAAACTTCCCAGCTCAAAAGGTATTAAGTCTATGTCGAAGGCATGGTTTTCCAATATCACCGAGCACTTTCTAATAATCTCATCGACCTGTACAACTCTACCATTGGCCATTTCTACAGAGTAGCTAGTTTCTAGCCTACTAGGGTTCAAGGCAAGCATGCGAGCAAATTCAGATGATATAAAACTATTGTCTGCTCCAGTATCAAACAATATAGATGCGAAGTGGTGATTGAGCAAGTACCTACCCGTAACGACATTCGGGTCCTGACGGGCGTCATTTGCTCCGATAGCGAACGCACGTCCTCTTGCAGCATTTCCTTGATTCCCTTGGCCTGGATTACCAGCTATGGCCATCACTTGCGGTTGATTGTTTACTTGCTGACCCTGCGCCCGATTCAGTCTTGGGCACATGTTTCGGTAGTGACCCAGGTTCCCACACTCATAACAGACCCTGGCATTCCCGATGGGGTTAACCGTGTTGTCAGGTGCCACCAGGTTCGGCACCACTCTGCAGTCTCTCGCTTGATGCCCCGGGCGACTACAGTTCAGACACACCCAACACGGCATTGCTGGGGGATGATGAAGGTTGCATCTGTCATATTTCGGGTGCGGCCCAACATATTGTTTCTTTCCTTGAGTCACAACCACAAAATTTCGGGTCGTCTTGGCCTTCTTATCAAACTTCTGGCGTTAGACCGGCTCGTTTCCCCAGCCTCCTTTCTCTTCTCTGCTCCCCTACCCAACATCCCTATTCTTACCATCTCCTCAGTTAGAGCGCCGGCCTTCAGAATTACGCTCTGAATCGTAAGAGGAGCAGCTGCCGTTACCAATGCTCGGATTTGAGGTGCGAGTCCCCAAATATACCTTTCAATTCCCTTTGATTCCGGAGTTACCAGATGTTGAACCAGTCTTGCCAACTCATGAAAATGATCAGTGTAAGCTGCGTGCCCAGCTCCTATCATAGCATGGTACCAGAATTCCAGCTCCAACTTCTGCATCTCGTTGAGTGGACAACATTCTTCGATGGTCAATGCTTTAAACTCATCCCAAGTCATCTGCATTGCTGACTCTCTTCCTCTAGCTTGAACCTGGGTGTTCCACCAGGTTAGTGCCTTGCCCTGTAGTGAACACGTGGCATACTTAATTCTTTGACTGTCGAGGCACTCACTGCTGTCAATCACTGCCTCCATCTTTTCAAGCCACCTAGATAGGGATATCGCCCCACCTTTCCCATCAAATTCTCGGGGTTTGCAGACCACGAATTCCTTGTAAGAACATCCCCGTCTTGTATTAACAACCCCAGTTTCATTACCAGTTGTTCCGCCAATCCCAGTATCTTCCCCTGTTCCTTGGTTATGCTCATGGTGAGTATCATGATCCCCGTGGAGATTATGATTCAGAAGAGTGTCGCTCACTTGAGTCACTATAGTTGGAATCAGTGCGGCTAGCTGCTGAGCAATCATAGCAGCTATATCAGGGTTTTCAGTTCCCTGATTGTTGCCAGCGGGAGCACCACCTGTTCTTGGTGGTCTACCCCTACCTCTGCCTTGTGGGGTCTCACCTTCATGATTTGTACTACGTGTGACTCTTCGAGGTGGCATTTTCTAATCATAAAAAGAGTAAACATGTAAACTTTAGTAAACATGTAAACCTTAGTCACTTGAATATACCTGTATGATTCCACTTATCAACTTCCAATAATCCATGCTTCGATCAATAAAGATCCTCATGTAGCCCAGTTTAAGCACATTCTTAGTATACCGGTGATGCTTATATATAGGGTTCCCCGCAGCGTTCCCACCACATCCACGATATACCTAGAATGATGCCTAAGCCAGTTACTTGACATCCGATTTTCCTTAGCATCATCTCAATGAATAACGTAATGTATGTGTAAGGAGTATCATCAGTCCTTTACATTTCTTGAAGTCCACTTTCATTCTAAGCATTCAATCAGTTCCTTAGTTACTAAAATGCTAAGTTGAGGAATGTTTCGTGGAGAATAAAATCAATGTCATGATTGGAAATACCATGAAGGCTCTAAGTAGGACAGGACTTAAGCAATAGTAGGTGTTAGTAATGTTTTGTTACCCTTAACAAGGTCTTACTAGAATTATGATCCTAGCACCCTAGGGTATAGAATAGAAAACTTGTGATACTCATGATCGTTACCTCATGGTAAGATTAGCCAGACTTCTCATGCACTGCAAATTGCAATTACGTGTGCACCCGTAATGGTAATTTGCCTTGCATGGTCACCCTTAGCTTCACCTACCCCAAGTTAACATCATAGTATTGTCAACATTCATCAAGCACTAATCATGTAATGCCCTCATGTCCATGAGCCATTAGTATTCCAATAGTAGTATGTGATAGCAAATAAACTCCAAGCACATAAGCACAATTTGTCTAATGATAGTTGCCTATCCTTCATACTTTCAGGATCTCAGGCATGCTATCTTAGGGTCGGATTTAGTATTTAAGATCGACGCTACGGATGATCTATGAAGTTTCCCCTTCAGTTTAGGTGTTCCGACTTAATGGTATAATGTAGTGCGTATACAAATGCAAGATTCAAGTATTAGGTATCCCGTGAAGAAAGACTAAGAGTAATAGTGTCTTCCTCAGGATGATCAGATAACAAGCAGGTATGTATAGAATCATGTATAGAGACAAGAAACAAGTATAGAGGAACATACATGTAACATCAAATGCAAGCCAGTCCAAGCATGCATTCTACATGAAGGTTCCTAGGTTATAGTCTAGGTCAAGTGAATTGCCTAATTCTTTATAACCAATGCCTCTGATACCAGTCTGTCACAACCCCGCTGTGAGCGGAAACACGGGGGCGCGAGCGAGACGGGATCGCCATAACACATGGTGTACGTTGGAGAAGCAATATAAATACGATGACAAGCGTGTCATGACGACACCCGAACACAAATGGAGACTTGTGTCGCGTTTAGTCAATATTCACGACAACGTAGCCATAAGCATAACATGTAAGGATCACATAACCATGTCGAATAACATTTTTAGTTTCCCAAAACCCGGGAACAAGTGTCCAAAAGAATGTTAATTGTTTAATGGACTGCAACAATGTACAAAATAATTGTTCATCATGTATGTTCAGTCTCAAAAATGCATCCTAGGGTCTCCACTAAGGCAGCACACCTAGATCTTTAGTTATCATGACCACCTGAAAAGATATGCTTAAAACAGTCCACAATATTGTTGGTGAGCTTCGCAGGTTTTAAATAGTAAATAAATTAAATGAAACAACATATAAGTTTATATGCGTGACCGCAACTACACTTATATGTAAGCGGTTTCGCCTGTTATTGATAGTTACAACCAAACCTGGTTGTCGGTTCCACGCGGGAATTAATGACCATAAGGAAAGTACCACACAGCGAAATAAGATCCACACATCGTATAAAGATCCACACAACATTTAAAGATCCACACATCGTATAAAGATCAACACAGCGTATAAAGATCCACACAGCGTATACGGTGTATGTTACAACCAAACCAATCCTTAGGTCCCATTTCTAGAATTAATGGTTGTATTGAAAGATCCACACAGAAGAAACACACAGAAGAACCACACAGCCAAATAGTATCACCTAACAAGTAGGATCACATAGTAACGTAGCGTCACCAAGTTACATGCAAGTTGGTAACGTAGCATAGAGTCATGAATCATGATATCATCATTCAGCAGATAAGTCGTTCATAATTGTAGTATTAAGCCTCCACTAGGGAAGACGTATAGATACAAGGTAAATGTATGAGCATTATTTTACCCCATGTTTAAAATGTTTAAAAGGTTGCATAAGTGTAAAAAGGGGCCACGAAACTCACTTGTTGAGTGGTAAGTAGGCATGATGAAACTTCCCAAACTTGTATGTATGAACGGTCAATCACCTATTGGTAGTTATGTTTAGCATTAATAATGCGTCTGATGTTAACAATATTGTTTAGTTAGGTCGGGTCGTATCGGTTCGGTCGTGGGTAACACTTGCACACAAGCACGCACAATAGATCTTATGTAGATCCAAGTACTAGAAACGTTGCCATTGTAGATGATATTTGTATAAAAGGGTTATTGTTGTTAGAGAAATACTTAGTAAGCGCTTGTGTTATGAATCATTTGTTGTTTTTTGTAAAATTTTAAGTTACTTCGATTTGGTTTAACTTCAGTGAATTTACTTGTGTTAATTTGAAGATTGTCATTAGCGATGGCAACCGTGTCGATATCACCTTAACATCACACGACAACACACACCGCACACAGGAAGAATCCACACACAATGACTCCAATTGCACAACATGACTAGACGCACGACTGGACACTCCATTCGCACGAATCAACTCTCAATCGTACGAATCAGCTTCATTCGCACGATTGAATCCCCATTCGTGCGACTAAGCATTCAGTCGTACCAAACAGCACCCAATCGCATGACTCAACTTCCATTCGCACGATTCAGCCTTCATTCGTACGAATTAGCTTCATTCGTGCGACTGGACCTTCAGTCGTACGATACACACAATCGCACACATTCATCCGCATTGACTAAATCGCATGGCAATAGTCATCCGCATGACTCAATCGCACGACACACACAATCATATGGGCTCAGTCGCACAACTCACTCCATCGCTTGGACTCAGTCGCACGACAGACCCAATCGCATGGACTTAGTCGGACGACTCACCCAGTCGCACGACTCAGTCGCATGATAGACCCAGTCGCCCAGTGCAGCAGATCGCGACTGCTGAAGTGCTGAGTAGCCTTCGGCTGCTCCGTGCATGGGTTTCACACATCAAGAACCTCCAGAAACATTCATCTAACATATCTAAGTAAAATGCACACTCAGAAAAGCAACACACGCACCCCCACGACCTCTTGTACTTGGGTTGAACCCGAGCACCCGAAACCCTAGAAATCGCAGAAGTAAAACAAGCGAAAACAGACGACCAAGGTCGTCTACCTGCTTGAAACGTGTTGTCTAGGCTGTAGTAGTAGTCGAAACGGTGAAATCACGAAGAAAACGGGGCGGTTCTAGGTGCAAGGATGAAGAAGAAACGTGGAGAAGAAGATGAGGAAGAAGAAGAAATGGTGAAGGCTAGGGCTGATACAAGGGTATTTATACCCATCCCTAGTTTGGCAATTGTCACGTTTAGTCCTTGCACTTAGCCCCCGGGTTCCAAAATTTGCTTCGGTTGAAAACGACGTAAATACGCGCGTTATATTAATTATAGGGAAGTATTTAATGTTGTTCGTATCTTGAAAATATTGTTATTAATGATGTTTATATTATATAATATAATATAGTTAATGATGTCGTCAGTGCTATTCGTAAGCATTTTAAATGTTATGGATGCAAATAATGATAACACCACTGAATAAGAAAATCAACCGAGTATGATATCCACATGGACGGTTTATAAGTGTGAGGAATGTTTGTTCTAAGAATAGTTAACGAAATTCACGTTAAATGATGGACCTTGTGGTGACGGATGTCACACTTGCCCTGTAGTGAACACATGGCTTACTTAATCTTCTGACTGTCTAGGCATTCACTTATATCAATGACTGCCTCCATCTTCTCAAGCCACCTAGTTAGAGCTATCGCCCCACCTTTTCCATCAAATTCCTTTAGTTTGCAGGCCACAAACTCCTTATAAGAACATCCCCGTATGGTATTACCAACCCTAGTCTAGTTACCAGTAGTACCACCATTCTCAGTTTCTTCCCCTGTTCCTTGGTTATCCTCATTCGCAATGCGATTTCCATTTCCAACTTCGTTACCAGCCTCTCCTTGACCTCCTTCTCCATCATCCCCATTGTCATTATCGTCATCCCCGTAGGGGTTGTGATTCAGAAGAGTGTCGCTCGCTTGGGCCACTATAGTTGGAATCAGTGCGGCTAGCTGCTGAGCGATCATGGCAGCTATATCGGGGTTTCCAGTTCCCTGATTGTTACCGGCGGGGCCACCACGTGTTCCTGGTGCCCTACCTCTACCTCTTCCTCTGCCTCTGCCCCTTGGGGGCTCACCTTCATGACTGGCACTGCGGGTGATTCTTCGAGGTGACATTTTCTAATCATAAAAGGAGTAAACACGTAAACTTTAGTCATTTCAAGATACATTACTAATTCCACTCATCAAGATCCAACATTCCAAGTCAACATCACAATATTGACACCATTCATCATATACAGATCATGTAAGTTCTCATGCTCATGAATTATTAGTATTCCAATAGTAGTCCTCATAACAAACGAAAATCCAAGCACCTAATCTCAATTAGTCTAACAAAGGTTGCCTATCTCCTCTTCTTTTGAGATCTCAGTCATAACTTTCTCAGGGTCGGACTCAATGTCTGAGATCAAACGCATCGCGTGATTTGTGGAGATCTCTTCAGGTTCGGTATCCGAACCTAATAAAACAATGTGGCGCGCATGGGAACGGATGATCCAGCAGAAGACATCCTGTAAGGAAAGAGTAATAGTACTTTCCTCAGGGTGAACAAATAACTAGACAGAGAGATAAAAGAACAAGTATAGAAGGAACATACATGCGATATCAGATGCATGCAAACCCTAACATGCATTCTACATGAAGGTTCCTAGGTTATAGTATAGGTCAAGCGATTTTCCTAATTCTCTATAAACAATGGCTCTGATACCAGTCTGTCACACCCCCGCTAAAAGCGGAAACACGAGGATGTAACGGACGAGATCGTCATAACAATTTTAATCAATAGAGATGCAATATATATATGTATAAAATGAATAACGTGTCATGACGACACCCGACACAAAGGAGACTTGTGTCGTGTCTAGTTATTAACCATGACGACATAGCCAAAAGTATTAACATTGTAATAGAATTCCCACAACCCAGGAACAAGTATTCAAAAGTAAGAAATGTGCAATTAGACCAACAATGTCAAAGTAATGTATAGTCTCAAAAATGCATCCTAGGGTCTCCACTAAGGCCGCGCTCCTAGAATCATCAGTTATTGGTATCACCTGAAAAGATATACATAAAATGGTCAACATAATTGTTGGTGAGTTCGCAGATTTAATAGTAAATAAATTGATGTTGTATAATAGTTTGCGGAACATCGTGAATACAGTTATAAGAAAGAAAAATCACATAAAAACCATGAGCATCACAACTAAACCTAGGACGCACACAAAGATTTTGACAGAATATATTCACCCTAGGGCCCGTTCCTGGCCACTATCGGTAATTAACTAGTATACCGACATACAAGGGTAGGGTGTCAACCCAGTAGTACTATCAATACCTATCCATCGGTTCCAACACCGGAATTAAATAGTTGTGAATCAAGTACCACACAGCAAACTCATGCATGTATCAGATAAAGACTTACAAAACAGGAACACGATAATCCCAAGAATATGAGTTGCACAGCATGAAAAGGGTGAGTATACTTTTCCCCCAAGTTTGTAAGTAATTGAAGTAATAAATCAAAATAAAAAGGGGCCACAAAACTCACTTGACTGATGATAGAAGTAGATGAACAAAGGTTCCATAGGATGAAAGCAACAATCGATCAAACACCTATTATTAATTATTGTTAAGTATTAAGGATACGCTTAAAGAGAATAGATGCGTTCAGTCCGTTCGGGTTGGATCGGTTACGCGACATACACACACATAAGCAGACATAAGCATAAGATCTTATATAGATTCATGCCATAGGAATCGTTACCATTGATAATGATATTGGTGTTAAGGATTTCATTGTTAGTAAAGGGGCGTACTTAGTATGACAAAATGATTACATCGATGAAAACAATAAGGATATTAGTAATTTCTAATGTTAGTCTTGGTAATCGTAATAATGTCAATATTGATTATATTTGAGATAATATTCGTAATAATCATGATGTTAATATTAATAATGTCATTAGCGATGGTAACTGTATCAATGTTACTTTAACATCACACGACCTACACACACTACACATAAGAATGCATCCACACACATACAACCTTTAGTCGCACGACTCAACATCCATTCGCACGAATCAACCTTCATTTGTACAAATCAACCTTTATTCGTACGAATCGCAATTCAGTCGCATGACACAACACTCATTCGCACCCACATATCCAGTCAAACACACACATTCGCATGGCACAGCATTCATACGCACACACCCTCATTCGTACGACACAACATTCATCCTCATCCGCACGATACGCACTCATTTGCACCATACTTCTAGTCAGATTTCACCATTCATTCGCACACACACACTCAATCGCATGACTCGGCATTCATTCGTACACCACCATAGTCATTCGTGCACGAATATCGACCATCCGCACACGAATGACCTTCATTCGTGCGACACACAGTTCATTCTTGCGAAACAGCCCATTCGCACAGCACACACTCAGTTGCATGAAAGCAAGCATACAGTCGCATACGCAGAACATAGGGGTGTCGAAGTGCGCACAGCAGCCTTCAGCTGCTGTGACCACTCGAGTTGCACGATAACATACTCAGAAATCGATTCCAACACATTTCAAGCAATTGATACACACAAAAACCCTTGACAGCACTCGCACACTCGGAAATACCCTGAACAACCGAAACCGACGCAAAAAGGAAGAAATTAGATGAAATAAGAGACGACGGTGGTCGTCTACCTGCGAAATGTCAAAAGGAATCGACCTGCGGCAGCGATTTGCCGGAGAAACAGAGGGAAATGGTCGGACATCAGGGGGGCGATTGGCGATGGTAGGGTTTGGATAAGGAGAAAAGCGCTAAAAATGGGTATTTGTACCCATTTTAGAATTGTGAAATTGACACTTTAGTCTCTGGACTTCCAAGTCATTTAATTCTTTAAATTTGGTTAATTACAATTGGGACCCTGAACTTTATTATTTATATTAATACTAGGAATATTAATAGTACAATTTTACAATATAAATGATAATAATACTATTACTAATAATTAAACTAATAATAGTTTTAGCAATAGTAATAACGTTAACAATATTAATGGTGATTATGATAGTAATAATAACAATACTAATAATAATACTAAATAGCTTTAATAATAATAATAACAATAATAATAACAATGATAATAATAATTGTAGTAATAGTAATAATTTTTGACTTTAATAATTATAATATTAATGATAATAATAGTATTCATAATAATAATACTAGTGATGGTAATAATAATATTAGTAATATTAATAATAAAATAACTCGTACATGCTAACATTTTCTTAAAACTTAAATAAAAGAGGGAAAATATTGGATAAAATTTTATTAGTTTTTTAATATTTAAGTCTTTGCACACACTTAAAACAATGCACATAAATAATGAAGCAAAATTTGAAAATTAAAACAAATTGATTATGAAGTAAGGTTGAATATTCAAGAAGAGCTAACGAATACTACGTTAATTGACGGACCTTTTGGTGACGGATGTCACAAGGCGCATGGGCCTTTGCGCACTTGGACACTATTCAGGCACATGGGCCTGACACTTAGTCATTCTAGGTAAATTCCCAGGCGTTTGGCTACTATTTAGGCGCATGGGTTTTGGGCGGTTGGGCACACTTAGGTAGTTTTGACCGTTGGGCGCATGAGCCACTGTTTAGGCGCATGGGCAACCAACTTATACCTAATCAGCATAATTCAGTCCCAAATTCAGATCTAACATGTTCTAAGCTTAGTTCTTACATTTTAAGCTACAAAACACATTCTTAACACAATCATAACATCATATTCACCCAAAATATACACCCACCCACATACACATTCGCATACACATACGGGTACATACACCCATTTTATGAAAACATATTTACATTCATTTCCAGCCCCAAATCAGTTAAAACATGTTAAAAGGGGGTTCTACAACTCACCTTAGCTGCTCTCAAGCTTAAACTCTTCAACTTCAGCTTCTCAGATGATTCTAACACCTAAAACCCACCAAAACACACAACCCGAACATATAAACATGTATAAGCACAAACCCGAGGCTGAAATCCCACAAAAACGCTTAAAACTTCGAATTCTTACCTTGAATTCAACCTTCTTCTTCTTCTTCTCTCTAGAAACTCGAATTCTGCTCTTTCTCTCTCTAAAGCCGAGTGAAAGTTGATGTGCAGATTAGAGTGGGCAGCCATGCCTACTTTGTACCAACTTTTGATACTTTTTGTCATTTTGACACTTTTAGCCCCTCAACTTTGGGTTAAATTATATTTCCTTCTTTTATTCGCGTTTATTATCTTTTTGTCTTATAAAAATATCCGGGTTTTACAAGTCCACCCTCTTATATAGGTTTCGTCCCTGAAACCTGTTATTCCTCAAACAGATGTGGGTAATGCTGCCTCATCTCTTTTTCAGTCTCCCACGTAGACTCGGATCCTTTTCTGTACTTCCACTGTACGCACATAAGAGGAACCACTTTACTCCTTAACCTCTTCTCTTTATGATCAATGATCGCCACTCGTTGCTCCACATAGTTGAGCCGTTCATCTACTTCGATATCTTCCAGTGGTAAAACCATATCCTCGTCTGCTAAACACCTTCGTAGATGAGATAAATGGAATGTCGGGTAAATTCCACATAACTCATTTGATAGTTCCAACCTATAGGCTACCTCTCCTATTCGAGAAATGATTCGAAAAGGCCCTATGTACCTCAGGCTCAACTTGCCCTGCTTTTGGAACCGAATGATACCCTTCCAAGGTGAGACTTTCAACATGACCCTATCACCCACCTGGAACTCAATTGGTCTACGTATCTGATCGGCATACGGCTTCTGTCTATCCTTAGCAGCCTTCATAACGGCTTTGATCTTTTCTAGTTTCTTAGTCATAGCCTTGATCACCTCAATACTTACCAACTCCTTCTGACCAATATCACCCCAACAAACGGGTGTGCTACATCTCCTACCATATAGTATCTCGTATGGTGACATACCAATGCTGGTATGATAACTGTTATTGTACGAGAATTCAGTTAACGGCAAGTGATGGTCCAACTTCCTCTAAAATCGATCACAAACGCCCGAAGCATATCCTCAAGTTTCTGGATCGTCCTCTCAGACTGACCGTCCGTCTAAGAATGATAAACCGTGCTAATGTGTAGCCTCGTCCCCATCGCATCGTGGAATTTCTTCCAAAACTTGGATGTAAATCGAGTGTCACGATCAGATACAATAGACACCAGTACCCCATGATGAGCTATGATCTCCTTGATTTATAAATCCGCGAGTCTCTCAGGAGGAATACGTCTCTTGGATCGGTAGGAAGTGAGCGCTCTTCGTCAAACGATCAACTATCACCCATATGGCGTCATACCTTCTCGGGGTACGCGGTAACTTTGTAATAAAGTCCATGGTGATATGTTCCCACTTCCACTCAGGTATATCCAAAGGTTGGATTTTCCTATACGGGTTTTGATGCTCTGCCTTCACTTGCAAGCAAGTACGACCCTTACTCACGTATTCCGCTACGTCACGCTTCATACCCGGCCACTAATAATCCTTCTTCATATCGTGGTACATTTTGGTATCACCGGGATGAATAGAGTATCGAGTCTTATGAGCCTCATCCATTATCTTTCCATGTAAGTCCCCGTAATGAGGAATCCACATTTGCCCGTGTTGGGTTCTAACACTGAGAGTGTTTTCACCCAACTCTGCGACTAGGCCTCTCATCCTTTCAGAGTTAAGATGATCTTCTTTCAACGCCTCATCTTGAAACTCCTTGACCTGTGCCATCGGCTCAGAGGTCATAATCAACTGATAAGCCTTTACCCGAATCGGCTCGGGTCTTTCCTTTCGTCTAAGGGCATCTGCCACCACGTTGGCCTTTCCCGGATGGTAATGGATCTCGTAATCGTAATCCTTTATGCACTCCAACCATCTTCTCTGCCTCATGTTCAAATCTTTCTACTCGAAGAAGTACTTCAAGCTCTTGTGGTCCGTGAAGATTGTTCACTTCGTCTAGTATAAGTAGTGCGGCCAAATCTTCAACACGCAAAACCACAGCAGCTAGTTCTAGATCGTGCATGGGATAGTTGACTTCATGGGCTTTCAGCTGTCGGGATGCATAGGCTATTACCCTTCCACGTTGCATCAACACGCAACCTAGCCAAGAATAAAAAGAATCCAAATATACCACAAAGTGTTCACTCCCTTCGGGTAATGTCAAGACAGGAGCTTGTGTTAATCTCACCTTTAACTCCTTGAAAGCATCCTCCTGTTCTCGACCCCACACGAACTTCACATCCTTGCGATTCAATTTGGTCAAAAGTGAGGCTATCCTGGAAAATTCTTGAATAAATCTCCTGTAGTAGCCCGCCAATCCCAAGAAGCTACGTATCTCGGATGGCCTCTTTGGAGATTTCCATTGCATCACGGCCTTGACCTTTTTCAGGTCCACCATGATTCCCTCAGCATTTACCACGTGACCCAGAAATTGCACCTCGCGCAACCAAAAAGCACACTTGGAGAACTTGGCATACAACTTTTCCTTTCTCAACGTCTCCAACACTTCCCCGAATATGACCGGCATGCTCTTCTTCACTCCTTGAGTAAATCAGGATATCATCGATAAAGACAATCACTGATTTATCTAACATCGGCCGACACACTCGATTCATCAGGTCCATAAAAGCAGCTTGTGCGTTAGTTAGACCAAAAGACATCACAAGGAACTCGTAGTGTACATAACGCGTGCGGAAAGCTGTGTAACACCCAAAACTTTGTCAAAATAAAAGTGCATTTCATAAAAGGGAAAAGAAGCTAAAGTAGAGGGGGTAAAGTGTAAAATAGTACAAAAAGTCAAATATTTTATATATATGGGGAATGGCCGCCCATATCACCTTTTACACACCTGCTTTTTGGTCAACAAAAGAAGAAGAAAGAAAGCAGGGTTTTCTCTCGGTTATAAGAAGAAGAAGAAGATTTCGGGTTTTTGGTGTTTGGATTCGTGTACCAGCAGGTTTAGAGGAGTTCGTGTGTTGTTAACACAAGGTGAGTTTCTAGACCCGGTAATTTTACATGTTGTAACACTTTTGGGGATGAAAATGTATGTAAAACCATTTTTACAAAGTTTATTTGAATACCCGTATGCATCTACGTGTGTATGATGATGTTTTTATGGTTGCTACATGTTTGTTATACTTAGAATGGTGTTATTAAGCTTAGAACATGTAAGAAGAATGATTGGGACTGATAATATGTTAGAAAGATGCTAAACAGGTTGCCCAACCGCCTAAACAGTACCCCAACCGCCTAAAAATTGCCTTAGGAAGTTTCTAAGTCAGCCCATACGCCAAACAGGGCCCAACCACCCAAACAGTGCCCCAACCATCTAGAATATGCATTAGAAATCCTAAGTGAAAGCCCATGCGCCTGAACAGTAGCCCATGCGTCTAACACTTAGTCCCAGACGCCTAAGTACAACCCAGACGCCTAAATAGTTCCCATGCGTCTCAAGATGGTCCAGACGCCTAAGTGTTGAAACGCCCAAATAGTGCCCATGCACCTAAACAGGCCTCATGCGCCTGCATAGTGCTCATGTGCCTAGAACACTTAGAATATTTTCTGAAATTTTGAGTAAAACATAATCATTAGAGCTTGACCCAAATTTGACTTTAGGGTTTTTAATTGCTATTATGTTGCATTATTATAGTTGTTCCTATGGTCATAGTAATTGTTATTTTGTAACTTATATGGTGTGTTTATAATCATAAATGCAAGTATTATCCTTAACAAAGAGAAAGATTAATACTAAATAAAAGTGGAACATAATTAAAATGTTAAAAGTCTTGCAAGCATATAGGAGGTGCACGACCATGTTGTCGTTAGCTCAACTGTGTTGCGGGTTATCTACCCCAAAGGGTACACACAGGGCCAATCAATTGAGACTGGTGGACCTTTGCAGCATACCCTAGGTGACCGGATCAGCCTTGTGTATAGAGATCATAGCCCATTAGGAGACTAGAGGCCCAGCACCAGTTTCCCTGCGCATATAGTTTAGGGTATTGCTCATTTGTCCACATAGACAGTGAAAGATAAAGTTAAAAGAGTACGAAATGAACAATGGCATAAAGTAAAGAAAGAAAGCATTACCTTGTTATATAGTTAATGCGTGCTAACGTACAAGAGTAAGAGATGTATTTTTATAAAAAGAGTATTTTCATATATATAGATTACACAAGGTATTTTAATACTTTTAAAACTAGAACTCATTCAGCAACGCTGACTTTTATACATTTTCAGTTGGCAGGTAATAGTTGCTGAGGATTGCACGAGGGTGAAGCTACTGGTAGGAAAAAGATTGACTTCCATTCCTGTGTTATGATATTGTTGTTTTGTAGTGCAATTAAACAATCTTTTGTAACTTGAACATTATTGTTGCTTAACAACAGTATCTTTTAATAATAGGGGATGGCTTTTGCTAATGTAATTCCGCTATTTATTTTATGAAATGTATATTAATATGTTTTATGTGCAATGAATGACCAACTGTGAGGTGCCCAGGAACAGGGCCTTACAAGTTGGTATCAGAGCCATAGTTTCAGTGAAATGGGTAAATATTTTCAAAAGAAACCTATACTTAAACTCAAAATGGGATAGATAGAGGGATGTCAGTCCGAATAGCTACGTGACATCAGGTATTTCTTTTCTTAAAGTTAATTAGTGTTATGTGCGTGTGCTATTTGACTTATGTGTTCTTAGTAGATTGAGATACTGATGTGGTCGGGATAGGAAGTGCTTGGGGTGTGGAGAGTAAAGTAAGTGGCTAATCACAACTGGCCACTGTCATTATGGACTTACTATACTTGACATAAACTGAGCTGCTCCCTTGAATGACTATGTTAGTGTTTGAATCTTATAGCGTTTAGGAAATGGCTGGCCAAAAATCTTCCAAGGCTTCTACAGGCAGAGGTCGTCCACGTATGACTAGGAGTAGGCTAAGGCTTCAGAGCCGCTCATGAGAACCCTGAGGTTCATGGCCGGAGTGAGGAGAATGAGAATGCTAGCCTGAATACCTCAGCTAGGGAGGCGATTACTGACGAAGTAGACCAGGTCATGCAGATAGTTTTACCGTCTGTAGTGACCGAAGTCATCAGAGCTGTGAGGAATGAAGAGAGGAAGGAGAAGGAAGATAGGAAAGGGTCAACGGGAAAGGGAAGCAAGGGGGAGGAATAACTACCAGAGCCTGAGACCGTGTTGTCTGACGAAGAGGAGGATGATTTAGTAGGGGTGACGACCAAGGGTTGCAATTATGGAGCATTCCAGAGGTGAAAGCCCCCGACCTTCGATGGCAATGGTAATGCTACTTCCGCTCACCGCTGGGTGAGGGAGCTGGAAGCGGCGTTGGAGATTAGTGACTGTCATGAAGATCAAAAGGTGAAGTTCCCTACTCACTTTTTTGTTGACTTAGCGTTGTGTTGGTGGGACAATATTGTCCAAGCTGAGGGTGCCAGAGCCATCAGAAAGATGCGTTGGAAGGAGTTTAAGCAGTTAGTGATCGAGGAATTATGTCCTCACTGGGAACTCGACAAGATCGAGAGGGAGTTCCTGAAACTTTAGGTGGGGACCGTGACCTACAAGGAGTACCACCAAATTTAACAAAATGGCGAGGCTAGTACCAGACCAGGTGACGCCGGTGTCAAGGAAAATCAAAAGTTACATCCAGGGACTGCCGGCTAATATTCACAGGCATCTGATCGCTGCTCAGCCAGGCACCTTTCGATCGGTGGTGGACTTGGCGGGCAGGTTGTACGATGAACGGGAAGGGGCAGTGGTAGAAGTGAGGAAGACGAGTGGTGGTGATAAAATCTAGAATGGGAAGAGGTTTGGACATGGTGGTTTCACTCCAAACAACAAGAGGATGAAGGTGGATGACCATAGGGTGTCGTCAAGCTCAGGGCTGAAGAAGTGTGGCAAATTGAAGGGAGCATACCGACGAGTGTAGGTTAGGACTGAATGTATGCTTCAGGTGTGGAAAGCCCTACAACATAATAAGAGACTGTAAGGTGCTGAAGTGCTATAACTGTGGCGAGTAGGGCCACACAAGCAAGGACTGCAAGAAGCCGAGGGCGGAGAGATCTGGGGCGAAGAAGAAGCCGGAGGAGGGAGAACAGAGGGCAAGTGCTAGAGCTTACACCATGACCCGGGAGGAAGCCAGAGTGGATCCCGATGTCATATCAGGTATGTTTTCTAGTAAATCAAACTTGTGCCTTTGTATTATTTGATTCTGGTGCTAGTAGGAGTTTTATTTCTACTACTTTTTGTGCTAGGTTGTCTGCTAGTAGTAGAAGTATTAGTGAGCTATTCGACGTAGAAACTGCTATTGGTTAGTCCACTAGAATTACTAACGTGATAGAGGACTGTGCCATAGAACTAGAAGACCATAGGTTTGCTGCTAGGTTACATGTGATGCCCCTAGGTGGATTTGATGTAGTACTAGGGATGGACTGCTTAGCAACATATGAAGCAAACATCGTATGTCGCAAAAAGATGATTCGACTGGCTGGTGGCGGTTTATGGAGATCGCGTTACTACGATCCTAAAAGTGATTTCAATGGCGGTGGCGGGAAAGTGCATGAGACATGGATGTAGTGCCTATCTGGCCTACGTAAAAGATGTGGAAACGTCAACACCACAATTGTCCAATGTACCGCTAGTGTGTGACTTTCCCGATGTGCTTCCAGAGGACTTACAAGGTGCGCCATCGTATCGTGAAATCGAATTTCAAATTGATTTGATATCAGGTGCTCAGCCTGTAGCTAAAGCACCATACCGATTAGCTCCGACTGAGATGAAGGAATTGATGGAGCAACTGCAAAAAGTTGCTTGAAAAGGGTCTCATTAGACCGAGTATCTCTCCTTGGGGTGCTCCGGTCTTGTTCGTGAAGAAAAAGGATGGTAGTATGCGGATGTGCATCGACTACCGAGAACTAAACAAGTTGACGGTGAAAAATCGGTATCTGTTACTGAGGATTGATGACTTGTTCGATCAACACCAAGGTGCTAGTTGGTTCTCGAGGATAGACCTATGATCTGGCTACCATCAATTAAAGGTGAAGGAGCAAGACGTTCCTAAGACATCTTTTCGGACACATTATGGACACTACGAGTTTCTCGTTATGTCTATCAGTCTAAGTAACACGCCACCTGCACTTATGAATTTGATGAACCGAGTATGTCGGCCGATGTTAGATAAATTAGTGATAGTGTTCATTGATGATATCCTGATTTATTCTATGAGTGAGGAAGAACATGTCGGCCATATACGTGAGGTATTAGAGACACTTAGGAGAGAGAAGTTGTATGATAAGTTCTCCAAGTGTGCATTTTGGTTACGCAAGGTTCAATTTTTGGGTCATTTTGTTAATGCTGAAGGGATCATGGTGGACCCCGTAAAGGTTGAGTCGGTGATGCAATGGAGGTTTCCGCAGACGCCATCCGAGATCCGTAGTTTCTTAGGTCTGGCGGGATATTATAGGAGATTCATCCAAGACTTTTCCAAGATAGCCTCGCCTTTGACCAAATTGACTCGCAAGGATGTGAAGTTCGTGTGGGGTCAAGAACAGGAGTGTGCTTTTGAGGAGTTGAAGATGAGATTAATACAAGCTCCTCTCTTGACATTGCCCTACGGAAGTGAAGACTTAGTGGTGTATTCGGATGCATCTTATTCTCGGTTAGGTTGGGTGTTGATGCAACGTGGAAGGGTGATAGCCTACGCATCCTGACAGTTGAAGACCCACGAAGTCAACTACCCCACACACGATTTGGAGTTAGCAGCTGTGGTTTTTGCGTTGAAGATTTGGAAGAACTACCTATACGGGACGAAGTGCACTATCTTCACCGATCACAAGATCTTGAAGTACTTCTTCGAGCAAAAGGATCTCAACATGAGGCAAAGGAAATGGTTACACCTCACCAAAGATTATGACTGTGAGATCCACTACCATCCGGGCAAGGCCAACTTGGTGGCCGATGCCCTGAGCCGAAAAGAGAGACCCGAGCCGATTCGGGTGAAGGCGTATCAGTTAGTGATGACCTCGGAAGTGATGACTCAAGTGAAAGAATTTCAGAATGAGGCGTTGAAAGAAGATCGTCTCAACTCCAAACGAATGAGAGGTCCAGTCATGGAACTGGGAGTAAACATTCATGGGGCTAGAACCCGCTGTGGGCGAATGTGGATCTCTCGCTATGGAGACCTACGAGGGAGAATTATGGATGAAGCTCACAAAACTCGATACTCCATTCATCCCGGTGCCACTAACATGTATCAGGACATGAAGAAGGACTACTGGTGGCCGGGTTTGAAACGTGACCTTGTGGAGTATGTGAGTAAGTTCCTTACTTGCTTGCAAGTAATGGCGGAGCATCAGAAACCTTGCAGGAAGATCAAACCGTTGGATATACCCGAGTGGAAGTGGGAGCACATCACCATGAACTTCATTACAAAGTTACCCTGCATGGCGAGGGGGTACGATGCCATCTGGGTGATTGTTGATCGTCTAACCAAGAGTGCTCACTTTCTACCGATCCGCGAGACGTACTTATCTGAAAGACTGGCGGATCTATTCATCAAGGAGATTGTAGCTCGTCATGGCATGCCGGTGTCTATCGTATCAGACCGTGACACCCGATTCACATCAAAGTTCTGGAAGAGATCTCATGATGCAATGGGGATGAGGCTACACACTAGCACGGCTTATCATTCTCAGACAGATGGTCAGTCTGAGAGGACGATTTACATGCTCGAGGACATGTTTCGAGCATGTGTGATCGACTTTGGAGGAAGTTGGGATGATCACTTACCGTTAGCAAAATTCTCATATAATAATAGTTATCATGCTAGTATTAGCATGCCACCATATGAGATGCTATACGGTTGAAGATGTAGGACACCCGTGTGTTGGGGAGACATTGGGCAGAAAGAGCTGGGAGGTGTTGAGGTGATCGAGGCTACGACAGAGAAGTTGGAAAAGATAAAAGACTTCATGAAGGCGGCAAAAGATAGACAAAAGTCGTATGCTGACAAGAGGCGAAGACCGATAGAATTCAAGGTTGGCGATCGAGTAATGTTGAAGGTCTCACCTTGGAAGGGGATCATCTGATTCAAGAAACGAGGTAAGCTAAGCCCGAGATACATAGGACATTTCCAAATCGTCGCACGAGTAGGGGAGGTGGCCTATCGACTTGAATTGCCAGATTAGTTAAGTGGAATCCATCCCACATTCCATGTATCTCATCTGAGAAAGTGCTTAGTTGATGAAGACATGGTGGTACCACTGGAGGACATCGAGGTGGATGAACGACTCAACTATGTAGAGCAACCAGTGGCGATCGTCGATCGAAAGGAGAAGAGGCTAAGGAACAAAGTGCTTCCACTTGTACGAGTGCAGTGGAAGCACCGAAAGGGTTTCGAGTCTACGTGGGAGACTGAAGAGGAAATGAGGCAACATTACCCATAACTATTCAAAGAGTGACAGGTTTCGAGGACGAAACCTCTTTAAGGGGGGTAGAATTGTAACACCCGAAACTTTGTCAAAATAAAAGTGTATTTCATAAAAGGGAAAAGCAGCTAAACAAGAGGGGGTAAAGTGTAAAATAGTACAAAAAGTCAAATATTTTATATATATGGGGAATGGCCACCCATATCACCTTTTACACACCTGCTTTTTGGTCAACAAAAGAAGAAGAAAGAAAGCAGGGTTTTCTCTTGGTTACAAGAAGAAGAAGAAGAAGATTTCGGGTTTTTGGTGTTTGGATTCGTGTACCAGCAGGTTTAGAGGAGTTTGTGTGTTGTTAACACAAGGTGAGTTTCTAGACCCCGTAAGTTTACATGTTTTAACACTTTTGGGGCTGAAAATGTCTGTAAAACCATTTTTACAAAGTTTATTTGAATACCCGTATGTATCAATGTGTGTATGATGATGTTTTTATGGTTTCTATGTGTTATTTATACTTAGAAAGGTGTTATTAAGCTTAGAACATGTAAAAAGAATGATTAGGACTGATAATATATTAGAAATATGCTAAAAAGGTTGCCCAACCGCCTAAACAGTACCCTAACCGCCTAAAAATTGCCTTAGGAAGTTTCTAAGTCAGCCCATACGCCCAAACAGAGCCCAACTGCCTAAACAGTGCCCCAACCATCTAGAATATGCCTTAGAAATTCTATGGGAAAGCCCATGCGCCTAAACAGTAGGCCATGCGTCTAACACTTAGTCCCAGATGCCTAAGTACAACCCAGACGCCTAAATAGTTCCAATGCGTCTGAGATGGTCCAGACACCTAAGTGTTGAAACGCCCAAATAGTGCACATGCGCCTAAACAGGCCTCATGCGCCTATATAGTGATCATGCGCCTAGAACACTTCGAATATTTTCTGAAATTTTGAGTAAAACAGAATCATTTGAGCTTGACCCAAGTTTGACTTTAGGGTTTTAATTGCTATTATGTTGCATTATTATAGTTGTTCCTATGGTCATAGTAATTATTATTTTGTGACTTATGTTGTGTGTTTATAATTATAAATACAAGTATTATCCTTAACAAAGAGAAAGATTAATACTAAAGAATAGTGGAACATAATTAAAATGTTAAAAGTCTTGCAAGCATATAGGAGGTGCACGACCATGTTGTCGTTAGCTCAACTGTGTTGCGGGTTAGCTACCCCAAAGGATGCACACAGGGCCAATCAATTGAGATTGGCGGACCTTTGAAGCATACCTTAGCTGACTGGGTCAGCCTTATGTACAGAGATCATAGCCCATTGAGACACCAAAGGCCCAACACCAGTTTCCCCACGCATGTAGTATAGCGTATTGCTCATTTGTCCACATAGACAGTGAAAGATAAAGTTAAAAGAGTACGAAATGAACAAAGGCCTACAGTAAAGAAAGAAAGCATTACCTTGTTATATAGTTAATGCGTGCTCACGTACAAGAGTAAGAGATGTATTTTTATAAAAATAGTATTTCAATATACATACATTACACAAGGTATTTTAATACTTTTAAAACTAGAACTCACTCAGCAATGCTGACTTTTATACATTTTCAATTGGCAGGTAATTGTGGCTGAGGATGGCACGAGGGTGAAGCTACTCGGCAGGGAAAAGACTGACATCCATTCCTGTGTTATGATATTGTTGTTTTGTAATGCAATTAAACAATCTTTTGTAAATTAAACATTATGGTATTGCTTAACAACAGTATCTTTTAATAATAGGGGATGGCTTTTGCTAACGTAATTCCGCTGTTTATTTTGTGAAATGTGTATTAATATGTTTTATGTGCAATGAATGACAAACTGTGAGGTGCCCGGGAACGGGGCCTTACAAGCTGTTTTAGGAATATCCTACCCTTTCACCTTCAACTAATGGTAGCCAGATCGAAGGTCTATCCTCGAAAACCAACTGGCACCTTGAAGTTGATCAAACACGTCATCAATTCATGGTAATGGATACCGATTTTTCACCGTCAACTTATTCAACTCACGGTTGTTGATGCACATCGTTATACTACCGTCCTTCTTCTTCACGAACAAGATCGGAGCACCCCAAGGAGAGACACTCGGTGTGATGAAAACCTTATCAAGCAACTCCAGCAGTTGCTCCATCAATTCCTTCATCTTAGTCGGAGCCAACCGAGACGGTGCCTTAGCTGCAGGCTGAGTACCGGGTATTAAGTCAATTTGAAACTCGATTTCGTGGTCCGGTGGCACACCTGATAAATCCTATGGGAACACATCGGGGAAGTCACACACCACCGGTACATCGGACAATTGTGGTGTTGACGTGTCCACATCCTTCACGTAGGCCAAATATGCACTACATCCACGCCTCATGCACCTTCCCGTCACCGCCATCAAAATCACCTTCGGAATCATCATAACTTGATCACTGTATATCGTCACCAAACTCACGTCAGGCGCTGTCAGTCTAATCATCTTCTTGCGACACATGATGTTCGCTTCATACGTTGCTAACCAATCCATCCCTAGTACTACATCAAATCCACCTAGGGTCATCACATGCAATTTAGTAGAAAACCTATGACCTTCTAGTTCTATGGCACAGTCCTCTATCATATCAGTAATTCTAGTGGACTTACCAATAGTGGCTTCTACATCGAAAGGCTCACTAATACTTCTACTACTAATGGAAAGCTTATCACAGAAAGCAGTAGAAATAAAACTCCTACTAGCACCAGAATAAAATAACACAGAAGCAAGAGTTTGGCTTACTAGAAACGTACCTGACCCAACATCGGGGTCCGTCCTAGCCTCCTCCCTAGTCATTGTGAATGCCCTTGCCCTTTGCTCCTCAGTTCCGGTCTTCTTCCCCGCTCCAGAACTCTCTGCCCTCGGGTTCTTGCACTCCCTGCTCAGGTGGCCTACTTCAGCAAAGTTGTAGCACCTCGCTACTCTGCAATCTCTAGAGATGTGGTCGGCGACCTGCACTTGAAACAAACATTGAGACCCAGCCTGCACTCACCAGCTTGCTCCTTCCCACACTTACCGTACTTCTTCATCCCCGAGCCTGTTGCAACCACCCGTCGATCATCCGCCTTCGCTTTCTTGTTATTTCGGGTAAAGCCGCCACGCCTAAATCGTTTCCTGTTCTAGTTCCGGTCATCACCACCTGTCTTCTTCCCCTCAGCCACCATCACCTCCCTCTCATCATACAATCTTCCAGCCAAATCAACCACCGACCTAAACGTACTTGGTCGGCGGCGATCATGTGCCTGCGGATATCCGCTGGCAAGTCCTGAATGTATCTTTTGATCTTCCGTGACAGGGGTGTCACCTCATCCGGCACCAGCCGTGCTATCTCATTAAACATGGTGGTGTACTGTTGATGTGTCATGGTTCCCCCTCCAGCTGTAGGAACTACCTTTCCACATTGTCCAACTCCCGATAAGGACAGAACTCCTCAATCACCAACTTCTTCAGCTCACTCCACATCATTCTACCAATCGCTCTACTACCCTTGGCTTGGACAATGTTGTCCCACCAACATAGAGCCAAGTCCATGAATAAATGAGTGGCAAACTTCACATTCTAGTCTTCCCGGCACTCGCTGATTTCAAGGACGGCCTCCACCTCCCTCACCTATCGGTGAGCAGCAGCGGCGGTGCCATTACCATCAAAGATAGGGGGTTTGCATCTTTGGAATGCCTCATAGTTACGGCATTGTGATGCCTCCGGCACAGGCTCTTCTTCCTCCTCCTTATCAGTAGGGACAATCGTCTCGATCTCTGGTTGTTCTCCCCTTCCCGAGGACCTATTCCTCTCCTTCCTTTCTCCTTCCCTTACAGCCTTAATTACTTCGGTCACCACAGATGGTAAGATTGTCTGCATGATGTAAGGCCCTGATCCCAAAAAACCTCACAGTTGGTCATTCACAGCAAAACATAGATTTAAAAACATTCATTTACTTATATATGTATATATATATATATATATATATTGCAGCGGAAAGATGTAGTAATTGCAATTCATTACAACGCAGTTAAATTAAAATATAAACATCGTCTTTAAACATCAAAAACTCCTTAAAAATCCTCTTAAATTCTTCTTCTTTAGGGATGCCAGTCTTTAGGTGCCAAGAAGCTTCAGGTCCATGCTCCCATCCCATAAGGCCTAAGGCTCACCTGTCAACTGATATGCACACAAAAGTCAGCTTCGATGAGTGAATTCTAGGTTTACTTCATTAAATAACTTTTGTAAGAGGTATTTGCTTTAACAGTTGAAAATAATCATCATCTATCAGAACATTAATACACACGGGCTATCACTTTGTCGATACTTTACCATTACTTGTTAATTATTACTCTGCTTTATGCGTCAATTCCCTGTCACTATCGGTGCCTATGATAACCACAGGACTTTACCGACACGCCAAATTAGGGCTTACTGTCGTACCCAATCAGGCCATTATTGTCATGCCAATTCATGGCCTTACTGACCTGCCTGTTCGAGCATTTACTTTATCAGGGTGAGGGCACAACGAATGCAACCCTCCTTTATCAATTGCTTGCAAGGCTTTACTTTCTCAAGGTACACATTATGGGCCTAAAAACAGTTCTTTAAGTTTCACTTATGTCTTTAGTTTTCACATACACTTAACATATATTAAGAAGCAAACTATTAGTCTAAGCAATTACATTTCATCAACCATGAGGGATAAACCAGACAACCGACCCTCTGCGGGACAGCGGGGGTTCTGGGGCGGCAGCCCCTGATAGTGGGGTTCTAGGGGCGGCAGCCCCTAGTGGGGTCCAAAGGGCAACGCCCCTGGCTGGGGCCGGGCTGGGGTCCAAGGGGCAACACCCCGAAAATTATTTTGAACTATTTAAATGGCACATTTTACTTTAGAAAATTTTATTTTCTTGATAAATGGTCTTAAAAACCGTCATCATAAAAGTATGTATTTTAGTATGCATATCACCCCAAAACGTTGAAAACGGGTAAAGGAGGGGTCTAGAACTCACCTGAACTTAGAAAAATAGCCTCAATTTAAGTAACTTAAGCTATAGTCCGAATACACAAGCTGCACGGAAGTTAATACACTAAAACGTCATTTTCTTCACAATTTCGCTGACAGTTTCGCTGGCAGTTTCGCTGGGCAGCACTTCTGCCAGTTTCGCTGGACAGATTCGCAGCCATGAGCACCCAACTTTCGTTGAAATTTCCTAGTTTCGCAATGTCTATAGGTCAACCTGGGGACTGGCGAAATTACCAACCAAACTGTAGTTTCGCACCAGCAAAACTGTAGTTTCGCTGGGTGAGTGCACAATTTCGCTGGATGAGTGCATAGTTTCGCTGAATCAGGGCACAGTTTTGCTGGATGAAGAAAAATGAAGAACCAGCCCGTTTTTAACCCAAAATCTTACCTTTTTATGTCCAAATCCTTGGTTTACCTTCCATGTAACCATTTCTAACCTTTTTACACGTTTTCATACGTAAAAATTTGACCTTTATGTGTTTCTTTGAAACTTTTCAAAACCCAAAACCCTAGAATCCGGGTTTGATCTAAAGAAGGGTTTAGAGGTCGATTCTTACCTGGATTTGTTGCTCTTTTCTTATGGTTTGATGCTCCAACACCCAGATCTTCAATCCTTCAACCTTTAAAGCTCCAAATCGTGAGTTTTCTTTACTTTCTCTCTCTACTTTCTCTCTCTACAAATTTTGGGGCTAGGGTTGAAATGGATGGAATGGAGGCTGCTCATGCATGTTTAAGGGCTGATTAAGGGCCCTTAAACCCATCAAAACATGGCCCATTAAGGTAAATTTAGTCCATAGCCCACTAATTTACCTTTCTTTCTTAAATCATCCCTTAAAAGCCCATTATTATTAAATGGCTTGCTTCGGGAAAATTTCGGGGCGTTACACATGACCTGGTGAACCTCCTCTACCACAGCATCCTTCACTGAGGCCCTCAAATTGGCACTCTCATCACCACCCTCCGGATGGGGGGTCTCAAGCTCTTGATGAGCCGTTTCTTCAGCTCTAGGCCTTCCTCTTGTGACCCGTGTTCCAGCACCACGTCCACCATGTACTCCGCCTCATAAAGCCTTACAAGATCTACCTCTAGCCATCCTCTAACACACTATAAGATTCAAACACTAACACGGTCATTCAAGGTAATAGCTCGGTCTATGTAAAGTATAGTAAGTTCCTAATTACAGTGGCCAATTGTGATTAGTCACTTACTTTACTCTTCACACCCCAAGCATTTTCTATCCTGACTATATCAGTATCTAAGTCTACTAAGGGCACACAGATCAAATAACATGCACACATAATACCGTTAATATTTAAGGAAATACCTAATGGCACGTAACTACTTAGACTGGCATCCCTTCCATTTGTCCCAATCTTAGTTTAAGTTTAGATTTCTTTTGAAAATATTTACCCATTTCACTTAAACTTTGGCTCTGATACCAACTTGTAAGGCCCCCGTTCCCGGGCACGTCACAGTTGGTCATTCATCGCACATAAATCATACTTTTATTGAAAACATCGTAGCAGAAATTAATTATAACCATTTCATATAATTATAATTGCTTTTGCAAAGTAATACAATATTGTTACATTACAAAACATCAGTTGTTGCATTACATCACAAAAACATTATTGCAATATAAAATGGATGCCATCCAAAAATAAGCCAAGTAGCTGCCCCGTGCCATCCTCAGCAACAATCACCTGCCAACTGGAAAATACATAAAAGTGATCGTTGCTGAGTGAGTTCTAATTTTATAAAAATATAACATACTTTACTTTCGTTAAAACCCTTCTTTGCTTTCATACGCCATCATGCATCATACGTACAAATAGATAATATCGTTATTATCTTCCATATTCAGTCGTTATCTTTCCTTAACATATTCATACTTTCATTCCGTTCTTTTCATTAGCATTCACTTACATATACTTACTTTCATTTCATGCTTTTCATTAACGTTCTCTTTCGTATACATTCTTTCATTTCGTACTTTACATTATCTCTTACTTACGTTCTCATACATTCGTAACGTACTTTACATCATACTTCTACTTTCTTACTTTCTTACTTTCTTACTTTCTTTCGTATGTTACGTCATTCTTTTGCTTTCATACGGATCGATGAACAATACCCCCGAACATTATGCATGAAGCTGGTGTAGGGCCTGTGGTAATTAAATCATGAACATTGTTCACGAAGCTGCCCCAGTCACCTAAGGCAAGTCATCTTTCCCATTCATTCGGACCAATTGGTAATACCCCGAACATTGTGCATGAAGCTGATGCTGGGCATGTGTTAATTAACTCACGAACATTGTGCACAAAGCTGACCCAGTCACCTAGGGCATACCAAAGGGTCTTGTCAATCTCAATGATTGACCCTGTGTGTATCCTTTGGGGTAGCTAACCTGCATCAAAGTTGAGCTAACGACAACGTCGTCATCACCTCCTTTATATTTGCTTGCAAGCCATTCTTTCATTCATTACGTTTTACTTCTCATCTTTGTTATCTTTCACTTTGTTACGTTATTCTTTACTTTCTTTCATACATTTATCATACTACGTAGAGTAATAACATAATATTTAACGTATTTTATAATATGATATAAATACGTTTGAATACCATTAAAAGATAACACATCATACATACCATACATCAATCATACATGCTATAACCCTAAACCATCCCATAATCATACTTAAAATGGGAAATCATAGTCCATGGGTCAAATTAGGTCAAACCCTAAAATTCTGGTTTTCCTAAAAATTCAGAAAAAATTTGAAGTGTTTAGGCGCATGGGAACTATTTGGGCATTTCTGCCCTGTTTAGGCGTTTTGCCAATATGTGGGCGTATAAGCTTATACTTAAATTATTAACACTTAGGCGCATGGGCCTTTGGGCGCTTGGACACTATTCAGGGGCATGAGCCTGACACTTAGTCATCCTGGGCAAATTCCCAGGCGTTTGGCTACTATTTAGGCGCATGGGGTTTTGGGCGGTTGGGCACACTTAGGCAGTTTCTGACCGTTGGGCACATGGGCCACTGTTTAGGCGCATGGGCAATCAACATAATTAGTATTCAGATCTAACATGTTCTAAGCTTATTACATTCTAAGCTACATACACATAACCTATTTTATGAAAACATATTTACATGCATTTCAAACCCCAAATCAGTTAAAAACATGTTAAAAAAGAGGGTTCTAGAACTCACCTTAGCTACTCTCAAGTTTAAACTCTTCAACATGAGCTTCTCAGATGATTCTAACACCTAAAACCCACCAAAACACACAACCCGAACATACAAACATGTATAAGCAAAAACCCGAGGCTGAAATCCCACAAAAACGCTTAAAACATTGAATTCTTACATTGAATTCATTCTTCTTCTTCTTCTTTTCTATAGAAACTCGAATTCTACTCTTTCTCTCCCTAAAGCCGAGTGAAAGTTGATGTGCAGATTAGAGTGGGCGGGCATGCCCACTTTTGTAGAAACTTTTGATACTTTTTTTCATTTTGACACTTTTAACCCCTCAACTTTAGCTTAAATTATATTTCCTTCTACATAAATTAGTATCCATAATAATAATAATCAGCATACATAATAATATAATAGCCGAGTGAAATTTTTAGGTGCATGAGCATTGTTCAGGTGCATGAGCACTGTTCACGTGCATGAGAACTGTTCAGGTGCATGAGCACTGTTCATGTGCATGAGCATTGTTCAGATGCATGAGCACACTTAGCCATTTTCCAGCGAAACTCCCAGGCGCGTGGGCACTGTTCAGGCGCATGAGCACTGTTCAGGCGCATGAGCACTGTTCAGGCGCATGAGCAATGTTTAGGCGCATGAGCACTATTCAAGTGCATGAGCATTGTTCAGGCGCTCATGCTTAGATTTGCACAATTCCATAACTTACTTTGGTTCTGAGGGGGCTGTTACATTCTCCCACTGTTTAAGAAATTTCATCCTCGAAATTTTTCTTCAATTAGGCTTTGGAACGGTTTGCTTTGAAGAGATGCGGGTAATCCCTCTTCATTTCATCTTCTCATTCCCAAGTGAACTCCAGTCCTCGTTTAGAGTTCCGCCTTACTTTCACCTTGGGGTGCTCCAGTGCTATTTGTTAAAAAGAAGGACGGAACGCAACGAATGTGTGTTGATTTTAGGGAACTGAACAAGCTTACTGTAAAGAACCGATACCCTCTTCCCAGAATTGACAACCTATTCGATCAATTGCAGGGAGCAAGTTACTTATCTAAGATAGACTTGCGATCGGGGTATCACCAACTGAAAATTAAGGAAGAGAGCATTCCTAAAACAGCTTTCAGAACCTGATATGGATACTATGAATACCTAGTCATGCCTTTTGCATTGACTAATGCACCCGCAGCATTCATGGATCTCATGAACCGTGTGTGCCGTCCGTACTTAGACAAGTTCGTGATCGTATTTATCGATGACATCTTGATCTACTCACAAAGCAAAGAAGACCATAGGAAACATCTCCGATTAATCCTTGAACTACTCAAGAACGAACAATTATATGCAATATTTTCCAAATGCGAGTTTTGGATGCGTGAAATTCAATTTCTTGGTCACATAGTGAATAAGGATGGAATCCAGGTTGATCCATCAAAATAAGAAGCTACTGAGAACTAGAAGATCCCGGAAACCCCTACTGAGATCAGATAATTCCTTGGCTTGGCTGGTTACTACCGGAGATTTATCAAGGATTTCTCCCGAATAGTGCAGCCATTAACCGCTCGGACCAAGAAGGATACAACCTACGAATGGGGAAAGGAACAAGATAAAGCTTTTAACACGTTAAAGGAAAAACTCTGCAGCGCACCTATCCTTACCCTACCGGAGGGAACTGAGGACTTTGTAGTCTACTGCGACGCCTCGCGTCAAGGTTTTGGTTGCGTATTAATGCAGCGGGGAAAAGTGATCGCGTATGCATCCAGATTGCTGAACGAGCATGAGAGGAATTACACGACACATGATCTTGAACTGGGAGCCATGGTGTTTGCACTCAAAATATGGAGACACTACCTTTATGGTACTAAGTGCATCTTCTATACCGATCATAAAAGCCTGCAGCACATCCTCAACCAGAAAATGTTGAACATGCGCCAAAGAAGATGCGTAGAGTTACTAAGCGATTATGAATGTGAGATCCGCTACCATCCTGGCAAGGCAAATGTGGTAGCTAATGCCTTGAGTAGAAAAGAACGAGAGAAACCTCTTCGCGTTCGTGCTCTAAGGATGAGCATGTACACTAGCCTTGTTGCTAGGTTAAAAGAAGCACAAAGGGAAGCTTTCAATGAAAATAACCTGACGGGTGAGATGTTAATAGGGATGGAGAAGCGTCTGGAAATGGACAATGATGGGCTATTCAAATGCGAAGGAAGGACGTGGAGACCTAATCATGGCGGAATTAGGACTATAGTCTTGGACGAAGCTCACAAGTCTAGATATTCTGTTCACCCGGGAAGTGATAAGATGTATCAAGACTTGAAAGCACTTTTCTGGTGGTCCGGACTAAAGAAATCTATCACCACCTATGTGAGCAAATGTTTGACATGTTCGATGGTAAAGGCCGAAAACCAAAAACCATCGGGAAGCTTACAGCAACCCGAAATCCCGGAGTAGAAATGGGATAACATCACAATGGATTTTGTCACGAAGTTACCAAGAACGTCTCGCGGTCATGATGCCATTTGGGTTGTTGTAGACAAGCTTACCAAATCAGCCCATTTCTTACCAATTCGAGAAGATTATGAGATGTCAAAGTTAGCCCGAATATACATTGACAAAATAGTGACTCGGCATGGAGTGCCACTCTCGATCATCTCTGATCGTGATAGTCGTTTCACGTCACGATTCTGGAGATCTCTCCAACAAGCTTTAGGGACTCTTCTCGACATAAGCACCACGTATCACCCTCAAACCGACGGGCAAAGTGAAAGAACTATTCAGACCCTGGAAGACATGCTGAGAGCTTGCGTGATTGACTTTGGTGGAAGCTGGGATCACCACCTTCCCCTAGTGAAATTCTCCGATAATAATAGTTACCAAACAAGCAAAAAAGCCGCCCCTTACCAAGCTTTATATGACAGGAAATGTCGGTCACCGTTGAGTTGGAATGAGATAGGTGATAGCCAAGTGATGGAACCCGACATTCGCGTTTATTATTTCTTTCTTGTCTTATAAAAATATCCGAGTGTTACACATATATACATATATTATATATATACATATATATATATGCATATATATACACATACATATATGTATATACATACATATATACGTATATACATATATACAAATATATATGTATATACATACATATATATGTATATACATACATATATACGTATATACATAGATATAGATATGTATATACATACATATAGATACATACATACGTATATACATACATATATACGTATATACGTACATATATACGTATATACATACATATATACGTATATACCTACATATATACGTATATACATACATATATACGTAGTATATACATATATGATGGGTTTTGAAGCAAGTTTATCAAGCTAGTTTAACCATTTAAACCATGAAAACGTAGCGGATATTAGAGTTTAAAATGTGGTTATGAATCTGAAAATTATGAACCATTTTTAACGGAAACAAAACCCAAGAACAAGGATCTTATATATACAAGAAATAGTATGCTATCAAACCATAAAAAAACCATAAGGGGGTTCATAGATACAACCTTTCTTGTATGAATGTTATAGATGTATGAGATGAAGATGGAGATGAAGATGATGTTGAAGAAGTTCTTGAATGTTCAGCCCCCAAGAGAGAAAGCCTCAAGTTGTAATACCCACAAGCCCTTCCAAACACCTACTTGTTACGTAGCATAACACCAAGACCCACTCCTTCTTCTAGAACCCGAATTTCAGCCAAAGAAAACCACAAAATCAGCCTTTGATTTTGAATTTTTAGCCAAGGGAGAAAGGAGAAGGAGCCTTTGCATGTATAAGAGAGAAAGTGTGTTTTCAAGGAAGAGTGCAAATGAGTTATGTCTTGTGTTTTTACCAAGACAAAAGGGTGATTCCCTTGAGGCAAGGGGCGGCTGAAGGCCCCCTTTTAAAATTGGGTCCCCCCCCCAATTTTATTTTATTTGTTTTGCACTTTCTTATTCATAACTTTTTATAAAATTAAAACCCCTTTTTAAATTTATAATACTAACACACTATCATTTGTTATTATTCAACTAACTTAAATAATATGACAAATGGTTTCTCATTAACAAACTATCCATACAATTTGTATTCAATACCCCTGAAATAAATTGCACACTATCTTGAAGTCCACACTATCTTGAAGTCCTTACTTCTTTTGAACCCCTGAAATAAATTGCAAATGTGAGTTCCACATCCGGTATTCAATACCCATGTGTTAGAGGATGTTAAATTTAGATCAATATGAATCACGTAAATTGTACCTGAGGTTTGCCCAGCATCCCTCTTAGCTTGCAACTCTTTAAGATGGACTGGACAATTCCTTGCCTAATGTCCAATCTCCCCACACTTGAAGCATGGGTCATTTGAAGCAACTTTTTGCTTCTTCTCCGCTTGTTTTGGTGGTGGCGCTCTTACCACTCCCTTCCCCTTCCCCTAATGTACCCTTTCCCCTTGGCAACATTTTCCTTGGGTGAGGGGTGAGGCCTTTTCTTGTTCCCACCTTCATTGATGGTGAGAACAGGTAAAACCTTTTTACCCATAGCCGCCTCAGCAGTTTTGAGCATAGAGTGAAGCTCACTTATGTTCTTGTCCCACCCGTTCATGTTATAATTCATGAAAAAGTTGTCAAACCTCTTTGACAAAGAGTTGAGGATCAAATCCGTAGCCAACTCTTTCGAGAAGGGACAATTCAGCCTTTCGAGGCGGTCGATGTGGCTTTTCATCTTAAGTACATAAGATGAAACAGATTGGGTGTCATCCATACGACGTGCATGGAGTGCTCGAACCGTTTCGAAACGCTCTACCATTGCTTGTTGTTGGAACGTTTCCTTCAACTGGGTAATCATATCGTACGCTCCATGATGTTCATACTCCTTTTGGAGATCAGGAGTCATACTTGCCAACATGAGGCAAGACACTTGGACGGAGTCCTCAGTGTATTTTACCCAATTCATAAAGGCCTCCTCATCTTCCTCATTAGGTTGATCGGGAATCGGATCGTCTAAAACATATGATCGTTTCTCTTGCTTGAGAACAATTCTCAAGTTTCGAAACCAATCAATAAAGTTATTATGGTTTGGACGCTCCTTTTGGAGAATGGTCCTTAGTGATAGTGAGTGAGTGGACGGGATTTCATTTTCATTATTGTTGGTGGCCATCTACAAAATTTTAACAAAGTTCAATTTTAGTATTTACGATATTGTCCATATTTTAATAATTGAAGCCCTTTTATGTGTCTTACACAATTTTAAAATTCTAGAATCCAACGTTACATTTAAATAGTGGTTAGGTGACCTTTATCCCATTATTTAAATTAACAAGGTAGTCAACGTTTTGACAATTGTAACCCTTTGCAACTTCTAGGGTATGGGATCGACTTACACATCATATGTGTGGTCAGCACGTTTATCCCATCAACACCTTTGTAAACCATATTGTAGGTGATCCATTTAACATGGTTTGCAAATCAAGTTACCCTACTTGCACACACATGTGAGTTTTCCAACATAAGTGGTTAGGTGATCTTTATCCCACAAATATGGTATCTCCACCTTAAGTCACAAGTTCCCTCAAAATGGTTAGGTGACCTTTATCCCATTAAGAGTTTCCACATGACTCAAGTGTTGTGCAAAAGGATGGTGTTAAACTTGTTTGTTAAGAATTTAAAGTTTTCATAATCTTAGTTTAGAAAACTCTATGTACGTTATATTTGCATGCTTTCAAATACAAGGTACCCTACGGTTCACCTTTAATAAAACCTCTTTTATTAAAACCATTAATCCTTTTAACAACCTTTTATTAACCACTTAATGATAAAGAACCATCAAATTTTCAGCTTGTTAAGTTGTTAATGAGTTTGTAATGCATATCCAAATATCAACCAAACAATCAAACAACAATCATCCAAACAAGCATAAAATACAAACATGAGTGCATAACCATAGCCACTAAGTTGACCACATTTGTTTGCCATCACAAGTGTTGTCATAAGGTCTTTCTTAAGGGTAAATAATGACACATCATATGTGTCCATGAACTCCCACTTGAATCCACATCCAAAGCTTCAAATGTCCATGCCTTTTATGTCCATCTTTGGGTCTTCATCTTGTGCATCTTCCTTTTACAAAATTATATCCTAATACAATTTTCTAATAAAAGAAATGCACCTAATCTATTTATTACATAACCAAATGAATAAATAATTACAACCCAAATTACATACATAAATATTACAACCCTTTTATGAATCAAAACAACATGAAAATCTCAATCAACCAAAACCAAAACACAAGAGGCCAAGGCTATGTTATGCACTAAAATTGTGAAACATATTCAACATCCAAGAACTAAAATGAATCCCTTATTTCAGCCCTAAAATTTTGGCCAACATGAACCAAAACTTTGGGGTTTTGTCCAAACAATACAATCAACCATTTGACTATTATCTTTCAAGGTTTATAATATAAGCATGTAAGAATAAACTTTGAAACATAAGGGATTCCATCATCCATAACAAATCAGCCCCTAATGGGTTGAAAAAGTCCATGAAAACTAATTTTTCAAGAACTTTTGAAGCACATATTCCATATATCCGGCTCTAGATGCCATTGATGGGTTTTGAAGCAAGTTTATCAAGCTAGTTTAACCATTTAAACCATGAAAACGCAGCGGATATTAGAGTTTAAAATGTGGTTATGAATATGAAAAATATGAACCATTTTTAACCGAAACAAAACCTAAGAACAAGGATCTTATATATACATGAAATATTATGCTATCAAACCATACAACAACCATAAGGGGGTTCATAGATACAACCTTTCTTGTATGAATGTTATAGATGTATGAGATGAAGATGGAGATGAAGATGATTTTGAAAAAGTTCTTGAATGCTCAGCCCCCAAGAGAGAAAGCCTCAAGTTGTAATACCCACAAGCCCTTCCCAACACCTACTTGTTAGGTAGTATAACACCAAGACCCACTCCTTCTTCTAGAACCCGAATTTCAGCCAAAGAAAACCACAAAATAAGCCTTTGATTTCGAATTTTTAGCCAAGGGAGAAAGGAGAAGGAGCCTTTGCATGTATCAGAGAGAAAGTGTGTTTTCAAGGAAGAGTGCAAGTGAGTTATGTCTTGTGTTTTTACCAAGACAAAAGGGTGATTCCCTTGAGGCAAGGAGCGGCCAAAGGCCACTTTTAAAATTGGGTTCCCCCCAGTTTTATTTTATTTGTTTTGCACTTTCTTAGTCATAAGTTTTTATAAAATTAAAACCCCTTTTTAATTTTATAATACTAACACACTATCATTTGTTATTATTCAACTAACTTAAATAATATGACAAATGGTTGCTCATTAACAAATTATCCATATAATTTGTGTCACACCCCAACCTTGACGGCGGAAACGTCGAGGTGTGAGAGTTAAGATCGTTCACAGCCACATAACACTATTATTAAATCCAAATATATTAATCAAGATTTGATTGTAACATTAGAAGTAGAAGGTTCAAACAAAAAGGTATCAAGTATACAAGTATAAATAACAAGTTCATCCATTTATCTCTAGGTCCAATCCTAGTTGTGATAAGCTTCAAAAGTCCACTTTAAACTTGGGGGTTTCCCTGAAACATGATAAACATAAAGGTCAACTAAAAATAGTTGGTAAGTTTCCAAGGTTTTCATACATAATATGAAAAGATTATAAGTAGCAATTCATGTCATAGGTTATAAGATAGTAAGGTTATAGAACACATATCGTTACAACCAAACCTCGACTTGATTACAAGTATATATGATTGGCTAAGTGTATTTGGTTCCCTAGTGCACAAGCATACAGCTCCAAGGAGTCGGCAATACATCGACTTTAGCACCAAATAGGCTTGTCAGGCCCAAAGATCTAAGACGTCGCTAGGCTAGCAATAGTTAATGATTGTAAACAAACTATGTATCTCATATAAACACTTACAACACACAAATAACCATGACAAAATAATAAGATGAATTGCAAGTGTTTTACAAGTCTCAAATGTTTATAAGTGTATGATGTATAAGTATCATGTTTCACCCCAAAATAGTGTGAAAATGTAAAAAGGGGCAAGGAAAACTCACATTGATATAGGCATTACAAGATGATATAAAAGATTAAAGTATGATCCAAAAGATAATCCCAAAGTATTCATTACAAGGCACCTAAATATGTACTACAAGATGAAGGTTACGGTTAATAATATGATTAACGTTCAAATAAGAATTAGAGTTTCATTAGTTTTAAGGTTAATAAGTAATACGTTTATAAAGTAATTATTTACATTTTTAATCCTCTTGAAGAATTATGTACTTAAATATTTTAAAAATGTCTTTAAGTATAAATATTGATATGATTCACTATTAATAAAGCTTTATAATTATTTAAAATTAATAGGAATAACGTTTTAATTAATACTAAATTATTAAGCTACACCTTTAATTAGTATATTTTATAAGAAAGATACTATTTGTAAATAATTTGTTACATTATAATATATAATATCATCATTAATCTATAAATATAGAGTCCACTAATATAATAATAATTCCTCAAATTATTACATAAAGTTCATTTTGTATAATACCATTTGTAACAAAGTCTCAATAAAAATCAACATTAAATAATAAATATAATTGTAATTTGAATAAATAATGATTTGATAAGATTCAAAAGTATTAAACTACCATTTTATATTATTCGAAATAATAATTATAAAGCTAAGAAAAAGAATAACTTAATTAAATTATTGAACATATAATGATTTAATAAGATAAATCATATTTGAAATCTATTTTTATAAGAAATTAAACTAATTATATTATTTATTTAAAACAAATAATAAATAAATAAATAAAATATTAAGATAAATTTTAGAAAATAATTAGATGGTTTTAAAAATATTTAATGTTTGTAGAAACATTTTTATAATTTTTAAATAATTTTCCTAATTAAATTAAGGCTTAAAAAGCCTAAAAAAATTAGTTGAGGGAGCCCGGGTTCGAACCCGGTTCCTCAAGGTTTGCAAGTGAACGGGGAACCGGTAGACCAAGGCTTCCAGCCGCGGTATATTTCCATTTTTAAATCTTAAAACCAACCCTTAAACGATTTCCCCCAATTTTCATGAACCATAGATTCGATTTGAATCAAATTGAAACACCAATCGATGTTGTTAATCAAATTATGGTTAGGGCTTTTATTACCCGACTAAAATCGAGTATGTATATATGTTTAATTACCTGTGTTGTAGATTAATTTGATATAAACAATTGATGAACAGGATGCGACTGCAGCGGAACCCGATTGATATGCAACGATGATGGAAATCGAATTAAAGTCGTGGATAGCTTCGAGTGATGTTCTGGAAGCAAAGCATTATGCTAATTTTATTTGAAATCAATCGGAGGTTGGGTTTCGGCTGGTTGCAGGTCATGGTTGGTGAAGGGAATCAAACAGGGTGTTGGTGTGAGTTTTAGATGAAATTGACTGTTGTTTTCGATTAAAGGTTTAAAGATTACCGTTTATGCCGAGTTAATTCGATTATTATTGAGCTTTAATGCTCGAACGGTTCAATGATTCAAGCTCACCGGTTACATGAGTTGACTGCACTCATAACCGACGTTTAAACCCATTTAAAGTACTTAACTGAGTTCGAATTGAGTCACGAATCGATTTGGAGCGGTTTGGGGTCCGAATTCGATGGATTTCAGTGGGTTTGAGACTTCGCCGGCGTTCGGCCGGCGGTTGGCCGGAAGCCAGCCGGAAAATCGGGGTTGGGGGGGTTTTGATTTGGGGTTTTAATAAATTACATAAATGGCCCTTGTAGTTTAGAGTTTGTTATTTTATGTTATAAACTTTAAATTTAAGTTTAAAAACATTACATAAATACCCCCTGAACTTAATTTAAGTTTAAATTTAACTAATTTATTAATTTCTAAGCTTTTATAATAATAATAAAATTATTATTATTATTGTTATTATTATTATTATCATAATCTATTTTGCTAATATTATTATTATTATTACTATTATTATTAACATTATTATCATTAGTATTAATGATATAATTATTAGTGCTTTTGTAATTTAATAGATATATTATTAAGATTTTATACTAAAAATTAAGTGACATAACAACCCACAAATTTCTTAAAAATGCATAAATAGTCCTTACAAAGTTAATTTTTTATTTAACGAAAATACGAGATGTTACAGTCTCCCCAACTTAAAAGAATTTCGTCCCGAAACTAAAATGAACTTAGATGAACAAGAAATTATGATGCAAGCTAAGTGTACAACGAATAATATTTGACGTTTGATTAAAGGTGAAACGTTTCACTTTATGGAATCTTACAAGATTCTTGGCATAATGCATGCGAATTTGAACCCTTTCAGTGAAATGTGAGACGTTTTGAGATGAAATGTTGGAAAACGATGACAGGTTACCGTGGTATGTTAGACTTATAAGCCATAACTTCTAGAATATAATTTCGTAGTAAAACGATGTCTAGAAATTAATAAAAGACCCAACAATGATAAGAAAGGTTAACCGTCAGGATTTAAGAATCCCAAACGTCACTATATGAAACGATCTTAACGCATATCTTATGACTATGTATTCCTCCTTTGACCGACCATCGGTCTATGAATAATACGATATGTGAAGATTTTGGAATGAGTTCACGATGATGGTTAAGATTATTATTAAAAACAGAAAATGAATCAATCATTCAAATAACAATCGATGTTTTAACACCATACCACAGTATACGAATATTTGAAACAGATACAGGTCAATTTCTCGACCCGTTATCCCACACGAGTCAATATGACCTCTAAGATAAGAAGCATTTTAGTTGAAAGAAAAGTTAAACAGGAGATCCATGGGATCACGAATGTTAGGTCTTGTCATATGTGAAGGTAAGACACTTGGACACATACCAAGCTACGTCTTTTCCTTTATGCCAAACCTATGACTACAAGTTACGAAGGTTTATGAACCTCCACGTCACAATGTAAGTAATAACGAGTCTCGTTGATCGAAATAAAATAGAGTTTTAAAGATTTCCAAGGTTAAAGATTCAAAAGCGATTAAAGTAATGACACAAACAATAAGAAAGGTATTTGTAAACATGTTTTGTAAAGTAGCAATCTCTAAGCACAGTTTACATATGCAGTTCAACAAACCATAAGCACAGCTGAGAACATTTGTATGACTAGAAAGACATGAGAATAAGTTGATAATGTCTTTAGCAGAAAGATTGTTTAGGAAGGCTACCATCGCGCAATCAGGATTTGATGATAACTCAAAATGAAAGTCGATGAATAAGTAATAAATGGTTCCATATAACTAGATCAAATCAAAACATAAGGATAAAGGGAATGAAATCGATTTAAGAATTTAAATGCTCCAAGCTCAAAATAAAAATTAACCTAGGGCGATCAGGTCTCCTTTCAAGTTCAGAAATCATGCTTTGGCTTGATAGGTCGAAAACATTAACATTGATTCTCCCTTCAAGTTACTACATGTTCCTTGTCAAGGGATTAAAACTTTGGTAAGTTTGAGATCAAGAAATGAGAATAGCCACCAATGTGTAGTTTTCACTCCCAGCTTGATAGTGTATTTCCCAAAGTATGACCACTAACTTACGAATAAAAAAGTTCAATCCCAACTCATTGTTGAGGATCCACAGAAATAAGACGAGGTAACTCACCATTAAGGTAAGGGAAATCACTCCTATCTTAACGGTGAAGTTTTACAAAAACAAAATATAACAAGATGAACTTCTTCATCAAAATCCAGAATTCACTCCTACTTTGATGAGGTCGTCTCATTTGAACAAATACAATTCATAAAATTGATATTATCATCAAGGTATAGAATTCACGCCTATCTTAATGATTGAATTTCATAATAAAAAGAACACAATCGAAATTGACATTTGTCTCCAAAGTACGGGTTTCAATCCTATTTTGGTGAGATCATGTCATTTGTGAAATGCCATTCCAAAGGAAATAATTGAAGTCAATCCTCAAGATAAGGTAATCACCCCAATCCAGAGGATGAAATTTCATAAAACACACGATTGGAAACCATTTATCGAAACGAATAGAGAATCATCAAAATAAGGGAATCACCCCTGTTTTGATGAGTTGGAATCATTTTGGAGATACGAATGTTCTTAGTCATAGGTTGACTTACAAACTCTTGCATCTCCCATGGTGCAAACAGTACGAAGTTTGACATAACAGCGAAAAGAAAAAGATATTAATTAGAAATTCAGGAAATTTCAATGTAACAAAAGAGAAAATCATGCTTACAAGCGTAAGAACAAAGTTTGATATAGCAGAATTTGTTATGATGGTGTTCAAATCTTGAATAATTTAAATCAGAAAGACAAAATCAAGGACAAGAATGAGTCGACATCACAATGAGATGTGAACATCCGATTCACAATCGAAGGGAATACATGGACTTCTCAAGGTATGAGGTTAGCCATAACCTTATTGAAGACACGCGTACTTATAAGTGGTCACTCATCTCATGCGTACTTAGAAGAGTGCGGATTCGAGGTACAAGGTCTCATGATGACGGGTTTTGAAGAAGCCATACCCAGCAACACAATGTGAGTTCTAAGACCCCTTCTTTTACGCATTTTTGAACGATTTTGGGGGCTGGAACACATCTTGAAACTGGTTTTTTGAGTTGCGGGTGTTTAATCCGTACATGTATGTATATGTATATGTGTATACGGTCTGTTCGGGACGCTGGTTCCACTACATGTGAACTTTCCAGAATAGATATATATGATTCACGCATGAATGTTCATAGGTATACTGTTAATGTATGTTTTAGAATGGTATACATGATGTCTAGGTGGTTCTAAATAGGTAATATGATGAATCTGTGCTAAGGGTCTGTTAAATGATGAACGAGTATGAAAAAGGGGCACAGGTTAGGTTGCAGGTCACCTTAGACAACCGCACTAACTTTATGCGGACAGCCCACGAAATGTGGCTAAGGCAGTCAGCCGCATTAACCAATGCGGAAGGTTAAGGAAATCCGGTACAGGCATTGTATCATCCACCTTGTCCTAATGAAAAGAAGTGGCCAAGGCATCTCAGCCGCATTGACTGATGCGGACGAATGAAAGGAATTCGGCTGCGGCAATTGACTGCCGCATTGACCAATGCGGACAAGTCCGGAAATGCGCTAAGGCATTTCTCAGCCGCATGGACTAACGCGGGTAGATGCCGAAATGTGGATAAGGCATTCCTCATCGGCATTAACTAATGTGGATGGTCAGAACTAATGCGGATGGTCAGAACTAATGCGGATGGTCAGACTAATGCAGATGAACTAGAATGTGAAATGCGGATTAAGCTTAGTAAGATCTGATTTATTTGGGTAAACGAGTAACATAGGCATGATGATGATGATGATGATGTGCATGGGTATACCTACTGTATACCATATATGTATGATGCCTTGTATGATGATGAATGAATGTTATGTGTATGTTCCTTATGATTATGTATGTTTATCTTTCCGAAACTTTACGAATTATGAAATGAATGAATGAAGTATTATGTAACGTAAAGTGAAAGATAATGAAAGAGGAACATGATGATGAATGCATGTATTAATGAATAAATGAAAAAAATATGATGATGAATACATGCATTAATGAATGAACGAATTAAGTCTTGCAAAAATTGAATAAGATAAATGGTCTTTCTTTGTGATTGACCATGTTCATGGTACCTCTACCGCTTACCTACTAATACAGTGGCATACGCTTTGATTCACGGCCCAGTAGCTAAGACTGATCGGGGTATAGCATATGGTATTGGTACAAAAGAAATTCAATGTGCAAGAAAAGATGAAACGGGATCTTTATCATTCGACCACAGTAATCATAGCCGAGTGCTATGAAGTGGATAAAGCCTGACAGGATCCATATAAGAATTTAAAGATAATGATGTATAACGAATGATGAAGATGATAATAAATATTATCTTTGTATATGTATGATGTATGATCACGCGAAAGAATGGTTTATAATGGGAATTAAATATGTTTATTATAAAACTAGAACTCACTCAGCAACGCTGACTTTTATGTGTTTCCAGTTGGCAGGTAGTGTTACTGGGGATGGCACGAGGCGACTACTCAGCTCTTTGGGGATGGCATTCTCCTTTTGATAATGCTGCCACGCAATAGGACGCGGGCTTATAATGCATGCAACACATTATGTTGCATGCAAGTGTCAAGTGTTCCTTGAGGATCCCGATAAACGGGATTACTTAAGGAACCTTCCTTAAGGATCCTGATAAACGGGATTACTTAAGGAATCTTCTTTATGATGTACTTTTTAATGTTTCTATACTAGAGGTCACTATTTATGACCATTTTCTAATCAGTAACGATGTAATCTTTGTACAAGCTTTTATGATGAAATGAAATGTATCTTTTGAATGTTTCCGCTGCAGTGTTTATTTAAGATGCATAAAAATATATACCAAATGTATGTTTTATGTGCGATGAACGACAAACTGTGAGGTGCCCGGGAACGGGGCCTTACAAGTTGGTATCAGAGCCAAAGTTTAAGTGAAATGGGTAAATTTTTCCAAATAAACCTAAACTTAAACTGAAAATGGGACAGAAAGGAAGATAATGCCATCTGAGTAGTTGCGTGCCATCAGATATTTTCTTAAAGATTAACTGGTATTATGTGCGCATGTGATGTGATTTATGTGTACTGTTAGATTTAGATACTAATGTAGTCAGGACGGGTGATGCTCGGGGTGCGAAGAGTGGAGTGAGTGGCTAATCACAGATGGCCACTGTAATTAGGGACTTACCATACTTGACATAAACTGAGCTATTTCCTTGAATGACCGTGTTAGTATTTGAACCTTTCAGTGTGATAGAAGATGGTTGGTGGTAGACCATCTAAAGTGTCACGAGGTGGTGGACGTGGTGCTGAACCGCGGGCCACAAGAGGAAGACCGAGGGAGGAGAAGGAGGTTCATAAAGAACCTGATACCACTCATCAAGAGGAGGTGGACGAAAGCGCGGATCTAAGGGCCTCGGTAAAAGAGGCAGTGGTCGAAGAAGTACACCAGGTCATGCAGACGATTTTACCGTCTGTAGTGACCGAAGTGATAAAGGATGTACTCGAAGATGAAAGGCAAGGGAGGAACCGGTCCTCGGGGAGACTGCATCGCCAAGAGCCGGAAACGGTTCTATCTGATAATGAAGAGGAAGAGGAGGAGGAGCCAGTACGGGAGACAACACGGGGTTGTAACTACGGGGCGTTTATGAGGTGCAAGCCCCCTACTTTTGACGGTTCTGGCACTGCGGCTGATGCTCACCAATGGGTGAGAGAAATGGAGGCTGTCCTCGATATTAGTGATTGCCAGGAGGACAAGAAGGTGAAGTTTGCTACCCACTCTTTCACGGGGTCGGCTTTGTGCTGGTGGGACAATATAGTCCAAGCCGAGGGTAGTAGGGCCATAGGGAAAATGAAGTGGGCCGAGTTAAAAAGGATGGTGATCGAGGAGTTCAGTCCTCATCGGGAAATGGACAAAGTCGAGAGAGAGTTCCTGCAGTTGGAGGCGGGGACGATGACCCACCAACAATACACCACCAAGTTCAATGAAATGGCGCGGTTGGTGCTGGATCAGGTAACGCCGGTGTCTCGAAAGATCAACCGGTATATTCAGGGGCAGCCAGCTGACATCCGCAGGCATTTGATTACTGCTCGACCGAGCACCTTTAGGTCGGCAGTGGATTTGGCTGGGAGATTATATGATGAACGGGCTGTGGTGGTGAAGGCTGAGATTAGTAAGAAAGGAGGTAGTGAGAGAAACTGGCAGGGGAAGAGGTTTGGTGACCTTGATACTTCGACGAGTAACAAGAAGACAAGGGTGGATGACCGCCGTGTGGTCATGTCAGGAGCAGGGTTGAGGAAGTGTGGCCAGTGTGGAAGGGAGCACTCGGGGGAGTGCAAGTGGGGATCAAACATCTGTTTCAGATGCGGGAAGGCAGGGCATATGTCAAAGGATTGCCGAACAGGCAAATGTTTTAACTGTGGGGAAAGTGGTCATATGAGCAGAGACTGCAAGAAGCCGAGGGCTGAGGGATCAGGGGCGAAGAAGACGGGAGGTGCAGAACCAAGAGCAAAGGCCAGGGCATTCACGATAATGTAGGAGGAGGCCAGGACGGACCCTGATGTTGTGTCCGGTATGTTTCTGGTGAACCAAACTTTAGCCTCTGTATTATTTGATTCGGGTGCCAGTAGGAGTTTTATTTCTGCTGCCTTCTGTACTAAGCTTCCTGTTAGTAGTAGACGTGTTGATGTGCCCTTTGATGTAGAAACTGCCATAGGTAAGTCTACTAGGATCTCTGAGGTGATAGAGGGTTGTGATGTTGAATTGAAGGGGCACAAATTTCCGGTTAGACCCTTCGCTATGACTTTAGGTGGTTTCGATTTGGTGCTTGGGATGGATTGGTTGGCGGACTTTGAGGCGAGCATCGTGTGTCGCAAGAAGATGATTCGATTGACAGTGCCCGGCGGTGGTTCAGTGACAGTTTATGGTGATCGGGTTACTACGACTTCGAAGGTGATCTCAATGGCTGTGGCGGGAAAATGTATGAGGCGTGGGTGCAGCGCCTACTTCTGTTACGTAAAAGATGTAGAAACACCAACACCACAGCTATCAAATGTTCCGGTAGTGTGTGATTTTCCAGACGTGTTCCCGGAAGACTTATCGGGATTGCCACCTGACCGAGAGATCGAGTTCCAGATTGACCTGATACCGGGTACTCAACCTGTCGCCAAGGCACCGTATCGATTGGCTCCGACGGAAATGAAAGAGTTGATGGAGCAATTGCAAGAGCTGCTTGATAAGGGGTTTATAAGACCGAGTATCTCACCTTGGGGTACTCCGGTCCTGTTTGTAAAGAAGAAAGACGGTAGTATGAGGATGTGTATCGACTACCGTGAGCTGAACAAGTTGACGGTGAAAAATAGATACCCCTTGCCAAGAATCGATGATCTGTTTGATCAACTTCAATGCGCCAGTTGGTTTTCACGAATAGATCTTCAATCAGGCTACCATCAGCTGAAAGTGAAGGAACAAGACATCCCTAAAATAGCTTTTCGTACGTGCTACGGTCACTACGAGTTTCTTGTCATGTCATTTGGTTTGACTAATGCGCCAGCTGCTTTTATGGATCTGATGAACCGAGTGTGTCGGCCGATGTTGGATAAATCAGTGATCGTGTTTATTGATGACATCCTGATTTATTCAAGAAGCGAAGTAGAGCATGCCGGTCACATTCGAGAAGTATTAGAGACGTTGAGAAGGGAGAAATTGTACGCCAAGTTCTCCAAGTGCGCATTCTGGTTGCGCGAGGTTCAATTTTTGGGTCACGTGGTTAATCCGGAGGGAATTATGGTCGATCCGGCAAAGGTGGAAGCGGTAATGCAATGGAAGTCTCCAAAGACGCCATCCGAAATCCGCAGTTTCTTGGGTTTGGCAGGCTACTACAGAAGATTCATTCAAGACTTTTCCAAGATTGCTTCTCCACTGACCAAGTTGACCCGGAAAGATGTGAAGTTTGTATGGGGTCAAGCTCAAGAGAAGGCGTTTGAAGAATTGAAGACGAGGTTGACCCAAGCTCCAGTATTGGCATTACCCGATGGAGGCGATGACTTGGTGGTTTATTCTGATGCTTCCTATTCGGGGTTGGGGTGCGTATTAATGCAAAGGGAAAGGTGATAGCCTATGCATCCCGACAGTTGAAAGTTCATGAGGTTAATTATCCTACTCATGATTTGGAGCTAGCAGCTGTGGTCTTTGCGTTAAAGATTTGGAGGCACTACCTCTACGGAACGAAGTGCACCATCTTCACAGACCACAAGAGCTTGAAGTACTTCTTCGAGAAAAAAAATTTAAATATGAGGCAGAGGCAATGGTTGGAGCTGATAAAAGACTATGATTGTGAGATCCATTACCATCCGGGTAAAGCCAACGTGGTGGCTGATGCCCTTAGCCGAAAAGAGAGGCCCGAGCCGATTCGGGTGAAGGCGTACCAGTTAATTATGACCTCGGATGTGATGAAGCAAGTCAAAGAGTTCCAAGATGAGGCACTGATGGAAGATCATCTTAACTCAGAACGAATGAGAGGTCTGGTTACGGAACTGGGTGAAAACACGTTTGGTGTTAACACTCGATTTGGGGGGATGTGGATTCCTCGTTTTGGGGATCTACGAATGAAGATTATGGACGAAGCCCACAAAACTCGATACTCCATTCATCCCGGTGCTACCAAGATGTACCAGGACATGAAGAAAGATTACTGGTGGCCGGGTATGAAGCGTGATGTTATGGAGTATGTGAGTAAATGTCTCACTTGTTTGCAAGTAAAGGCAGAACATCAGAAGCCGTATGGGAAGATTCAACCTTTGGATATACCGGAATGGAAGTGGGAGCACATCACCATGGATTTCATTATGAAGTTTCGCGTACTCCGAAAGGGTATGATGCGATATGGGTGATTGTTGATCGTTTGACGAAGAGTGCTCACTTCCTACCGATACGCGAGACATACTCATCCGAGAGGTTGGCCGATCTTTTCATCAAAGAGATTGTGACTCATCATGGTGTACCGGTGTTAATTGTGTCGGATCGCGACACCCAGTTTACATCAAAATTCTGGAAGAAATTCCACGATGCTATAGGGATGAGGTTACATATCAGTACGGCTTATCATCCCCAAACTGATGGTCAGTCGGAAAGGACCATTCAGACGTTAGAAGACATGCTCCGGGCATGTGTGATTGATTTTGGGGGGAGTTGGGATGACCACCTACCGTTAGCCGAATTCTCGTACAACAACAACTATCATGCCAGTATTGGTATGCCACCTTTTGAGATGCTATACGGTAGGAGATTCAGGACACCCGTATGTTGGGGTGATATTGGTCAAAAGAAATTGGGAAGCGTCGAGGTGATCGAGGCTATGACTGAAAAGCTTGAAAGGATCAAGGCCTACATGAAGGCAGCCAAAGACAGACAGAAGTCGTATGCCGATAAACGACGCAGGCCGATCGAATTCCAGGTGGGTGACCGGGTTATGTTAAAGGTCTCGCCTTGGAAAGGAATCATTCGGTTCCGAAAGCGGGCAAGTTGAGTCCGCGGTACATAGGCCCTTTCCGAATCATTGCCCGTGTAGGAGAGGTGGCCTATAGGTTGGAATTGCCAGATGAGTTAAGTGGAATTCACCCAACCTTCCACGTATCTCATCTGAAAAATGTTTGGCCGATGAGGATCTGATCGTTCCACTGGAAGATATTGAAGTAGATGAACGGCTCAATTATGTGGAGAAACCAGTGGCAATCATCGATAGAAAAGAGAAGCGGCTTAGAAATAAAGTGGTTCCCCTTGTGCGTGTACAGTGGAAGCACAAAAAGGGATCTAAGTCTACCTGGGAGACTGAGGAAGAGTTGAGACAACATTACCGACGTCTGTTCGAGGAATAATAGGTTTCGGGGACGAAACCTTTATAAGGGGGTGGACTTGTAACACCCGAAATATTGATTAGACAAATAGAAATAATAAAAAGAAAAGAAAAGAAAGAATTTTGGAAGGAAAGGAAAAGAAAGAAAAAGTGGAAGGGGGTATTGTGTAAAAGTACAAAGAAAAGGCAAATATCTGATATACATAGGGATGGCTGCCCACACTTTTCTCACAACCCCAAATCTTCGAAATATTCTAGAGAGAGAAACAGCAGACCACGAGAATTTGAAGGAAGAACAAGAAGAAGAAGAGTGCGGATTCGAGGTACAAGGTCTCACGGCGACGGGTTTTGAAGAAGCCATACCCAGCAACACAATGTGAGTTCTAAGACCCCTTCTTTTACGCATTTTTGAACGATTTTGGGGGCTGGAACACATCTTGAAACTGTTTTTTTTGAGTTGCGGGTGTTTAATCCGTACATGTATGTATATGTATATGTGTGTACGGTCTGTTCGGGACGCTGGTTCCACTACATGTGAACTTTCCAGAATAGATATATATGATTCACGCATGAATGTTCATAGGTATACTGTTAATGTATGTTTTAGAATGGTATACATGATGTCTAGGTGGTTCTAAATAGGTAATATGATGAATCTGTGCTAAGGGTCTGTTAAATGATGAACGAGTATGAAACGGGGCACAGGTTAGGTTGCAGGTCACCTTAGACAACCGCATTAACTTTATGCGGAGAGCCCACGAAATGTGGCTAAGGTAGTCAGCCGCATTAACCAATGCGGATGGTTAAGGAAATGCGGTACAGGCATTGTCTCATCCGCATTGTCCTAATGAAAAGAAGTGGCCAAGGCATCTCAGCCGCATTGACTGATGCGGACGAATGAAAGGAATTCGGCTGTGGCAATTGACTGCCGCGTTGACCAATGCGGACAAGTCCGGAAACGTGCTAAGGCATTTCTAAGCCGCATGGACTAATGCGGGTAGATCAGGAAATGCGGATAAGGCGTTCCTCATCCGCATTAACTAATGTGGATGGTCAGAACTAATGTGGATGGTCAGAACTAATGCGGATGGTCAGATTAATGCAGATGAACCAGAATGTGAAATGCGGATTAAGCTTAGTAAGATCTGATTTATTTGGGTAAACGAGTAACATAGGCATGATGATGATGATGATATGCATGGGTATACCATATATGTATGATGCCTTGTATGATGATGAATGAATGTTATGTGTATGTTCCTTATGATTATGTATGTTTATGTTTCCGAAACTTTACGAATTATGAAATGAATGAATGAAGTATTATGTAACGTAAAGTGAAAGACAATGAAAGAGGAACATGATGATGAATGCATGTATTAATGAATAAATGAAAAAAAAATATTATGATGAATACATGCATTAATGAATGAACGAATTAAGTCTTGCAAGCATTGAATAAGGTAAATGGTCTTTCTTTGTGATTGACCATGTTCATGGTACCTCTACCGCTTACCTACTAGTACTGTGGCATACGCTTTGATTCACGGCCCAGTAGCTAAGACTGATCGGGGTATAGCATATGGTATTGGTACAAAAGAAATTCAATGTGCAAGCAAAGATGAAACGGGATCCTTGTCATTCGACCACAGTAATCATAGCCGAGTGCTATGAAGTGGGTAAAGCCTGACAGGATCCATATGAGAATTTAAATATAATGATGTATAACGAATGATGAAGATAATAATAAATATTATCTTTGTATATGTATGATGTATGATCACGCGAAAGAATGGTTTATAATGGGAATTAAATATGTTAATTATAAAACTAGAACTCACTCAGCAACACTGACTTTTATGTGTTTTCAGTTGGCAGGTAGTGTTGCTGGGGATGGCACGAGGCGACTACTAAGCTCTTTGGGGATGGCATTCTCCTTTTGATAATGCTGCCATGCAATAGGATGCGGGCTTATAATGCATGCAACACATTATGTTGCATGCAAGTGTCAAGTGTTCCTTGAGGATCCCGATAAACGGGATTACTTAAGGAACCTTCCTTAAGGATCCTGATAAACGGGATTACTTAAGGAATCTTCTTTATGATGAACTTTTTAATGTTTCTGTACTAGAGGTCACTGTTTATGACCATTTTGTAATCAGTAACGATGTAATCTTTGTACAAGCTTTTATGATGAAATGAAATGTATCTTTTGAATGTTTCCGCTACAGTGTTTATTTAAGATGTTTATAAATATATACCAAATGTATGTTTTATGTGCGATGAACGACCAACTGTGAGGTGCCTGGGAACGGGGCCTTACACAATCCTATGCTAAAGCATCAAGTTGCACAAAAGGCATAGCATTATGTAGCATGCAAACATTATGTAAGCAAAAAAGTATAAGGATCTTTCTATGAGTTTCATGCATCTATAGTCTAGGTCACCATTTCTAATAACCTAAATCTCTATAGTTATGGGCTCTGATACCAATCTGCCACACCCCAACCTTGACGGCGGAAACGTCGAGGTGTGAGAGTTAAGATCGTTCACAGCCACATAACGCTATTATTAAATCCAAATATATTAATCAAGATTTGATTGTAACATTACAAGTAGAAGGTTCAAACAAAAAGGTATCAAGTATACAAGTATAAATAACAAGTTCATCCATTTATCTCTAGGTCCAATCCTAGATGTGATAAGCTTCAAAAGTCCACTTTAAACTTGGGGTTTTTCCTGAAACATGATAAACATAAAGGTCAACTAAAAATAGTTGGTGAGTTTCCAAGGTTTTCATACATAATATGAAAAGATTACAAGTAGCAATTCATGTCATAGGTTATAAGCTAGTAAGGTTATAGAACACATATCGTTACAACCAAACCTCTACTTGATTACAAGTATATATGATTGGCTAAGTGTATTTGGTTCCCTAGTGCACAAGCATACAGCTCCTAGGAGTCGGCAATACATTGACTTTAGCACCAAATAGGCTTGTCAGGCCCAAAGATCTAAGACGTCGCCAGGCTAGCAATAGTTAATGATTGTAAACAAACTATGTATCTCATATAAACACTTACAACACACAAATAACCATGACAAAATAATAAGATGAATTGCAAGTGCTTTACAAGTCTCAAACGTTTATAAGTGTATGATGTATAAGTATCATGTTTCACCCCAAAATAGTGTAAAAATGTAAAAAGGGGCAAGGAAAACTCACATTGATGTAGGCATTACAAGATGATATAAAAGATTAAAGTATGATCCAAAAGATAATCCCTAAATATTCATTACAAGGCACCTAAATATGTATTACAAGATGAAGGTTAAGGTTAATAATATGATTAACGTTCAAATAAGAATTAGGGTTTCATTAGTTTTAAGGTTAATAAGTAATAAGTTTATAAAGTAATTATTTACATTTTTAATCCTCTTGAAGAATTATGTATGTAAATATTTTAAAAATGTCTTTAAATATAAATATTGATATGATTCATTATTAATAAAGCTTTATAACTATTTAAAATTAATAGGAATAACATTTTAATTAATAATAAATTATTAATCTACACCTTTAATTAGTATATTTTATAAGAAAGATACTATTTGTAAATAATTTGTGACATTATATATATAATATCATCATTAATCTTTAAATATAGAGTCCACTAATATAATAATAATTTCTCAAATTATTACATAAAGTTTATTTTGCATAATACCATTTGTAACAAAGTCTCAATAAAAGTCAACATTTAGTCAAAAATATAATTTCCCTATATGTTTAAAATGCAATTGAAATGAACGATTTCCTTATATGTTTAAAATGAAATGAATAGTTTCTTCATTCTTATCTTCTCTGCTTCCTATCTCCAGGTACTCTCCCTCTGCTCCTTCTACATCTCATAGCAGCATCTTTGTGTGATTGATTCTAGAAGCTTCAAGTGTGGATTCGTAAGGTGATGGTTCTGAATCGTGAGTTCTAGGTTGATTGATTGGTTGTTCTGTGTGGTTTCACCGTGACCGACCTCAAAGGAACCCTAATTTCGTACCTGCTGGCCGACGGTGTTGATTTGAGGATCAGGAGGAAGAGGAACAAGTGGAGGAGAGTGATTCACGATTGTAAGATGCAATGGATTATCAGATTCACTGGCTTTGTGTCGGCGATGATGGTGATGGTTATTGTTGCTCCTTCGTTGCAATCGTTTCATCCTGCTGAAGCGATTAGATCTAATACACACGTCGACGGTCGGATTCCGGCCACCGTCGGTCACCGGTCGGCGTTCCGGCGAGCTCCGACGGTCAGTGATGCCGCCAGATGTAAGAAGATTAGGAACTCCGGTGATGTGTGTGATCCTTCGTTACTTCACGTTGCGATTACTTTGGATTTTGAGTACCTTCGACGCTCAATTGCTGCTGTTCATTCGATTTTGCGCCATTCATCATCTCCTGAGAGTGTCATGACATTGTTTAAAATCTATTAGATAAAAAATGATTGATTTAAATGGTAGATCGATAGATATATTGTCAAATAAAAAAAGAAGACTCAATTATTGGTTTATGGATTGCAATAATTGGAGTTCTTTTACCCCTCATCTTTTTTCTTGGATTTTCTTGTTTAAATTATGAACAAGATGCTGATGAAAATATGAATTTTGAAAATGTGTGATGGGTGACGTTAGTGGTATAATATGTGTGTGTGTATATATATATATATATATATATTGCTTCATCTCCTTTGATTCATGCTTTTGGTAATGTTGTTTCCACTTCATTGATTAGTGTGGTATTACCTAGCGTTTGTGATCACATTATATCAGTATTGTGCCGTGCTTTTGTTTGTCGGTTTAATATATCACCTATTGAAAAGAGAAAGAAGTTATTTGAGGTGTTGATGATGATAGGATGGTGCTGTCTATTGGTTAAAAAGGGTACCAGAATCTTATTTACCGTTCATTGGTTGTGTTCTTATGTTTATTAAAGTAAATGGACACCGATGTGAATTTCTTTGAAAAATAACTACAATGCCACTTTCTTGATTCGATTACATGTTATAATGTAGAAAAAACTCTATCACTGAAACTTGATGTTTTAGGTTTTCTATCCTGTTTTTTGTTGATGTATTATTGTCTTTTATGCTGATTAATTTTTTATTGCCTTCGGTTTTTGCAGGGTACGAGGATTGTTGTTTTACGTACGTGTTAGCCTATGCTATATGCAGGTATGATTTGCTACCTTTGTGTTGTTTTTCTTAGGTGATAAAACAATTATATGAGAAGAGTTGGCATTTGTAATTAAAAGATATGATTTTTTTTCCAACATGTTCAACTGGTGTCCTCATTGTTTGTGGGTTTTCGTCTAAAGTATATTGGGTATATATATGTGGATATTTTTCCCGTGCTTGTAGGCCAGGTATGTTTGATCTAATTTTTGTACTATCCTTCTAGAACTCGCGACAGAAACGCAGGCGTCTGAATGTTATTGGTTCAGATGCCACATCATCCTCCAATCAACCTTTACAGGTGTCATGCCAGACGTTACGCCAGTTGTCTCATCGCTCTTGCTTATTGCAATCTTCTGCTGGTGTTGCCACATCCTCCAATGCGAAATTTCCAAGCCCTGCTGAACCACCAGTACATCCTGTGAGCCTGATGTTCTCTGTGGAAATTCCCTCATTTCTCCTAAGTATGTGGATTTAGGAAGTTATGACGAGGTTTGTGAGTTCTGCGGAGCTCTTTTTTGGCGCGCTGAGCGACTTACTTCTTTTCCTGCTACACGTAGGCCTCGATATCACAAGTGTTGTAAAGGTGGAAGAGTGGCCTTGCCTTTCCCACTTCAACCTCCTGAATTATTAAAGAATTTGTTTCATGATTCGAATTTTCTACCTAATATACGTGTATACAATTCGATGTTTGCAATGACCTCTTTTGGTGCAATTGTTGATCACTCAGTCAGCCAGGGGGTGGTCCTTATGTGTTTAAGGTTGTTGGACAAATATGCCATTGGATTGGTTCTGTGTGTCCGCCACCTGGTCATCAGCCAAGATTTCTACAAATGTATATTTATGACACGGAAAATGAAGTTGCAAATAGATTACGCCTTTTTACTGGGGAGGACTCCTCATCCCTGTCGTCTGACATTGTGGTTGCTTTAACGGCTATGTTTGATGAGGTTAACGCATATGTCCGCCTATTCCGTACTGCAAGGGACCTTTGCCAGCAGCAGCGTGTTCCAGAGTTTAACATCAGGCTTCACAGTAGGGCTGGGGATCGAAGGTATGATAACCCTTCCGTTAGTACAGTGGGTGCAATCGTGTGTGACAGTAGTGTAGGATCAGAGGATTTTGATGTTATTGTGCGTGGTAAAGATAGTGTCCCATGTAGGGTTAGCAAGCTCCACCCATCTTACATGCCATTGCAATACCCTCTGCTATTCCCTTACGCAGAACAGGGTTGGTCCCCAGAATTAAGTGTTTCATCTGCGCAGTCGTCTGATGATCGTAATCTCACACCGTTGATGTTCTACAGTTATCAACTTCATGATCTCCAGGGGGTGTACAATCATTTGCTCCACGCCGGTAGGTTGTTCCAGCAATATATTGTGGACGCTTATATTTGTGTTGAACATTGCCGTCTGGGGTATATACGTAAAAATCAGGATGAATTTAGATCTGAGCTTTTGGAAGGTGTGCATGATGCTATAGCCCGCGGTGATACTGAAGGCCATTCTGTTGGAAAAAGGGTTGTGTTGCCATCATCATTTACCGGAGGCCCTAGGTATATGTATAAACACTATCAAGATGCGTTAGCTCTTTGTAGAGTATTCGGGAATCCTCAGTACTTCATAACTTTCACATGTAATGTGAAATGGCCTGAGATTACAAGAGAATTAAATTCAGCTGGCATGTCTTCTGCTCAGGATAGGCCTGACATAATAGCTCGGGTGTTTGAATTGAAAGTTCGTGCTTTCATCAGATATCTAAAGACCTCGAGGATATTTGGGGATGTTACTGCCGGTAAGCTAAATTTTGTTTGCTGTATATAAATCATTTTGTTCTCTTATCTTATTCGATGCTTTTATTCTAATTTTGTCTTCGTTAATTTGTTTAGAACTTTACACAATCGAATTCCAGAAGAGAGGTCTTCCACATTGCCACAATTTGTTATGGATCTCTGAGAATTTTAAGATACATACACCCGAGGAAGTGGATCTTATATCAGTGCTGAGTTGCCAGATCCACTAACAGATCCGGTTTTGTATCGCATTGTCACCAACAATATGCTTCATGGCCCATGTGGAGTTGCCGGACGCACATCTCCGTGCATGAGAGATGGTAAATGCACAAAGTTTTTCCCTAAATCTTATGAACAAAAAACATATTTTGATAGCGGTGGGTATGTGCATTACAAAAGATCACGGGATTCACAGCCTTTTTCAAAGCGAGGTATTCCTCTTGATAATGGTTATGTTGTTCCGTACAATGCAAGCCTTTTATTGCATTTTGATGCACATATAAATGTTGAGTATTGTGGATGGAGTATGCTCATTGAATATCTGTTCAAATACATCTCAAAGGGGGCTGATAGAATACGATTTGCAATAACCACGGATACAAACACATTAGACGCTCAATCAAGTACGGACTCAGAAATTGTTGATGAAGTCTCTAATTACCTTGATGGAAGATTTATTTGTCCGCATGAAGCTTCGTGGAGGATTCTGTCATTTCCAATACATCATAGAAATCCACCTGTTCAAATTTTGGCGGTTCACCTTGGAGGCAAACAAAATCTAACCTTTAGGCAATCACAAAGGCTTCATGATGTAGTCAGCAATGCAAATGTAGGAAAAACTACATTAACTGAATGGCTTGCAAATAACTACACTGAATCGCATGCACAAACTGTGTTATCTGACTCTGGAACAGACCTTCGCTACCTAGATTATTTAACCAGGTATAGATGGGAGTTACTAACAAAATCATGGGTTCGTAGAAGATCCAAAAGGATGCCGGCAGTTGGTAGACTTACATACATTCATCCTTCATGCGGTGAATTGTTTTATTTAAGAATGTTGTTGGGTTATCAAAAAGGCTGTTGTACATTTGCTGATATCAGAACTGTTTCTAGAGACGTTTTACCAACATTTAGAGCGGCATGTGACAGGTTGGGCTTGATTGGAGATGATAAAGAATGGTCTACTACAATTGCAGAGGCGGCAGAATGGGCAACAGCTGCAGAGATACGATCACTTTTTGTAAACATTCTATTATATTGCGATGTATGTAACCCAGTAACCCTATGGGAAGAAAACTGGAAAAAGATGGGGGAGGACTTCATGTACAGGACTGATCGTGAAATATCTGACTCATCATGGGTCGTAGATGTTGGAGACCTCAAACAATATGTCTTGTATGAGCTTGAATTGCTTTTGAATTCAAATGCTACACCACAGTCGTTAGCTGATTTTGGTCTGCCTATTCCAGCCTTATCCACAGTTTCAAAGCTTAGGAATGTGTTGTTGCTTGAAGAAAAAAGTTATGACAAAGAGTCATTGCATGCTGAGCATATGTCCTTAAGGGCTACTCTTCAAGCTGAGCAAAAAGAAATCTATGATGTAGTTGTTGATTCATTCAGCGATTCTACTCAGACATTATTATTTGTGTACGGTCACGGCGGATCTGGTAAGACATACCTTTGGAAAACTCTAATAGCAGTATTTAGATCTACAGGTCAAGTTGTTTTAGCAGTTGCTGCATCAGGGATAGCTTCCCTGCTGCTTCCATCAGGCCAAACTGCGCACTCAAGATTCAAGATTCCGCTAGAATTAACTGATGAATCTGTCTGCCATATAAAAAAAATACAAACCTATCATCACTTCTGTTGGAAACAAGTCTTATAATATGGGATGAGGCCCCTATGAGTGATCGTAAATGCTTTGAATGCCTGGACAAAACGTTGAGAGATTTAACAGGCAATGCTGGCTGTCCATTTGGAGGAAAATCAGTTTTGTTAGGAGGCGATTTTAGACAAACGCTACCCGTGCGGCCAAAATCCACAAAAGCAGATGTCATTGCATCTTGTCTTCCAAGATCGTATTTGTGGAAACATTTTACCGTCTACAAACTTCATGTTAACCTCAGAGTTGCAACCTCCTGTTCTGAAATAGCGACAACTTCACAAATTCAATCATTTTCTGATTGGCTGTTAAAAATAGGCGACGGCAAAGAGGGTCTTCCAGTAAAAGCTGGCCTGAATGATGTTAGAGTTATTGATATTCCACCACAAATGCTTATCAAAGACAGCAAGAATGCTTTGTTTGAGTTGATCAATTTCGTATATGATAAAGAGTATCTGCTAAATCCGAATGCTAACTCTGTTGCAGAACGTGCTATCATCTGTCCCAAAAATGAAACTGTAGATGAAATAAATGATATTATGCATAGTTTGTCTTCAGGCGAATGCCGTTCCTATCTAAGCACAGATTCTATGGTTCCACATTCAAGAGATGGAGGAGATATCGATGCCATGTATCCTGTTGAATATCTTAATGTACTCAACTTTACCGGTATCCCAAAACATTGTTTAAAATTGAAAAAGAATTGCCCTATTATGTTGATACGTAATATAGATCAGAAAAATGGCATGTGTAATGGCACCTGATTATTAGTTTCACAACTGTTACCGCGTGTTATTGAGGCACATATAATAACAGGCACATCTATTGGTCATAGAGTCTACATACCAAGAATTAACTTTGTACATAACGCAAAGGATCTTCCTTTTGTATTTACAAGACGACAATTCCCAGTAAAACCATGCTATGCTATGACAATTAACAAAAGCCAAGGTCAATCTCTAAAAAAAATTGGAGTCTATTTACCACAGCCAATTTTCAGTCACGGCCAACTATATGTTGCATTGTCAAGAGCCACTTCCCCAAATTCAATAAAAATACTAACAAAAAAAGTGTTGAAAATTCCGACAATAAAACATTAAATATTGTATATACCGAATTACTAAATGAAGTTGATACAGACCAGGTTAACCTTCTTTTTAGATATATTTATTAGAAAAATATATAGATACTTTATTTGTATATTGCCAGATTTGATGCTGCTTTGAATACCTACATTGATATCAGCTTACGCCTTTTTAAAACAGGTTCATGATGGAAGAGACAGACATATCAGCTCTCAGACCAGGAGGACCAGTTCCCGACATTGAAGTGCGAGTTGTTCGTTGTTGGAAACCAGCATTCCGTGACAATGAAACATGCTATATATTTGTAGATAAGTAGGTTTTCCTACATCCAACATTTTTTACATAAATCAATAAGGTTAGAATACATGTCTCGCATAACACATAACAACTCATTTTCATGTTGATATTTGCATATGTAACAAGAACAATAGGAAACCTGTACATCTATTAGAACCCATGTAATCAAAAGTTTTTTTCCCACAGGGAATTGGCATACAGGCTTTAGCAAAAGGAGCAGATCAACGATCAGTAGCTTCAAAGCTCCACATACGTCGATGTTACAAAGTTCAGGGATATGCATGTACTGACCCCGACAAGTATATGTCAACATTGTCTCATCCAGCATATATGCGTATCGGGACTGCAACTGTGTTTACACCAATAGCCGATATACATGAATTACCATATGATTACTTTGAGTTTGCCAGTCGTGAGAGAGTTGAACAGATTCAACAACATATGAGAGATAACCCACAGAGAGAAAACAGGGATGTCATAGGTAAAAACAATATCCAACTTACTAGCTGAAATTTCTTTGTATGCATACCCATTAAACTGTCACCTCTCTCAATGCAGACTACATAGGAATTCTACAACAAATGCAAGATTGCTGCAAAAAGGATGGAAGACCATACGTGACTATGAAGTTGAAAGACTGCAGGTAAAATATCTAAAAACTTTTGCTATTATCTTTAAATGTATACAGAAAGGCTAAGTACATAAAATGATCTTCCATGTGTATCACACATGCTGCTCTTGCAGGAACAAAGATATCAGCGTTACGCTTTGGGAAGAAATAGCAACATCCCCTGACAAATTTCCAAGAATGTCAATAGAAACATCTGTAAAACCCATGATTATTGCTTTAACCGCACTGAAAGTGACAGACTTCATGGGTATGCAACTCTTACTTTCATATTATACTTGACCTCATCTAACATACATGTCTCAGTTCCCTTTAATATAAACCAAATGAAAACAGATGTAAAAAAAAACAGGTAAATTAGATGTGAATATTTTCTAATAGTTTCATTAATCTTTTTTAGGCAGATTAAATATTTTCTAATAGGTATGTGTGTGCGCTAAACAGGTAAATTACGGCTTCAGTCAACAAGCGCAACACATGTATATCTCAGCCCGTCTTCCGTGGAAACACGCCTGCTACTATAACTGTAAGAATCATCCACACTTTTCCCATTGTATGAGGTGGAAAAATACTAAACATTCGCGAAACAGGTTTCAAACGCAGGAAACACAGGCAGAAGATCCAACTTCCAATACACCTACTGGCACCGAGACATAACTTGGGATGAACAGCAGCGTAACCATATCTGAACTTATGGTGAAAAACACACATGAACTTTCGGTATGAATCAACCTGTGAAATTAAAAAAAAACTACTCCCATTAAAAAACGATACACCTATTAAAATAACATGCTCATTAACTCTCAAATGCAGGGACAAATATTCATCTTGAACGCAACAGTAATAGACTTACCCACAAATACAGATTGGCACCACATAGGATGCCCAAATTGCAATCAAAACCTTCTGAAAGCAGGGAACCGTTGGTTTTGCTCAACGCATGGCAACTATGACATCACCCCGTACATGTAAGAATACATTTTTTGTTAAACATACTACGTATAACACAATAATAACATATAAAATTCTGCAGATATCGTCTCACAGCCACAATCTCTCATGGTACTGGGAACCTTCCTGCAATAATCTATAACAAAGCATCAGAAACTTTGCTAGGAATGCCATGCTCTGAGATGCTAGCAATGCCACAGGCAGACAACATATTACAATCCATCATAGACAAACAAGCACTATTCCATATCAAAGTCCAGAAAAATATTAGAACAGGCTTTGTTAGATGTACTGTACACAAAGTAGAATACATCTAGCCCAACACACCAGCACCAAACACTCCAGCACCAGCACCTCCAATGCAAAAAGATCATCCAGAATCATCAGCGAAAAGACGCCTGTTCCAGAAGCAAGGTAAACAGTAGGACAATTGTCCAATCTCTTAAATTCAACAGATAATGTCTTAACAACATTCCTTTCATGCAACAGATAAAAAAACTGGGAAAAAACCAAAAAGGACTGAATCAACCATGACAACTTAATGACCTGCCTTTTGGATCATTGCGTAGCAACCAATGAACTGACTTTTGAAGTTCGGCACTCTAATTTTTGGTCATGTAGCGGAATGCAATAGTCTAGCATAACACTGAACTCATATCATGTAACCAAACATCTACATCATAATCTTTTGTAATTCCGTATGCAAAATTACTTCGCGCAACGCGCGTCATGTGTGTAGGTGCAACAACAAACTTGGTTTTAGTCTCATCTTATGAATAGTTTATGTAATTACGGTCCATTAATACTCTATCTTTTGTGTTGTTGTACAATTTTGAGTAGCATGGCCACATCGATACCGAAGTGTTCAGGGGAACAAAAATATCGCGCGATAAAGAAACCTACTAGTTGTTATTAATAATGATTTGATAAGATGCAAAAGTATTAAACGACCATTTTATATTATTCGAAATAATAATTATTAAGCTAAGAAAAAGAATAACTTAATTAAATTATTGAACATATAATGATTTAATAAGATAAATCATATTTGAATCTATTTTTATAAGAAATTAAACTAATTATATTATTTATTTAAATAAATAATAAAATAAATAAATAAAATGTTAAGATAAATTTCAGAAAATAATTAGATGGTTTTAAAAATATTTAATGTTTGTAGAAAAATTTTTATAATTTTTAAAAATTTTTCCTAATTAAATTAAGGCTTAAAAAGCCTAAAAAAATTAGTTGAGGGAGCCCGGGTTCGAACCCGGGTCCTCAAGGTTTGCAAGTGAACGGGGAACCGGTAGACCAAGGCTTCCAGCCGCGGTATATTTCCGTTTTTAAATCTTAAAACCAACCCTTAAACGATTTCCCCCAATTTTCATGAACCCTAGATTCGATTTGAGTCAAATTGAAACACCAATCGATGTTGTTAATCAAATTATGGTTAGAGCTTTTATTACCCGACTAAAATCAAGTATGTATATATGTTTAATTACCTGTGTTGTAGATTAATTTGATATGAACAATTGAAGAACAGGATGCGACTGCAGCGGAACCCGATTGATATGCAACGATGATGGAAATCGAATTAAACTCGTGGACAACTTCGAGTGATGTTCTGGAAGCAAAGCCCTATGCGAATTTTATTTGAAATCAATCGGAGGTTGGGTTTCGGCTGGTTGCACATCACGGTTGGTGAAGGGAATCGAACAGGGTGTTGGTGTGAGTTTTAGATGAAATTGACTGTTGTTTTTGATTTAAGGTTTAAAGATTACCGTTTATGCCGAGTTAATTCGATTATTATTGAGCTTCAATGCTCGAACGGTTCAATGATTCAAGCTCACCGGTTACATGAGTTGAATGCACTCATAATCGACGTTTAAACCCATTTAAAGTACTTAACTTTTTATTTTTAACGAATATACGAGATGTTACAATTTGTTTTATTTCAAATACAATGTTTTAGAAAACCCATTTCCTAAATTGGTGTCAATATTTAATTGCTTGATCTCATCAACAATTAAATATCTATTGGTGTTTGTTTAACTTGTTATTAGGTATGACCCAACTTGGATCATAACGTACTACCACATCAATCTTGTATGTGTCTTGGGCATATAAGATCCAACAATATATATATACGTATATATATATACGTGTATATATATACGTGTATATATATACGTATATATATACATGTATATATATATAATATACACACACATACATACATACATACATACATACATATATATATATATATATATATATATATACACACACACACGTATACGTATATATATACCTATATACGTATATATAGGTATATATACATATGTATATATACGTATATATATACGTATACATGTATATATATATATATATATATATATGTACGTATATATATACGTATTGTGACATCCGGTAGTTTTCGGTTACCAAACTCCGTTAGTTCCGTTAAGTCTTGCATACACGTGTCGTCGGCACACACTAGTTCTCGTTGAACGTTGGTGACTTAATAATAATAATCTAAGATAAACAATAATAATCTAATTAATAATGTTGATTATTAGTTGTGATTATGTGGTTCATGATTTTGTAGAATTGTAAATGTTTGTTTTATAAATTTTACGCCATAACGCGACAACGTGTGAAATACATTTCGTGTGTTGTGTGACTTATTGTAAATGTCTAGGATTATTATTATTGGTTAATAATACTTGTGTTTGGTAGTTAAAAACTATTTAAAAAGTATTAGAAAGATTAGTTTTTATAAAATATAATTAAAGGGGTTATTTTGTAAATACCTTTTTATCAAATATTACCAAAATTAACAAAACCCTAGCCCCCAAACCCCCCCATTCAGCCGAAACCCCTCTCCCACTCTCCCTTTGGCTATTTTGACCAAGAAACACACACAAACAATCGATTTTGATCAAGTTCCAAGTGTTCCATAGTGCTAGCAAGTCCAATTCTTGATTCTACACGTTTAAAGGTATGTTTTGTCATGTTGTTCATATATTTTGATTCAAGATGAACCCTATTCCGAAAATTGATGATGATTATATGAAATTGATGATTGATAGATGATTATATGATGTTTGTTAGGTCGTATGAATGCTAGATTATGTTTGATTGTGCAAGAAATCTTGGGTTTGATCATCTAGTTCATACATTGCCATAAGAGGAAACTTTTTGTTCTTGGAATTCATGATTTGATGATGCTAAGATGTTACATGTAATGCTTAGATGTTAGTTTAATTGAATTGTGCAAGGAAATCCATGAAATTGTGATGTTGATCATGATTTAGTATAAGTAGAAACTTTTGTGTATGATGTTTGGGAATTTGGATGTTTTGGAGGTGATTGGCATGTTAGGATGAATGCTTTGAACTTGATTAGGTATATAATTGTTGAAATTATGGTAGAATTGGATGCTAAATCACTTTTGGGTATTACTTTCCCAAAAGGGAAACTTTATTTTTGATGAACTTTGGATTATGATGGGTAGGTATTGTTGATCATGTCTAGGTGTTGTTATGAGCTTGAATTGGTATATTAGTAATGAATTCATGAGTACATTGAGTGTTTGATGGATTTGGGATGCACTTTCCCAAAGAGTAAATTTTATTTGTACAAATTCTTACATATGAGGAATTGATCATGTTTGAGACATTAGGATCATGCTAATATGTTCGTGGATGAATTCTAATGTGGTTGAATGTGTTGATTGGGTTGTATGAATGTCTAATTGGTTAATTATCTATTTTGGCCTGGTTATGGGAATTCCTAGTTATGGGTCATATGAATATGTCATGCATGATTTGATCTTTGTATGATGCACTAGTTGTGTTATAGTCACACAAAGCATGATAGTTGTTAGAGTTTTGCATGAGTTGTATGATGGTCTAATGTGGCATGATGTCTTAGGAAGAACCTAGGTTGATAATGTGATACGCATGGGTAAATTGCATGATACTCTTGTATGTTAAGTTATCTTATATGATTAAACAATATTTCATCTAATATGTCGCCAACGGGTCAAACGGGTCAACTAGGTTAACCTAAGGTTGTTAAGTTTTCTGTGTACACGTACTTATGTACTTGTGTGTTCTAGGTAACCTTTGAAGGGTTGTCTTTGCATCTATCACGAGTCTCTTTATTCATTATCATTATACACCAGGTGAGCTCATGTCCCACCCTTTTACCTAGTCTCTTTTGGGGGAGATAGCATACTGGTTATTTACAAACGCTTTATATATTTAAGTTGTGTATAATGTTAATATAGTGTTGCTTACCATGGAAAAGTCCTCACACTTTTGAATTGTTAATATTGAATTACGGGGAAATTTGGGTAGTAGTACTGGGTCTGACGAGCCCCACTTGTGCGACTCGAGGTCAAACGGGTGCAATATTGTCCTATGAACTTTGTCACGACCTGGTAAGTCGTGGCAGGAGGCAACAAACTTATCACAGTCAGCTTCAATTGCGAAATCACTATGATTAATATTTACTGTTAATGGACTAGCTATCTGTTACAATACACTTCTTTACATTGCAACTGTTTAATGTTTTATATTTGAAACGCAAACTCTTGAACTCATCAACCATTGTGTTGACTTGTTTAGTATGCTATTCTCAGGTTAAGGTTGCCAGTTGCCTAGGAGCACTCACACGTCAGCACTGTTGGCTTGTTGGTATGGTCTTAAATATTATTTTTGGATTATGTCAAATTAAACAGTTATGTTTGGGTTTTGCATTATGATTGGCCGCGTATGTTTTGCGTATTTCCGTTACATGTTACTTTGACTTGAGTCTTCAGATTATTTAAACGCTTCCACACTTTTTAAAGTTAAACTCTGATTTTGTTTATTAGTTCATATAGAGTCGTTCTGAGTAACTAATGACTGAAATCCTAGTTTGTCACGCGCCTCGCGGTAAAACCCCGCATGCGGATTTTGAGGGTGTGACAGATTGGTATCAGAGGCATTGGTTATAGGGAACTAGGTTGCATACACACTAGACTATAGCCGCACATAGTTAGTTAGTTACTTGTTCCTTATTTCCTCTACTGTATACTCATTGGCATACACATCGCATTCTCTGCCGCATGGCATCATCGTCGAGAGCTTCGGGTAAGCCACTGGCATCACCTACACGATCTGAGTCCCCACCTCCCGCACCTGTACCCGACTGGCCCCGTCTAGCCTATCCTCGAGGAGAAATTGATTGGGATCAACCTTTTGCCTTGATGGAGCGTGACCCCCCACGAGACTGAAGCTTCTACCCCGAGTTTGTAGACCACATAATGTATAGGGAGCGCTACCTGTCTCGAGGCCCAGGACTAGGAACAATGCTGAGCAGTCAACGTCTTCTCTTCCACGGATGGTGCAGTCCAACGAACAGGTGATTGCTACACTTGTGGCTGCACTGGATACTGAGCAGCAACGTGTCAGGCGACTCACGAGTGACAACTATACACTGCAGCACGAGGTGTACGAACTACAACATCGATTGGATGCGCTCGAGGAATGACACGGGAAGACACTAAATGGGTGTTACCTCATGGATGATGGTATCATAGCACTTAGAGGACGCGTGAGTGCTCTGGAATAGCGGGATGTAGTAGCTGATGACAGACTTGCTACCTTAGAAGCCCAACTGGCAACGCTTCAGATCACTATAGCTCTTGCTCCAGCAGAGGACCTTGAGGATGAGGATCCTGAGGAGGTCCCGAGGAGGAGGAGTAACCCGAGGAGGAGGAACCTGAGGAGGAGGAACCCGAGGAGGAAGAACCCGAGGAGGAGGAACCGGAGGAGATGGAAGATGACAACGATGGGTCAGATGTTGTCGATTGATTTTCTTTATATGACTTAGACTATGTAGTGTTTCTCACTTTTGAAACCTATGTGGGAAGGGTTGTTTCCCCACCTGAATGACAAACTTAAATTTGACATTGGTGAATACGTTGTGACTCATTTACAATTTATTTATCTTGGTTATCATTTTATTATGAATGTTGTGGTTGCGATGATTCATTATTTCTTATTGTTTACTGTACTTTAATGAGATAAATGTGTTTGATGTTACTCATTATTGTATTTGTGAATGAAAAGTGAAAAATGGACGCCCGTGGACCTCGACGTGGACGTGGACATGGGCGTGGGCACGGACGTGGACGTGGCACTGGAGACCATGGCGGCGGTGCCATAAACATGACTCCTGCTCAGTTAGCTACCCTAATAAATGAACATGTTCAGGAAGCAGTGGCTACTGCCCAGCCGGGACAACCCGCAGGTAAACGATGATGGAAAGTTAAATCAAATATCCTGGTTAACTGTATATGATATCTGATCAATGTTTGTTGTGTTAAAACAGGACCACCAGTGTGTACCTATAAGTCCTTTATGGATCATAAACCACATACCTATAGCGGGACTGAAGGGGCTGTAGGACTGGTGCGATGGTTCGAGAGGACAGAGTCTGTCTTCTCTAAATGCAACTGCCCACCTGTTGATCAGGTGAAATATGCCACCGGGACCCTGGAAGGTGCCGCTCTATCCTGGTGGAATGCGCAAGTTCAAATGTTGGGCCAAGCTATGGCAAATGAGCTTCCTTGGACTGAATTCAATGAAATGATGACTGAGGAGTATTGTCCTAGTAATGAAGTACAGAAACTAGAGACGGAGTTCTGGCAATTCAAGATGCAACGCTCGGAAATCGAGGTCTACACCACCCGGACCCACGAATTGGCAACTTTATGCCCGGGAATGGTGAAAAAAACGCATAAGAGGGTCGAGCACTACATCCGGGGATACCCAAGTTGAAGTGGGAGCATATCACCATGGACTTTATTCCGAAGTTACCACGTACCCTGAAAGGGTATGATGTTATATGGGTGATAATTGATCGTTTGACGAAAAGTGCTCACTTTCTACCGATCCGAGAGACGTATTCCTCTGAGAGACTGGCGGATCTACTTATCAAGGAGATTGTAGCTCGTCATGGTGTGAGGTTGTCTATTGTGTCTGATTGTGACACTCGGTTTACACCTAAGTTTTGGAAGAAATTCCACGATGCGATGGGAACAAGGCTACATATCAGCACGCCTTATCATCCTTAGAAGGACGGTTAGTCTGATAGGACGATCCAGACACTCGAGGACATGCTTCGAGCATGCATGATCGATTTTGGAGGAAGTTGGGATGACCATTTGCCATTAGCAGAATTTTCGTACAACAATAGTTATCATGCCAGCATTGGCATGCCACCAAAAGAGATGCTATATGGTAGGAGATGTAGGACACCCGTTTGTTGGGGTGACATTGGTCAGAAAGAATTGGGAAGTATTGAGGTTATTAAAACTATGACAGAAAAGCTAGAAAAGATCAAAGCCTTTATGAAGGCAGCTAAGGATAGACAGAAGTTGTATGCTGATAAGAGACGTAGACCGATTGAGTTCAAAGTGGGTGATAGGGTTATGTTAAAGGTCTCACCTTGGAAGGGTATCATTCGGTTTAGAAAGCGGGGCAAGTTGAGACCGAGGTACATAGGGACTTTCTGACATTCCATGTATCTCATCTGCGGATGTGTTTGGCAGACGAGGATATGGTTGTACCACTGGAAGATATAGAAGTAGATGAACGGCTCAATTATGTGGAGCAACCAGTGGCGAACATTGATTGTAAAAAGGGAAGGTTAAGGAATAAAGTGGTTCCTCTTGTGCGTACACAGTGGAAGCACAGGAGGGGATCCGAGTCTACATGGGAGACTGAAGGAGAGATGAGGCAGCATTACCCTCATCTGTTTGAGGAATAACAGGTTTCGGGGATGAAACCTATATAAGGGGGTGGACTTGTAACACCCGGATAATTTTAGTAGACCAGAACGAAAGAATAAACGTTAATAAAAGAAGGAAATGTCATTTAACCCAAGACGAGGGGTTAAAAGTTCCAAAAGGACACAACTTTGGAAAGTTGGTGGATAAAGCAACATGGCCGCCCATGTTGCCGGATTACACTTTGACATTCAGTTTTGAAGAGAGAAACAACAGAGAATTCGAGTGTTAGAGAGAGGAAGAAGAAGAAGTTAAAGTTCAAGGTAAGATTTTGGTATTTTAAGTTGTTTTGGTCGACTTAGCCTCAGTTATATGCTCATATGTGTTATTGTATGTACGTTTGTGTGTGTTTTAGTGGTTTTAGGTGTTAAAAACGCCTGGGAAGTTCAAGAGAAGGGTTCAAACTCGAAAGCAGCTAAGGTGAGTTCTAGAACCCCCTTTTTAAGAAGTTTTTAACAAACATTGGGGCTGGAAAATGCACGTGAACATGTTTTTATGAAAATGGGTTTTCACCCGTATGTGTGTGTGTGAATGTGTATGTGGGTGGGTGTAAATTTGGGATATATATGTGTGTATGTACATGTTATGATGCTTAGAACGTTAGTACTAAGCTTAGATCATGATTTAGGACGAATTGAGACTGATTTATGTTGTTTAAGTGAAAATTAGTTGCCTAACCGGCTAAAAAGTGGATCATGGGTCCAACGATTAAATTTACTAAGTGTTCCCAACCGCCTAGAAATCCCAAACGTCTGAACAGTAACCAACCGTCTAGATGCCCATGTGTCTTAGTCAGGCCCAAATGCTTGAATAATGCCCAATCGTCTAAAAATGTCTTTGAAAGACTTAAGTGTTAGGCCCAAACGCCTGAATAGCACCCATGCGCCTAAATAGGCCGATGCGTCTAAATGAAAAGTGACTAAGTGTAAGTTCAGACGTTAGACGTCTGTATAGTAGCAAAACGTCTGAACATGGCAGAAACGCCCAAATAGTGCCAATGCGTCTAGACACGTAGAATATTTTCTGAAATTTCAGGAAAAAGCAGAAGGTCTAGGGTTTGACCAAATTTGACTTTTGAGTAATGATTACCCATTTTAAGCATGATTATGGTATGTTTTAGGGTTATGGAATGTATGAATGATGTACAGTATGTATAATGTGTTATCTTTTAATAATGATTAAATGTATTTATATTATATTATAAAATACGTTATATATTATGTTATTACTTTACGTAGTATGACAACGAATGAAAGAATGTAAAGAATAATGTAACAAAATGAAAGATAACAATGATGAAAAGTAAAAGGTAATGGACGAAAGAATGGCTTGCAATCAAATGAAAGGAGGTGCACAACCATGTTGTTGTTAGCTCAACTGCGATGCGGGTTAGCTACCCCAAAGGATGCACACAGGGTCAATCATTGAGATTGACAAGGCCCTTTGGTATTCCCTAGGTCACCGGATCGTCTTCATGTATAATGTTTGTGGTTTAATTACCACAGGTCCAGCATCAACTTCGTGCACAATGTTCGGGGTATACCAATTGGTTGAATGAATGGGAGAGATGACTTGCCTTAGGTGACTGGATCAGCTACGTGCACAATGTTCGTGGTTTAATTACCACAGGTCCAGCATCAGCTTAGTGCACACAGTTCGGGGTATTGTTCATCAATCCATATGAATGTAAAAGAATGACGTAACCTACCAAAGAAAGAAAGTAAGTAAACAAGTACGAAAGTAAAAGAATGATAATAAGTACGTTACGAAAGAATGAGAACGAAAGTAAGAGAATGTTAACGAAAAATATGAAATGAAAACATGCTATGAATACGATGGTGAACAATTGTTGGTACACATGTCCCCAGTTCTAGCCTAGTGAGCTTCAATGTAATAGACTTTCATCTTGTAACACATATGTAATGTTGAATCTATGTAATGAAAAACTCTTCTATGAATGTTTATTGGTCGTTTAATGTCATATCTATTAATATTATTTATTGTTACACGCATATATGAACATGTTATATAGGTTTACAGTTGTTAGACATAGTTCTGATTCATTAAAGGTTCAAGAATGTGTTTAACTATGTATTCTGATTCAGTTGCATGACTGGACCATGCGAATGGGCCAATCGTACGACAGAACAAGGTGATTGAGTCAATCGCACGATTGAGTCATAAGACTGACTCAGTCGTACGAATGAATCAATCGTATGACTCAGTCGCACGACTGAGCCAGTTGCTTGGCTCAGTCGTACGAATGAGAGCTGTAACCTATAAATACCACTTAATTCGTGGAAAAATGGAACACTTCGATAATTGACAACCCTAGCCGTCCCAGTTTGCACAGAGCGTCCCTTCCAACTTCACAGAGCGTTTCGGATCATTCCTACTTCATTCTTAACGTATTCTAATCGTTAGGTTTGATTCGGTTAACGTTCTCCCTGATTGGATCGCCAATCAAATAGAATTCCGCACTATTTGATTCGGTTTCACGTAGAATCAGTTAGTCCGTACGTACACGGTCCTAACAAGTAGTATCAGAGCTTTGGTTCTTGATTCTTCGTGGATTCAATCTTGTTTTTGAAAAAGTTAATGTTTTAAGCGAAAAGATCCGTTCTTTCTGCTCAAAATTCAGTTTTTATGTGTGCATGCTTCGAAAATTGAGTCTTTCTCGAGTTGCAGCCATCTAGGGTATTCAAAATTGTATTTTGGGTCGAATTGTGTGAAAAAGGTTGAAAAATTTTGAATTCAGCAGTCTCAGTCGCACGATTGACTCAATCGCACGACTGAACTCCAATCGCCCAGTTCAATCGCACGATTAGACAAATCGCTCGTTCAATCACACGATTGTCCCAATCGTTCTGCTCATTCGCAAAACTGCCCTAATCGTCTGCCTAGTCGTACGACTCGTCCAATCGCACATTGATTGTCTCAGTCATCCTTCAGTCGCCTCTCTCAGTCGCATACACAGTTTGATTTTCAAGTTTAAGTCTACTTCATTATGGACTCAGAGAAATTTGCATTCTCAGCAGGGAAGGACTCCAGGATCCAGAACCTTCTATTATTGGAAAATGAGATTGGAAACCATAATAAACCCCCTAAGCTATTGTCTCTTGATGAATTTCCTCAATGGAAACAAAGGTTTGAGATTCATCTTAATGGAGTGGATGCAAATCTCTGGAATGCTATTGAAACTTGCTACCATATGCCAGTTGGTGCTGATGGTATACCCCTAACTTTGAGTGGACTAAGTGATGCACAAAAGATTGCTTATAATGCAGAGAAGAAAGCCTATGCTATGTTGACCCAGTCAATTCCCAAAGACATCTTCCATCAATATTCAGAACATAAGCAGAGTAAAAGGTTATAGGAGGCTCTTGAGAAGAGATATGAAGGTAATTCAACACTCAAGTCACTGAAGGCGAAAGCGTTGAAGAAAGAATTTGACAACTTCTCTTCTATTGGGAATGAAAGCTTGGATGATATCATAGATCGCTTCTGTCATTTGATGAGTGAACTTCACACTCATGGCGTTACAACGTCTAAAGAAGAAAAAGTAGCAAGTTTGGCTGATGGGCTACCAGAGAAGTGGGATTCATTCATTTCCACTCTAAGATATAACTCAGTGTTGGAGACTTTGGATAAAAGTGATTTCACCCTGAAACTGAGAGAAGAAGAGGTCAGACACAAGTACAAGACAAAGAAAGGAGCATACACTCAGGATCCATCACTCTACAACGTTACTCCTACTCCAACTGCTAAATCCTCCAGTGCCCCTCTGCAGACTGCCTTTGTGTCTAATGCAACATCTGCAACTGGTCAAAGCTAATCGTCTGGTGGTGAGTCACATGTTTCATCAGGGGTTCAACAAAGTTCTACAGTTGCTCAGTCGATGAAGTTAGTGACGGAAAATCTGGGCAAAGTAACTGTGGAAGTGGCTAAGGAGCACATGGACCTACTTGCTGCTGTGGTTCATTCATATGATGGTTTAGTCGCAGGGAAGATTGGGAACTGCCACTTGGCTGATGAAGACTATGAGCGGGTGGATGAAAATGAACTGGAAAGAATGGACATAATGTGGGCTCTCGCATGTGCTGTGCGACGAGCAAAGAAGTTTGTGAAGAAGACGGGACAGAATCTGGTGGCTTCCAAAGATACTACTTTTGGATTCGACAAGTCTAAAGTCACCTGTTTCAACTGTGGTGAAAAAGGCCACTTCAAGCGGGAATGTGTCAAACCGAAGAAGACTGGCAATGGGAACCCGTTCTTGTCCTTCAACAAACAGGATAAAGAGAAAAAGACAGCTTCAACAAGCAGTGATTCAAAGGCAATGGTTGCTCAAGGTGATGAAGGACAAAACTGGTCCTTCCGATTCTTAACTGATGGTGAAGCCAACATTGCTTCTGTTGAAGATCTGAATGAAGACTTAGCGAGTGAGGGGGAGAACTCAGTTGAGATTGACACTGCTGATGTGGATGAGACCTTAGCTGCTGTTAATCAACTTGTTGAAAATGAACTGGATGCTGAATCTGCGGCGCAACCGGAACCTCAAAATGCTTTCATGGCTAGAACGTCTACATCTGCACAGGTAGAATCAAAGGATGATCTGTTTATTAAACATGCTTGTGTTGAATGTGATAAATTTAGGGAAAGCATTGATTTCAAATTTGCTAGGTTATTAGATCATAATGATAACTTAGTAAATGACTTAAAATTATGCACTGAGGCAAATAGAGTGTTAAAACAAAACGAGAGCAGCTATAAGGAGAAAATTGAAGCGTTAGAGAAACAACTAAAAGAAACTGAGGTTGTCGTGTTTATTCAAGAAAACCATATAAAGTTTTATTTAAAGGCAATTGAGGAAACTAAAAAGGACAGAGCTGTTTTGCAAGTTGAAAATGAGTCTTAAAAGCAAAAACTCCACAGTCTAGCTAGTTCTTCTCATATTTTGAAAAACTTGTTAAGGAACACAACAACGGGGAAGGGTTGGGTTATAAGGTTGTGCCTCCACCACATGAGATCCTTTTGAACACCAAACAACGTCCTATTAATAATAATCCATTAAAGGACCACGTGGTGACTACTCCTCTGGCCAGCGATCCGGACACAACAGTTAAACCTGCTCCTCCGGCTGCTGATCAGACAACATCAACCTCAGGCACAACTGGTAAAACCATCACTGAAAACCGGGTGGAAGGGAATGTTCAAGCATCTCTTGGGTTGGGTTCAAAATCTGCTACCACACAACCTAAGATGTCCAAAATCACTCAAACTAAACCGGTTAAGCAAGATACCAATCATCTTCAAAGACAAAACCCCCATAACGTTAAACAAGTAAAATTTGTCAAGGAAGGTGAAAATCAAAGAAGTGAGACCAAAAAGTCAGTACCGCCCCACAAGATATCTCCTAGTCCTGTTGAAAGGAGATCATGCTATACGTGTGGACAACGCGGTCAAATCTTTTCAAACTGTCCACGCTATCAGACACCCAAAATTAAAATTGAACTAGACAATGAAGTTAAACAGTTTTCAAAATAGAGATCTAAGACTCCCGTTAGATTTAAAACTCCTGTTAGGTCTAAAACACCTTCTAGGTCTTTTACCTCTCCTCAACGCCACAGACTACACAGACAATTCACTGGCAAGTCTGTGATTCCTGAGGTGAAACCTGTTTTTGAAACTAAACCTAAGGTTTAAACTGTAAATCAGTCATCGGTTTACCATAAACAATCCTTTCACAAGGATGGTTTGTGGAAAGCCAAAACACCTGAAGTGTCTGAAAGAATGGATAAGTTGAAGATTGAGGTCCCACCTACTGATAAAGGACAGTGGGTCGAGTTTGTGATGTGTGATGCCTCTGGGAAACCCAAGCCAGTCAAGGCTTGGGTCCCCCTCCTTAACTAATTATTTTCTATTATAAAGGTTGTCCGCTATAGTGCTTCTACCAACACATGGATAGTCGATAGCGGAGTATCCAGGCATATGACAGGAAATAAGTCTCTCCTTTACAATGTCAAACAAATTAAAGGGGGACACGTTTCTTTTGCTGGAAACAAAGGAGGATACATTACTACACAAGGAGAAGTAGGTAATGCAAAGGTAAGGTTTGATAAAGTTAATTTCGTTCAACAATTGGAAAACAATCTGCTTTCAGTGTCTCAGATATGTGACAAGGGCTTCAAAGTTATGTTTGACAATCGGAAGTGTTACATTCTGAAGAAAGAGATGGAGATTCCAGAGGAGCAGGTATTAATGTCAGCATCTAGGTATAATGACATGTATGCTCTAGATATGTCTAATGCTTCTACTAGTGTGTCTACTGTTCAATGCTTTTTGTCTAAAGATACAGAGAAGGATTCCATCTCATGGCACAGGAGAATGGGACACATTAATCACAGGAAGATGAATCATCTGATTCATAACAACTTAGTTGATGGAGTTCCTGTAAAGAACTTCAAACTTCCTGATTTTTGTGTCTCATGCAAGAAAGGAAAGCAGACCAGGAAATCTCACAAGACCAAGCACGTCAATTCTATCGAGATGCCCCTGGAGCTATCACATATGGATCTATTCGGTCCTGTCAGCACGAAGAGTTTCGCCAGAGACTGGCACTCCTTTGTAGTCACAGATGACTACTTACGGTTCTCCTGGGTGATGTTTCTGAAAGCAAAGTCAGAAACCTTTGAGTCATTCAAGGTGCTCGTTACTACATTAGAGTCTCTCTACAAGCTAAAGGTTATGAAGATTCGTTCAGGCAATGGAACAGGGTTCAAGGATCAGTGGATGGATGCTTTCTGCAAAGAAAAGGGAATTGTTCATCAGTTCACCTCAGCATACACACCACAGATGAATGGAGTTGCTGAGCGGAAGAACAGGAGCTTGATCGAGACTGCCAGGACTATGTTGGCAGATTCAAAGCTGCCAATGCAGTTCTGAAATGAAGCTGTTGCCAACGCATGCTACACACTTAATCATTTGTCAGTTGTCAAGAGGCATGGGAAGACTTGCTATGAGTTGCTTCAGAAACGTAAACCTAACCTGGAGTATCTGGAACCATTCGGAGCTCCATGTACGCTACTGAAGAAAACTCCGGCGGGCAAGTTCAGTGAAAAGGCAGATCAGGGGATCTTTCTAGGATACAACATACCAGATAAACAAGTTTACAACAACTCAACTGGTCAGGTCGAAGTATGGTGCAATGTCGACGTTCAACGATTCACCATCCCCCCTGCTGGAAAAGGTCCATTGTTGTTCTTCGACTACGATGGCTTTTTCAAATCATTCAACCTTCCTCAGATAGATTCAGACGAAGAGATTGCTACTCAGATGATACACGATGTTCTAAACACACCGAATCTGGATACTAGCAATACAACACCTGCGAGTGGTTATCTGGATCTTCACCAGCTGATCAGGAGGAGAGTGATGACTCATCAGATGATGAAGAAGCAGCTGAGACATGCATTGAGCATAATGTTGATCAAGAGGAAAGCTCATCAGCTGTTGAACATGCATCAGGAAATACGGACACTGAACCTCCTGTCATAAATCTGAATACTGAAGTTGTCGTCCCTATGACACCTGTAACTAGGATCAGTACGAATCATCCTCAGGAGGCTATTATTGGGGATTTACACTTCGGTGTGCAGACGAGAAATCAGTTGTAGTCAGCTGATTACGCTGCAAATATGGAAAAGGGCTACGTGAATGCTTTGTATCTCAAGTCGAACCCAAACACGTAAGCGATGCCTTGAAGGATGAGGCCTGGGTCAATGCTATGAAAGAGGAGCTACTACAGTTCAAGAAGCTTGGAGTGTGGACACTTGTTGACCGGCCGAAAGGAGTAAAAGTGATAGGAACCAAATGGGTGCTACGTTGCAAGAAGGATGACCAAGGTGTCGTTATCAGAAAAAAGGCACGGTTGGTTGTTCAAGGCTTCCGACAAGTCGAAGGAGTCGACTATAATGAAATCTTTGCACCAGTAGCTAGAATGGAAGCAATCCGCATCTTTCTAGCCTACGCATCTTACATGAAGATCAAAGTCTATCAACTAGATGTAAAGAATGCGTACCTTCACGGGGAAATTCGTGAAGAGGTCCACGTCAGTCAACGTGAGGGATTCGAAGATCCTTATCATCAGGACAGAGTCTACAAGTTGGACAAAGCTCTATATGGGCTACATCAGGCTCCCCAAGCTTGGTATGAAAAGCTCTCCACCCACCTACTGAAACACGGGTTTCGCAGGGGTGTGATTGACTGCACGCTGTTTATCAAGGAAAGAGACGGAGATTTACTGATGGTGCAAATTTGTGTGGATGACATTATCTTCGGTTCGCGAAATGAAGATCTGTGTAAAGAATTCGAATCTGTGATGAAGGTAGAATTCGAAATGAGCACCATGGGAGAAATGAAGTTCTTCCTGGGATTACAGGTGGATCAGACACCTACCGGTATTTTTCTGCATCAGACTAAGTATGTCGGAGACATTCTTAGTCAATTTGATATGGAAAATGTCACTGCTGCCGGTACCCCACTCGCTACAAATCATGATGTGGCTCCTAATGAGAATGGGGATTTGGTGGATGCCACTATGTATCGTGGGATGATCGGATCTCTCATGTATCTCACTGCCTCGCGTCCAGATATTATGTATGCCACATGTCTATGCTCCAAATATCAAGCAAAACCAAAAGTAAATCATCTGATCGGGGTGAAAAGGATCTTTCGTTATCTGAAGGGTACACCAACACTAGGGTTGTGGTATCCTCATGATGATGACTTCGAGCTAACGGCGTATAGTGATTCAGACTATGGCGGCTGCAAGATGAATTTCAAGTCTACATCAGAAGGGTGTCAGTTTTTTGGAAGGCGTTTAGTCACGTGGCAATGCAAGAAGACCTCGGTTGCCTTATCAACCTGTGAAGCTGAATACGTTGTTGCTGCAAGCTGCTGTTCTCAGATTATCTGGATTCAACAGCAAATGCGGGACTACGGTTTGCAATTCTCTAACACCCCTATCTATGTTGATAACTCTGCTGCCATAGCTGTAACTAAAAATCCGGTTCAACACCCTAAAACAAAACACATCGGCATAAAGTATCACTTCATACGCGACTGCTATGAAAAACAATTAATTGATATGGTTAAGATAAACACAGATTTTCAACGCGCTGACCTCTACAACAAACCATTTGATAAACCCAGATTTTTCTATCTGTTAGAGGTCAACGACGTGAAATGGAAAAGTGACATGATCTCTGAAGACACAGATGCATAGCCCGACACTAGTTCAGTTTTTATTTTTTATTTTTTTAATTTCCTTGTCTTATAAAAATCCAAAAACACAAAAAGATTTTCTGTTTTAGAATTTTAGGGGGAGATTAGTTTACTTTCAGTATTTATTTACTTAAAAAAAGATTTTACACAAATATAAGAATGTGATTCAACACAAATAGAAAGTGATAGTACACAGGCGTCTAGTTACTTAGAACACCAAAAAGATTTTAAATTTTTGCAATTTCAGTTTAATTAAATCACAGAAAATTGTTAGTCAGAGAATTCTAAGTCTAACGATGGGAAAATGATAGTACGCTTGGGTTTTACTGTAATTGAATGGAGAAAGTTGATCTAGGGAGGTGCTAGTTCACTACACGATCTGTCGGTAGATTCAACACGATAGACCAGTAGATACCATTGGTGAACACAATTTAAACTAATCTGTTCAACCGACTATGGGTTCCCATCTTATCACTGGTTAACACAATCAGTTATTTCCAATAAGGGACGATGAGCAAATTAACGCAACTAAAAGTGTGCGGATGACCATAAAAAGAGCAAAGCATGAAAAAATTGAGATTAAGCGCAATCAAGATGATAACATATGTTGTTGGTGCGTTATGTGCAAAAGAAAATAAGAAATGCTCTAACAAGTAGATAGGTTGTGTGCCTCTCTGCTGTGCGATGGCACTGACCTGAGGATAAGCATAACCTAGATATTCTAGAACTCACTGTTGTTTGCCGCCTCTCTGCTGTGCGGTGGCACTGACCTGAGGCTTGGCTTCTCTTTGAAAATTCTATGAATAGTCTCTTCTTGTCAAAATACCCGTAGACCGCTCAAAAGTCTCCTGAGGAATGTTGATTACTATATGAGTGTGGGATCCACAAATGTTGATTGAAATAATGTAAACTAATACATCACCAATATCTGTCAAAAGTTTGTGTATGGATTTAAGTGGAAAAGTATACTGACAATCGTCGTGGATGCACCACCTGATGTTGATAATCAACATGTGTTACGTATCAGATCAAGCATGATTCCCAGTTAGAATTTAGAAGTCTCAGATGAATTAGATACTGTGATATGTAAATATGCTAGTTTCCATTTCAATAAATGTAGAAAAAGTTCCAAGTAATTGAGTTTATGCCTGTCTGATTCCATAAGAATCTGTCTTGGAAATGATGTTAATGCTAATAGGCTGATCTACCCAACCCTAAGAAAATCACAAAAACATGTTTATTTTGTTACTTAGTTGAGTCTTTTAATTTATTTGTAAAGTGTGTCAGTGTCGGACTGTGCTATGCTACTCATTGCAGAAAATGTCACAAATATGAACTTAACGTTAATCTAAAGTCAAATGTTTCTAAAAAAGTAAATGGATCATGTCTGAGATGATCAGCTGGATAAATGGATCACGTCTGAGATGATAAGGTGGATAAATGGATCATGTCTGAGATGATCAGGTGGATAAATAGATCATGCCTGAGATGATCAGGTGGATAAATGAATCACATCTGAGGTGATCAAATGTTGGTTTGATCTTAAAATGGACATGTCTGAGATGATCAAATTGATCAAAAAGTTTTATCTATTGAAATAAGGGTATAAGTGTTTATGGGTCAAAAGGGCAAAATTTCATACGAATGACCCATTCGCACGACTGGACCATGAGTATGGACCAGTCGTACGAATGGACCATGCGAATGAACCCAATCGCACGACTGGATCATGAGTATGGACCAGTTGTACAAATGGACCATACGAATGAGCCCAATCGCACGATTGGAGGTAACCGACTGTGAGCAATCGCACGAATGAACCTCAATCATACGACTGGTGATGACCGAATGGACGAGTCGTACGACTGAAGCTCAGTCGCACGACTCAATCATGCGACTAGGTTTAGTCTCACGACTGGAGTGTGCCCTAGTATAAATATAGGGAGAATCGGCCTCAGTCGATCCATTCACTCAAATCGCCCCCAAATCGTACGACACAACCCCACTCTGCCAAAATTCCATTTGATCGATTTTGACCTTTGTTTGTTTGTCTCTGATGTTGGTATTGATTATACAGGTACTACGCGATGTGGTGTATCACTAAAATTCGGTCCTACACTTCAAATGGATCTAAAGTGTGACCTAACAGTAACCGGACTAAAAATGACTAATAAACCACTAAAACTAAGCTCATTGATTAAATTAAAGTTAATAGGTGTTTAGTTGGACATTTGTAAGACTAATGAGCCATTTCTCAATGTTTAATATCACGAATCGCTCAAAAAACAAATTTGAATGGACAAACCATCAGTCATGCGATTGGACACACTGATGAACTCCAGTCGCACGACTGAGCAAGACGACTAGACTCAATCGCACGACTGAGATGGATGAATGGTTCAATCGCATGACTGAACCATGTGTCTAAGCTCAATCGCACGACTGAGGTAAATGCATGAGCAATCGCACGACTAAGTCCAATCGCTTGACTCAGTCGCACGAATGAGGTAAATCGCATGACTAGAGCTCAGTCATCCAGCTCAGTCACACGACTAGATTCAATCTCTCAGTTCAGTCACACGACTGAACAAATGTTCAATTACATGAAACAAGTCTGGAATACTTTGACACGTACTAATGTTTATTTACTTTGTGTCACAGATGGCGAGCAGATGGCCTATGTGCTCTAAGAACAACATTTGTGCTTATCTCGACCTGACTTCCCGCAACTCTGCTGAGTTTGCTGGGATCATCTCGTTTTTACGACGCTCAAGGAACTTTCGGGCGATCTCAGCGCCTTGCACTCCTTACCGATCGATATAGCAGGCGTTTTGGGAAAACACTGTTGTAGACCGGTCTACCGATCCATACACTATCAGGAGTTCGATTTTTAGGGAGGCCATCCAGATCACCGAAGAGGATATACGAACTGTTCTTGAGTTTGGGGATGATGCAGATTGCCCCAGTAGATTTGTGACGCCCTAAACCCGGTAGGGCACCGGAGGCACGTCACGCAGTTGGATTAATATTTTAAATACAAATCAGAGCTTTCTATTTACAGCGGAAGACGTTAAACACTACTATATATATATTAACCCAACTTTTTAAAACATTTTACATAAGATTATATTTAATTATACATTACCCTGTTTACATTATTAACAAGTCCTAAATCCTATGCCAGCAGTTGCTCCAGGATAGCGTCCTCATCAGTTCATACTTGCTTTCCTCTATTATCAGAGGATCCCTCCTTACCTAGCACACACAACACACTCAAAACATCAGATAAACTGGTGAGTTCTAATTTTCATTAAAACATTATCAACATTTTCACACACACCACAACTATCTTTTTATTGGCAGTATTATAAATTCAACTTTCATCATTATTCTGTCCCACTGGACCTGTCCCATCGAACGTCGGTTGCCCACATCTAGCAACTACCAGTTTCTCATACTCGGTAACGTCGGTTGCCCACATCTAGCAACTACCAGTTACCATACCCAGATACGTCGGTTGCCCACATCTAGCAACTACCAGTCTCCCATACTCGGTAACGTCGGTTGCCCACATCTAGCAACTACCGGTTACCATACCCAGAGACGTCGGTTGCTCACATCTAGCAACTACCAGTCTCCCATACCCAGTAACGTCGGTTGCCCACATCTAGCAACTACCGGTTACTATACCCAGAGACGTCGGTTGCCCACATCTAGCAACTACCAGTCTCCCATACCAGTAACGTCGGTTGCCCACATCTAGCAACTACCGGTTACTATCTCTCATCCAGTAGGATGCCAAATAATCATCTAGGGTCGTCACCACAAGATGTTCACAAAGCTGAGTGATCGTCATCACTCCTATCAAACTGTACAGTTTCACACCCAGGCATCTTACGCTAACTGGCCTGTTGAGATTTACATCATATTACCATTTCAAAAACATTTCTTATATTTATTGCCAATATTATCACATTCACTCACACCCCACACATTCTTTCTTTTAGCACCAGTTTTAACATGCTTTCATTAATCATCACACCCCATCCGACCCATTGGAATCATTACCATCACGTAATGATTAACAATGTTCAGATGACTATCTTTTACACCCTACCTGACCCATTGCAATCATTACCATCATGTAATGATTAACAATGTTCAGGTAATAATTTATTACCCCTACTTTCCCTCTAACAGCTTGACAACTATTAGAAACACATCATATTACTGTCACAAATCTGGTACTAAAACATTTAATTCATTTATCATTATATGTGTGCTAGCCCGAATGTTAAAACCAAACATTTGAAAAGGGCTTAGAACTCACCTTATCAACTTCCTCACCACAGTCTACACAATCCACGAACCCAAGATAACTAGTCCTTCCTCTAATCAAGGTATATCTAAAGCAATAAACCCTGATTCAATAAACTTATTCTCAAACAGGCCCTCATGCGATTGAACACTTATACGAATGAGCAATCATGCGACTGGACCTATGCGAATGAACCATGCCACTAAACCTTCAGTCGTACGACAAGCAGTTCATTCGCACGATTGAGTTCTCATTCGTATCCAGTGTTCACTCGTCTTCATTCGGCCTTCTACCCAGGCGACTGAGTTCCAACCGCACGACTGAACCTCCATTCGCACTCAGTCGCACGACTAGACTCTCATTCGTACGACTGAGGCATGCGATTGAGCCCATTCGCCTTAAACGAATCAGCAGCTGTGTTCTTGACGTTTTTGATCCAAACTCACTCAAAATTTGAGTTTTAACCATCCAAATTATACCATATTCAAAACAGATCCTATACACATCGTTTACAATGGTTTCGGACCATTATTTTATCAAAACTTCACAAAAACTTGGATTTGAATTCTTGGATTTTAAATTCAGAATGAACCAGACTAATTTACTGATTAAAATAGGTTGTTGGATCAAACTCAATCATACCCACAGCTTATAACATCTCCGGATTAATCCGTGATGTTCAAAACTTACCAAAACGGGGTTTCGCCTAGGCAATTTCATGAGAACAGAATGTTTGGGTGTGAAGGGGACAAGAAGATGGAGTTGGAAATCTACCCTTGAACCCCTGCACCGCCCTACTTATCCATAAACTAAACTTAACCGCCTCACCTTCAGTCGCACGACTGAACCATTCGTACGACTGAATCGTGCGACTGAAGCTCATACGCCTACGATTCGTACGACTGAGTCTCAATCGCACGTAAGGGGTGCGACTGAAGTTCATTCGTATATAACTTATGCGACTGAACACTTAAACACTCAATCAACTCACCTTATTTTAATTAATCATAACTATAATATAATTTACAAATCCGGATTTAGAAACGGGATGTTACAACTCTCCCCCCCTTAAATAGGTTTCGTCCTCGAAACCAACTATTCGAACAACTGGGGATAATCTCTCTTCATCTCCTCTTCTGACTCCCAAGTGAAATCAGACCCCTTTCTATTCGACCACTGCACTTTAACTAACTCAATAGTTTTATTCCTCAGCCTTTTCACCTTTCTGTCTACTATAGCAGTAGGTTTCTCAACATAGTTCAACTTATCATCCACCTCTATATCATCCAAGGGTACATAAGCTTTCTCATCGGCCAAACACTTGCGCAACTGTGACACGTGAAAGGTTGGGTGAATTCCTTGCAATTGATCGGGTAATTCAAGTTTATAAGCCACTTCCCCAATCCGTTCTATAATGCTAAACGGTCCTATAAAACGAGGACTCAACTTTCCCCTCTTTCTGAATCTGATAATTCCCTTCCAAGGAGATACCTTCAACATAACTCTATCTCCTACTTCAAACTCTATATGCCTTCGCCTTTTATCTTCATAAGACTTCTGTCAATCCTGAGCTGCTTTAAACCGAGCTTTGATCTGATCCAGTTTCTCATTCGTAGCCTATACAATTTCCAAGCTACCCAACTCATTCTGCCCAACTTCTCCCCAACATATAGGACTCCTACACTTCCTGCCATATAACATCTCATACGGGGCTCTCCCAATCGTAGAATGATAACTGTTATTGTAGGAGAATTCAACTAATGGCAAATGACTATCCCAGCTACCACCGAAATCTATAACACAAGCTCGTAACATGTCTTCAACTGTTTGGACAGTCCTTTCAGTCAGCCCATCAGTTTCTTGGTGGAAAGACGTGCTGTGTAATAGACGAGTACCCATATCTTCATGAAACTTTCTCCAAAATCTCGAAGTAAAACGTGTATCTCTATCTGACACAATAGACAATGGTACCCCGTGTCGAGCAATAATCTCTCATATAAACAGTTCTGCTAATTTCTCAGAGTTATACGTTTCCTTGATTGGTAAGAAATGCCCACTACGTGTCAATCTATCCACTATGACCCAAATGTTATCATAACCTTTAGCTGTACGCGGAAGCTTAGTTATGAAAACCATTGTCAATTCTTCCCACTTCCATTTTGGGATCTCTAAGGGTTGAAGCTTACCATATGGCTTTTGATGCTCAGCTTTAACTTGAAGACCTGTCAAACACCTATTCACATATTGCATCATATTAAACTTCATACTGGGCCACCAATATTCTTGTTTCAAATCCTTATACATCTTAGTAGCACAAGGATGTATAGAATATCTGGACTTATGAGCTTCATCTAACACTAATTCCCTCATCTTAATCGGAACCCACATACGACCACATTTCGCCTTAACCCCAAAACTGTTTTCTTCCAGATCCTTTGTTTGACCCTTCATTCGTTCTCGCTTCAAGTTCTCTTCTTTTAGTGCTTCTAATTGAGCTTCTCGTAACTGATGCATAAAATCTGGGGTTATCACTAACTTGTATGACTTAACTCGAATTGGAGGGTGTTCATTCTTTCTACTTAATGCGTCAGCAACCACATTTGCTTTACCAGGATGGTAAAGTATTTCACAATCATAATCTTTCACCAACTCTAACCATCTCCGCTGGCGCATGTTCAATTCCTTCTAATCAAAGAAATATTTCAAACTCTTATGATCTGTGTAAATCATACATTTCGCCCCATATAAATAATGCCTCCATATCTTCAAGGCAAATACCACTACTGCCAGTTCTAAGTCGTGTGTTGGATAATTCTTTTCATGTTCTTTCAATTGTCTGGAAGCATAAGCTATCACTCGTCCCCTCTGCATTAAAACACAGCCTAGACCTTGATACGAAGCATCTGAATAAATCTCCAAATCCTCATTTCCATCTGGCAACGACAATACGGGTGACTGGGTTAATTTCTTCTTCAATTCTTGAAATGTATTTTCTTGTTCTGGTCCCCAAACATATTCTTCATTCTTCCTCGTCAGTTTCGTTAACGGGGATGCGATTTTGGAAAAATCCTGAATAAACCTTCTATAATAACCAGCCAGATCCAAGAAACTACAGACCTCAGATGGCGTCTTTGGAGGTGTAAGACCCCGTTCCCGGGTACCTCACAGCTGGTCTATCATCGCACATAAAACATATATTTACATTAACTTAATAAAAACCATGCAGCGGAAACTTTGAATTTACTTTCAATTTACTAAAAATGCTTTTGCAAAGTAATACAACACTCATTACAAAATATCGTTTGTTTGCATTACAATACAAAAACATTAACAAAAGAATGCCATCCCAAAAGAGCTGAGTAGCCTCCTCGTGCCATCCCCGGCAACACTACCTGCCAGCTGGTAACACATAAAAAGTCAGCGTTGCTGAGTGAGTTCTAGTTTTTTTTTATAATAAACATACTTCGTTTCCACTAGAACAATTCTTTTCTTTACGCAATCATACATCATACGCATCCACATAGATAATATCTTTATTATCTCTTTCGTTTATTTATTCATTCGTCCTTTATAACTTTGCTTGTACATTGGATATCATTTGTACCAATACCATATGCTAAACCCCGAACGTTATTAGCTACCGGGCCGAAGTCAATCCAGAGACAGCAAAGCGTATGCCACAGTACTGGGCCGAAGTCATTAAATGAACAGCAAAGCGTATGCCACAGCACTGGGCCGAAGTCTATGGAGAGACAGCTAAACGTGGTGCCGCAGTACTAGAGGTAAGCGGTAGAGGTACCATACGTATGGTCAATCACAAAGAAGGACCTGTTTACCTTGTCCAATGCTTGCAAGACTTATTTTGTTAGTTCATTAATGCATGTATTCGTCGTCATATTCATTTTTCACTTATTCATTAATACATGCATTCATCGTCATGTTCCTATTTCATTATCTTTCACTTTACGTTACATAATACTTCGTTTATTTGTCATCATAATACGTAAAGTTGTGGAAAGATATACGTACATTATCGTAAGGAACACACGTACCATTCATACATCATCATACCAGGTGTCATACACACATATCATCCCTACATCATCATGCAATGTGTCATACACTCACATCATGCCTTATGCATAAACATTTAACATCATTATCATCATTCCTAAGCCTTACTCGCATATCATTATATGCTTGTCATACTTACATATCATATATCATGCATAAACATGCAGCATTACTATTATGCCCGATGAGGACCATCTATAATCCTGCAAGGTGTCGTACACACATGACCTACATCAACAGTCATCTACAGGCACTTATGGAAAATTCCATGTGAGGACTTACTCCTGCACTTTCCCCCGAAAGCCAGAATTCAACTATGCATCTCCTCGAGTTCAACAGCCCTAATTATCCCACCTAAACCTTGGGAAATCATAATAGGACATCATACAAACACATACAAGTCCACATTCGTACTTTAAACATACTACAAATGATTACACCCAAATGGGTCAAACATACACTTTACAAATTCGGGTTTTTATATGTGTTCCAACCCCAAAATCGTTTGAAAACATGTCAATCAGAGGTCCTAGAACTCACCTGTGCTTGACAAGCAGCTTCTCAATCAAGCCTTAAAGTCGCGGGTCACACTACACTGCCTGCAGATAAGTTAACACTCAAAAGAGTTAATTTCTGCCTAATTTCGCTGCTAAGTTCGCAGGTAGTTTCGCCCGTAATTTCGCCAGCAGTTTCGCTGGGCAAATCAGGAGTTTCGCTGCTAGTTTCGCCGGGCAGCATTCTGCCAGTTTCGCTGGACAGATTCGCTACCTCGAGCGCCCAACTTTCTTTGGAATTCCCTAGTTTCGCAATATCTAAGGTCAACTTGGGCATTGGCATAGTCATCAGCGAAACTATAGTTTCGCTCAGGCGAATATGTAGTTTCGCTGCAGCGAAACTGTAACTTCGCTGTAAATCCTTCCAGTTTCGCTGGGCGAACTCACAGTTTCGCTGGTCGAGACCTTAAATTCGCAGAACGAGCTGAAATTTACGAATCAGTTCGTTTTAGCCCAAAAATCCAATCCTTTCCACCCAAACCCTTGGATTATCATCCAGGAAGCTATATCTAAGCTCATTACGCGTTTTCTTACCCTAAAACGTGTGTTTTGGAGTGATTTTTGCCACTTTAAAACCTCAAAAACCCCCACTCGGGTTTTTCACCAAATGTAGCAATTTAGATACGTTTCTTACCTTGATTCTTGTAGTTTAGGAGTGACAGGATCTCAGCCTCTCGTGTTGATCAATTAGATTATGTTTGCAGCGGATTTAGCACATTAATTAGCAATTAAAGCAAGAACATAAAAGATATTGCAATTAAAGCATAAACATAGAGAGAGAAGAGTTCTGCGAAGCAATAAATGTTCTATTGGTCGCACGTTTCGGCAATTAAAACTGTATGGCTTGCCATCCTTATATAGGCGGCAAAAGCATGGTGGTGATGTCCTTTTCTGACATCACTGAATATTCAAATTACAGCTGTCAAAACATAAAACTACTGAAGATGTCAACAACTGACATCTTCTTACAAAAGTTCCTAAGTGCTGATAAAAGTAAACTACTGAAATCCTACAACGACTGAAGAACAAACTCTTCAGTCGTTTATAACTACTGATACTATAACAACTGAGGAACATGCTCTTCAGTTGTTGTACAACTACTGAAATGAAATAAATTACTGATAAAGAAAAACCATCACAACAACTGAAGAAGACTTCTTCAGTTGTTGTGACAAACTCTGAGTCTTCAGTACTTGGTCTTCAGACTTGGCTTCAGATGATATAACAACTGATGACTTCAGTAGATATCATCAGTTGTTGTCTTCAGTCTTTGTCTTCAGACTTTGTGCTTCAGTAGAAGGTCTTCAGTTCTTTAGTTCTTCAGCTTTTGATTCTTCAGTACTTGTCTTCAGTACTTGAAGTCTTCAGTACTTGTAAGATCAGTACTTCAGACTTCAGTACTTGGTCTTCAGTACTTTGGAGTCTTCAGCTGATATTCTTCAGTTCTTTGATCTTCATACTTTGTTCTTCAGACTTTGTCATAACAGCAGAAGGCTGGAGCTAAGATGCTCTCGAGTTTGACATTCAAGCAAGAGAACACAATAGCTGATGAGAGTCTTGAGATGTTCTCGAGTCTGACATTCAAGCAAGAGAACATTGTAACTGATGGGAGTCTTCAGCAGTTGTAGCAGTGGCATGTGGGACTTAGAGGTTTTCCTGATCTTGGCTCATTGGTTCTTTTGGTCCAACAAACTCCCCCTGAACCAATGCAGCCAAAACCTCTAATTATTGGATGTCCCACTTATTGATGGCATAAAGATTGGTCTATTTCCTTCTAGATCAGATTAGAAGTTGACCCAGATAAGCACTGGCCAGAGAGGTAGTCTCAAGTGTTTGTTTGGCTAAGTATGGATGGGAGCTCTGTCTTGGGGAATTGGACACAGAGCTGTTGCCCCATCCATGAGATCTACCTCCCTCGTACAAGCCGGTAGGATTCTCTACAGTAAGCCTGAAGAAAGATCATTTGTTCTTCTTTGGACAGGTCTTCAGGCTCACCTTCGAATAACCCCTCCCGACCGTACAGCTCTGAGAGATACTTGACCTGTCTTCCATTTTTGAGCTCAAGTGTTGTGATTTGCCTATATGCAAACTCATCAGGGTGTTTACCCTCTAACAACAAAGTGAGCTCATTCCTATGGAAATTCTCGAGCTTCTTATAGACCAGACCCTTCCTAACCACCCTATTATCTAGCATTGAAAAGGGTGATTGGCCGGCTCTATAAGCTTTCTCGAATTCGTCCACTATTTCCCAGGGTGTTATTACAATAGCCACAGAGATCTCTTCATCTACGATTCTCTTTAGTTGGCTTTTGTATCTCACAGGCATGTCCTTCTTGACTATCCTGTGAGCCACCCTTGGGTCAGGCCAAGTTCTCACCCTCTCCTTTTCATATTGAAAGGTTTGTTTGAGGGTGAATAATCTCAGAGCTTCTCTCTGCATGTTTATTATAGAGGTGGTAGCAGTATAACATTTGTCAATGCTTTTCAGCATTTCCTCATCATGTCTTTTCTGCTGCTCCTCCTCTTCTAACTTAACCTTCACAGTGTCCTGCTGTGAGGTGGGATTGATGGTTTGTGGTTTGGCTTTGGGTAGAGGTATAACTACTGAGAGTGGCAGGCTATCCTCCTCATCATCCTCTTCTTCATCTTGCTGCCTCAGCACCCTTCTCTTCTTCTTCAAGGGTGGATCATTGGCTGCGGGTTTTGGTGGTAAAGGAGTTGGTTTTGTGGGTTGTGGTTGGGTTGTTGGTGTGGGAGTGTTGGCAGGCACTGCTAGCAGCCTAGAGATAAGGGCTGGTTTGGTTAGCTTGACTAGCAGTGTCCTGTTCCCAGCACCGGCTTCAGATAAGGCCTCTGCGACCAGTCCCTTTGTAAAATCACCAGCCGAACAAATCTTGGTGGTTATTGCCAAGAGTTTGTCCCTGGTCCATGCCTTAACATCAAGGACTGGTCTGCCCAGGTACTTCGAAGTGAACCTACTCATAGCCTCAAGTTTTTGTCTTTCCTCTTGGCTATGAGTAGTCCATCGGTACTCAATCTCTCTCCTCTCCATATTCCTGATCTCTTGATCTAGCAAAGCAGTGTCCTTGTCAAAGCCTTGCCTGAACAGCTGTTCAATGACTTTGTTCATTGAACGGTTATGCTCAGCATCAGCCTCCTTGACAAGGGCTGCTAGATCAGGATCAGCCACCTTCTTTCCCTCTCCCTTATTCTTATCAGTGATACTGAAATCCTTTTGGATTTCAGCCACTTCTATATGCTCTACCTCCCTCACTTTCCTCTTCCCCTTCTCCCTCACCCTACTACTCTCCTCAGCCAACTCCCTCTCTACCACCACCTCTTTTTCTGCCTCTTTCTCCTCCTCTCCCCTCTTCCTCTTGTCTTGCACTGATGTCTCCCCCTTTTTGGTTGCATTGGTTGGGGTTTGACTATCAGCAAGAGCCTTAGATATGGCAACCTCCACCATGGGTTGTATATATGTGGGAAGCCTCTCATCAAGGGTTTGAATAACTATATCTTTAAGGATTGGTGTGATGAGAGGCAGGGATTTCTGGAGGATAGCATCCAGCTGCTCAGGGGGGTTCTGACCCTGAGAGCTGGTGCCAGAAGCAGGGGCTGGTGGCTGAGTTTGTGGGAGTGGCTCAGTGTCTGTGAGACCTTCGGGTGAAGGTGCCATCTGTGGGGTAGTGGTGGCAGATGGACTTCTATCCTGAGTCATTTGAGCAAGCAGCTCTTTGAGTCTGCTTATCTCATCCTCAAGGATAGTGTTTTGAGCTACTACATTGTAGAAGAAGCTCAGGTCATCATCAGCATGAGCTGAATCACCTGACCTCCTGACATTGTCAGGATGAACATGTCCTGAGTGTGGCTCAGTAATGACATGTGCCCCTTGTTCATGGTACTGGGGACTTCTGGCCTCAGGATTGGATCCATCATCGGCCATTGCCTCTGGTGAGGTCTTAGTGATGTTACCATCTTCACCCTGCTTAGATGTTGATGCAGGGGAAGTGGCAGCCTCACCAGATTGTTCTATCTCCCTAGCCACACTGGGAGATTGAACTGATTCTCTGTGCTGTGGGCTCCGATCAGCACTTGTGCCCACCCCCTCTTCGGTTGGAGTCTCCCCAGGTGTAATAGGTTTCTGGGGAGAGGGTGGAGTGCTCAGATCGGTCAGCACTTTGGCTATTACCAATGTTGGGCTTAGTGGAGCGGTCTCCTCAGTATGTGGGCTAGAAGCAGTATGCACATGGGGAGGACTGTGCTCTTCAATGGCAGTCTCCTCAAGTGAGAGAGACCCCAGTAATGTGGTTGCCCCAAAATTGGTTTATCAGGCTCCTGTTGAGAGGAAGCCTGTGCGGTTGTGGTGGGTGGAGTCGTGGTACCTGCTGGGAGAATCGAACCAGCAGGCACATCCTGCCTTTGTGTGGCAGGGGCATCCTCAGGGGACTCATCTCCCTGAGTAGCCTTTTTAGGCTTCTTTTTGGCTTTTGGCTTGGTGGGGACTGTGGATTTGAGGTGGAGGCTGTGGGTTCCAGCTGCGTGGGTTTTCGCAGCCGGCCAGCCTGTTTGAGTGTGGGGTCAGTGTTGTGCCTGGAGTATACCTCATCTTGAACAGCCATGGCAGGGACCCCAGTGCCAACTAGTCCCTCAGCCTGAAGCTGGTATTCGATCATGGCCATTATGAACCGTGGATACAAGTTCCAACGGTTAGAAAAAGGTTTTGTGGCCATGTCCTTGAGTTCCAAAAATAAAAGATCAGTAAAATTTAAAGGTTGTTTCTCAAGGATAGATTACAATACCTGCTGCCACCTTGTGGACATCTGGTCCCACGAAGAGGTCTTGGGAGCCAGACAGACATTCACCATATGGAAGATCAAGCGTTGAGGGTCAGGGAAATGTTTCTTCAACAAGGTGGAGGCGGAGAGGTTACCCTGATAGTCATGGGATGTGAATGAAAGATCCAGGGTACCTTTGGGGTAGGAAGTTGGGTGAGTGGCATCCTCCAGCTCTAGGGTTTGTCGTATGGTGGCTGGGGTGATAACCACGGGTTTTCCATTGACGGAGGACCGGAGGGAGACCTCGGCATTCTGCTCTCCGGTATGGACGTTGACATTTGTCCAAAACTCCGTCAAGGAGTCGGTGTATAGAGTGGGGTTCAAGAGAAAAGCCGTTTTGTATGGTGAGTCATGCATAAGATCAACGGCTTGGTGAAATTTGGGCCATAATGGCGATTTTGTAAGGTGGGCGACACAGTTGTGTCGAGGTTTCAGTTGCATGTTCGCCATTAATGGTGTATGGGAATTTCAGAGGTTTGTAAGGATTAGGTCAAGTGAGGAGTAAATGCTCTGAAGGTGGGGTATTTATAGGGTAGGGCAAAGGTTGAAAGAAAACTACTGAAGGTTTTGGTGTTAGTGATCAGTTGTTGTAACAGCTGATGACGTGGTTTTAACCTTCAGTGGTTGTAACATCTGAGGACTTGGTGTTAGCCTTCAGTAGTTAAAACTACTGAGACCTTGGTTTTGTCCTTCAGATGTTGTGAACGTCTGAAGAGTTACTGTCAGTCTTCAGTAGTTATGAACTACTGATGACCTAGTATTCTTCTTCAGACGTTGTAACAACTGAAGACTTGGTGTTAGCCTTCAGTAGTTGTGAACTACTGAGATCAGTAGTTGTGAACTACTGAAGACATGGTATTGCTTCAGTTGTTGTAAACAACTGAGGACTTGGTGTTAGCCTTAGTAGTTGTGAACTACTGATGTCAGTAGGTATAAACTACTGAAGACATAGTTTTGTCCTTCAGTTGTTTGTGTATGAAACAGCAGCTGTTGTTATCAGCCGATGTGAAATTACTCATCAGCTGTTTCCGTCAAATCAGTTGTTTCATACTAGCCTCGACATTTACTCATCAGCTCTTTGGCTGACTTTCAGATGTTTCATTGACCCTTCAGCTCTTGGGAATATGCCTTCAGCTCTTGTGATCAGATGTTCACAAGTGCTAATGAAATTCTTCAGAGCTGGTGAACAAATTGTCTTCAGTATTTGTGTAAGATTACACATCAGTACTTGTTCGCAAAATTTGTTCTTCAGTACTTATTTATTGAAAATCATACATCAGTAGTTGTAATCCACTTCACAACATCAGTTGTTTTCAATAAATAATGTACATCAGTACTTTGAGTTATTATAGTCTTCAGTAGTTATGAAAGAGCTGAAGACTAAATTACTCATCAGTACTTGTATTTGACCTTTGCTTTTCAGTAGTTGTGAACTAAGAGTACCAGCATAGGTCAAATCAATCAAGCTGCAGCATACCAAGCCTTAGTACCAAATTTTGGAATGTGGCACTATCTAAAGGCTTAGTAAAAATGTCTGCAAGCTCATCAGCACTAGGTACAAACTTAGGATCAATCAGACCTTTCTCATAGCATTCCCTGATAAAATGATGTCTGATCTCAATATGTTTGGTCCTAGAGTGCTGGACTGGATTCTTAACAATACAAAGAGCTGAAGCACTATCCATTAATAATGGAGTCTTAGTCTCAGTAATGCCATAATCCAGAAGTTGATTCTGAAGCCAGAGTATTTGAGAGGTACAGCTTGCAGCAGCAATATACTCAGCTTCAGCAGTGGATGTAGCAATTGATGTTTGTTTCTTACTCTGCCAAGAAACTAAACAATTGCCTAGGAATTGGCAACCACCAGAAGTGGATTTTCTGGTGACTTTGCATCCTGCATAGTCACTATCAGAGAAAGCAACTAATTTGCATGAATGCCCAGCTGAATACCAAAGTCCTAGTGATTGGGTACCTTGCAGATATCTAAAGATCCTTTTGACTGCAATCAAATGGGATTCTTTAGGTGCAGCCTGAAATCTAGCACAAGCACATGTTGAAAACATGATGTCTGGTCTAGAAGCTGTAAGGTACATCAAGGACCCAATCATACATCTGTAAAGGGTTTCATCAACCGCTTTACCTTTCTGATCAACATCTAGTTGTGTGATGCTGCTCATGGGAGTAGAACAGGGCTTACAGGTTTGTAAATCAAACTTATTCAACAAGTCTTTGGAATACTTGGACTGATGGATGAAGATTCCATCATCCAGTTGTTTGATTTGCAAACCCAGAAAGTACTGTAATTCTCCCATAGCACTCATTTCAAATCTCAGCTTCATAAGCTTTGTAAATTCATCACACAACTTTGGATCAGAGGATGCAAAGATGATATCATCAACATAAATCTGAACAAGGAGCTTATGTTGTCCCACAGTCTTGATGAATAAGGTTTTATCAATGGTGCCCCTAGTGAATGTATTCTCAAGAAGAAAGGTTGAAAGTGTCTCATACCAGGCTCTAGGTGCTTGCTTCAGCCCATAAAGAGCCTTATCATGCTTGTACACCCAATCAGGATGTTTATTGTCCTCAAAGCCTGGTGGTTGACACACATAAACCTCTTCTTTGATTTTTCCATATAGGAAGGCACTTTTGACATCCATTTGATAAACCTTAAGACTGTGAAAGGCAGCATAAGCTAAGAACAGTCTAATTGCTTCTAGTCTGGCCACAGGTGCAAAGGTCTCATCATAATCGATTCCTTCCTCCTGTGCAAACCCTTGAACAACCAGTCTGGCCTTGTTCTTGACAATTTGGCCCTTCTCATCTGTTTTGTTCCTGAATACCCACTTGGTGCCTATAGCACACTTACCTTTGGGTAATGGAACAAGCTCCCACACTTGCTGTTTCTTGAATTGAAGTAGCTCAAGCTGCATAGCTTCCACCCATCCATTGTCTCTTAAAGCAATATGATAGTTCTTTGGTTCTTGCTGACTGATGAAGAGAGCATAGAAGCAGAAGTTGGACAATTGATTCCTGGTTGAAACTCCAGCGTGAATATCACCAATGATTTGTGAAGTGGGGTGATTCTTGAGCTCTTGATAAACTATGATATCTGTGCAAGTGTTTGTAGACCCATCAGCAGCAACAGATGGTGATGGAGATTCCTGAAACCATGTAGAGGATGGCAGCTCAAATGAAGTAGAGCAAGCAGAAATCTCATCAGCATTTGTAGTGGATGGAGCTGCTGAGGATACAGGAGCATCAAGTTCAGTGGAATTAGGTAGGTTGTCACTAAACCTGAAGAGGTGAGTACTGACTTCATCATCTTCAGTACCACCAGGTGGAGATCTGTTGACAGGCTCAACAGATGGAGGTTGATAAGGAACATATTGCAGTATGTCCAGATCAAACAGCTCCACAGGGTTTTGTGGAATCTTGTCCTTTGGAGATTCATTGAACTTAACATGCAAAGTTTCTTCAACCCCTTTGGTTCTACAGTTGAAGACTCTGTATGCTTTGCAAGTTGATGAATAACCAACAAAGTACCCTGCATCCACCTTACTAGCAAACTTATGGAGTGGGTTGCTAGTGTTGAGAATGAAACAAGGACACCCAAAGGCTCTGAAGAATGAAATAAGAGGGGCCAAATGATGAAGAACTTCATAGGGAGTCTTCATCAACCTCTTATTTACTAAGGCTCTATTCTGTACATAGCAAGCTGTATTGACAGCTTCAGCCCAAAAGGTCAGTGGCAGCCCTGAGTCAGCCAACATTGACCTTGCTGCTTCAATGAGGGTCCTGTTCTTTCTCTCCACCACTCCATTCTGCTCAGGAGTTCTAGGAATGGTAAACTGCCTTCTAATTCCCTTGGACAAGTAGAAGTCATCAAGTGTGTGGTTTCTAAATTCTGTTCCATTGTCACTCCTCACACACTTGACCTGTAGGGAATACTGCTTTTCTACTTGTAACACAAAGTTCATTATTGTCTTTGCTGCTTCATCCTTGGAGTGCAAGAAGAAAGTCCATACAAACCTGGAGTAATCATCCACAATTACCAGGCAGTATTTCTTCTTTGCCATGCTCATTACTCTGACAGGACCAAAGAGATCCATGTGCAGAAGTTGTAAGCAGGCAGTGGACTTTGGTTCTTCTATTGAAGGGAATGAAACTTTGTGTTTTTTCCTTTCAAGCAAGCAGTGCAGTCATCTTCACACTTGAACTCCTTCAGAGGCAATCCTCTTACTAAACCATGGCTTATAAGCTGATTCATGTTCTTGAAATTTACATGACCCAGCCTTCTATGCCATAGTGTAGACTCTTGAGGAGATGCCTTGGAGAATAGGCAAGGATGGCCTTTTAGATCCATCTTTTTGGAAAGATCTAAGGCATACACTCTTCCTGTCCTGTTGGCCTTCAGGAGAGTGTGTTCATCCAATGCCTTGTCAATCAAACTCAGAACTTTGGATGACAGAATCCTACAGTTCTGGCTTGTGAAAAGGGCAACATGGCCTTTGTCACACATTTGACTGACACTCAAGAGGTTGTACTTGAGATTCTCCACATGGTTAACATCATCAAACCTTATTTCCCCGTTGGAAACAAAGCCTTTTCCGACGATGTAACCCTTTGCATCATTGCCAAAAGAAACAAATCCCTTCTTTCCTTGAGAGTAGTCATTAAGAAGGGAGCTGCTTCCAGTCATATGCATGGATCCTCCACTGTCTACATACCAGATGCTTCTATGGCATGTTGAAGAACCCTGCAAACACAACCATGTGTTAGTTAGTCTTGGAGACCCAAACCTGCTTGGCTTTGGGTCTGTTCTCAGCTACAGGTGTAGCACTAACAGGTGTGTTGTGAGTGACAGCTTGAGGTGAAGAAGATGGTACAGAAGAGGAACCCTTTGGCTTGGACTTCCTTTTCTGTGGTTTCAACACAGGAGCATCTAAGTGGTTGACTCTTCCCACTAGCTGCTGAACCATCATCACCAATTGTGTCTGATTCTGTGATAGGGCTTTCAGCTCTTCAGACATATTGGAGTTTGCTGATGATGAGTTCCTATGTTGTACCATCTTTTTCTGAGCAACCTCAGCTGTTGCCTGAGTAATCCCTACCTTCTTGGATTTAACTTTGGGCCTAGGGATTTCAGGCTTGGATGTTGCCAGTACAAACTTGGTTTCAAACTCATTCTTCATTTTATTGATGCTCTCAGTAATTTGCTCCTTCTGTTTGAGTTTGGAACCCCTTTTGTACCAGCAATCATCAGTAAGATGATTGAACAAGCCACATATCTCACATGGCTTTTTCTTCATCTTATGCTGATCATCAGCTGAAGAGGATTTAACTGCTGAAGACTTGTTCTTCAGCTGTTTGTCATCAGTACTAGCAGTTTTCTTCCTAGTGACTGCTTTCCTGGTATCCTCTCTAGCTGTCTTCAAACCTTTCCTACTGTTAGTTTTTTCTCTTTAGTGCTAACAGTATTTGAGGTTGGAACTTCAGATGTTGTCACTTGCTCTCTAGTACCTTCAGTACTACTAGTGACAACTCCTGAGTTGATCAGCCTTTTGATCATGTGACAATCTATCTCTGATGATGCTGATTTAGAGGATAGTAAGTCACATGATGAGAAGGATTGGTTATTGCTCTCCCCATCAGATTCAACTTCTGCTCTTGAAATGAAGTCTGTGGGAGGAGCAGTGTGATTATAACCAATGCCAAACTTCACATTGGAAGCTGTTTGCTTGCTAAGAAGCATTTCAAAACCCTTGCAAGATTGCACCCATCGATCACACTCAACTTGGGTGGTTGCAAGAGTTTCCTTGAGGTCCTTGTACTTCTCTAGAAGTACATCTTCCCTAGCTTTACTATCTTTGATTTGGCAGTTGAGCTTGTAAATCTCATCATTTTTATCTTTTAGAACAACCTCAAAATCAGCTTTTCTTTTGGAAATAGTGTGCTCAAGCTCAATATTTTTATCTATTAAAGCTACATTTGCTTCTCTAATAGAAGCAAATGCTGCTATGCATGACTCTGAACAAAGCTTGGCTTTTGCCTCAGTGGATACCTGAGATGAGGCATTGGATGATGACCCTTCAGCAGAGTCAAGGGCCATCAGAGCAAGATTTCCAAAAGGTTGATCACCACCATGTTGACCAGCATCTTGGAGTAGTGGTTCCTGACCAGATAGCTCTTCTGGTAGACTACTCCAGTCAACAGCAGTTGGGGTGAAAAAGCTTTGTTGTTGAGGTTGTGTGTGGTGATGAGATTGGGAAGAATGAGGCTCTGGAAGAGCATGAGGTGGTTGAGCCGGGGGTGCTTGAGGTTGACCAGGCTGAGGCATGTAGTAACAGGGGTAAGGATAAGGCATATGACGCTGTGGCACAAAATAAGCAGGTGGTGCTTGTGCCTGAGATGGATGGGAAGAACTGTAGGAAGGTTGCCCTTTGTGCTGTGAGCTATTGCTGGGAAAAGTCACAAAGGGTGCAGATGAGTTAGATCCAGATGATCTACACTCTCTTGCAAAGTGTCCAAGCCTTTGGCACTTGTGACACCTCAACTTGCTCTTGTCAAAACCAAGTTTGGTTTTGCCAGAGAGTCCTGGGAATTTCCTACCAGTTCTTTTGTAGAACTTCTTAGATCGGATATTTATCATTGCCATTTGGTTCAAAATATCCATCTCTTCCAGATCATCATCTGGAATGCCCTTCAAATCCTCCATCAGAAAACACAAGTTGTCACCACCTCCTCCTGAACTACTGACACCAACAAAAGCTTGTTCTGAGTTTGTAGAGAAATCAATATGCTCATCATAAGAACTTTCTGATGAAGCATATTCTGACTCATGACTTATCAAGGCAGCATTACCTTGGACAAAGTCATCAGCAAGTTTGCCAGAAGATGACAACTTCCTCTTTTGCTCTACCTCTCTCTCAAAAGTGAGTAGTTTCCCATGAAGTTGGGTGAGAGATAGAGTGTCAAGGTCAGCACTAGAGCGTAGGACAATGGTATATGTGTCCCATCTCTCAGGCAATGACCTGAGGAACCTGTTGTTCATCTGGCTTTTGGAGTACTCTTGTTTAACCATCTTCAGCTCAGAGATTAAACAAGAGAACCGCTCAAACTGCTGGGTCAGAGTCTCACCCTTTCTATATGAGAAAGTCTCATATTGTTGGGCAAGGATTTCCCTATTGTTTGCTAAGACCGAATCAGTTCCTCCAAATTGTTCCTTTAGAGCAACCCATAGGTCATGAGCAGACTCATGATGCAAGAGCCCTGAATATATCTCGTTTGGAATGGCCATGGCTAAAATTCCATGGGCTCTAGCATCAATTTCAAACAGCTTTAGATCTTCGTCCGAATACTGTTCAGGTTTCTTCGCAACCTGTTCATTAGATTCCGGGACGTTCACCATAGGCTTGTATGGCCCATGCACCACTGACTTCCAACAACCAGCACTGTTGACAGCCAAGTGGTGTGTAGCATACGTCTTTGCCATATGTTATACTCGTTCCTAACCAGCATAGGAGGCTTGGTTGCGGAACCAGTATTGTGAGGATCATTGGTTGGTGTTGTCATCTCAGGTTTTGGTCAAAAACAAGTTTAAACACGACAAACGTAACTCAAAACCACCAAAAGACCTCAAGATGTTGGCCGGAAACAGCAGAAACTCACTCTCTATGGCTAACTTCTTGCAAATTGCTAATTCGATCAAACTGAGAGATCAAAAGAGCAGTTTCAAATGATCAATGGTAAGATCGATCAATGATTAACCTGCTCTGATACCATTTGACAGGATCTCAGCCTCTCGTGTTGATCAATTAGATTATGTTTGCAGCGGATTTAGCACATTAATTAGCAATTAAAGCAAGAACATAAAAGATATTGCAATTAAAGCATAAACATAGAGAGAGAAGAGTTCTGCGAAGCAATAAATGTTCTATTGGTCGCACGTTTCGGCAATTAAAACTGTATGGCTTGCCATCCTTATATAGGCGGCAAAAGCATGGTGGTGATGTCCTTTTCTGACATCACTGAATATTCAAATTACAGCTGTCAAAACATAAAACTACTGAAGATGTCAACAACTGACATCTTCTTACAAAAGTTCCTAAGTGCTGATAAAAGTAAACTACTGAAATCCTACAACGACTGAAGAACAAACTCTTCAGTCGTTTATAACTACTGATACTATAACAACTGAGGAACATGCTCGTCAGTTGTTGTACAACTACTGAAATGAAATAAATTACTGATAAAGAAAAACCACCACAACAACTGAAGAAGACTTCTTCAGTTGTTGTGACAAACTCTGAGTCTTCAGTACTTGGTCTTCAGACTTGGCTTCAGATGATATAACAACTGATGACTTCAGTAGATATCATCAGTTGTTGTCTTTAGTCTTTGTCTTCAGACTTTGTGCTTGAGTAGAAGGTCTTCAGTTCTTTAGTTCTTCAGCTTTTGATTCTTCAGTACTTGTCTTCAGTACTTGAAGTCTTCAGTACTTGTAAGATCAGTACTTCAGACTTTAGTACTTGGTCTTCAGTACTTTGGAGTCTGCAGCTGATATTCTTCAGTTCTTTGATCTTCATACTTTGTTCTTCAGACTTTGTCATAACAGCAGAAGGCTGGAGCTAAGATGCTCTCGAGTTTGACATTCAAGCAAGAGAACACAATAGCTGATGAGAGTCTTCAGATGTTCTCGAGTCTGACATTCAAGCAAGAGAACATTGTAACTGATGGGAGTCTTCAGCAGTTGTAGCAGTGGCATGTGGGACTTAGAGGTTTTCCTGATCTTGGCTCATTGGTTCTTTTGGTCCAACAAGGAGTCCACAAACACCAGCCTTCGATTCTTGACCACCCGAGCTTCAATCCGGCACTCTCTCTCTCTACACTTTCTCTCTCTAGAATGGACGTTTGAGTGAAAATGAGAGTTGCTCAGCTGATCCATCTATTTATATGCCAGGCGTTCCCGGGACCCCAAACTCGTTAAACTCGTGACCCGGAAGGTTAACTCGGTGTAATATCCGCAACCATTTTATATTTATCAAATGGTTTTCATCCGAGCCCATCACTATCACTTGACACGATTTTAAAATTTTCCGGGTGTTACAAGTCCACCCCCCTTATTTAGGTTTCGTCCTCGAAACCTGTTATTCTTCGAACAGATGTGGGTAATGTTGTCTCATCTCTTCTTCAGTCTCCCACGTAGACTCGGATCCCTTCCGGTGCTTCCACTGTACACGCACAAGAGGAACCACTTTGTTTCTTAGCCGTTTTTCTTTTCTATCGATGATCGCCACTGGTTGCTCCACATAGTTGAGCCGTTCGTCTACCTCGATATCCTCCAGCGGTACAATCATATCTTCATCGGCCAAGCATTTCCTCAGATGAGATATGTGGAAGGTCGGGTGAATTCCACTCAGCTCATCTGGCAGTTCCAACCTATAGGCCACCTCTCCCACACGGGCAATAATTCGGAAAGGGCCTATATACCGCGGGCTCAGTTTACCCCGCTTTCGGAACCTTATAATTCCTTTCCAAGGCGAGACCTTCAACATGACTCGATCACCGACCTTGAACTCTATCGGTCTTCGCCTCTTGTCAGCATACGACTTTTGTCTGTCTTTCGCCGCCTTCATGAAGGCTTTGATCTTTTCTAACTTTTCAGTCGTTGCTTCAACTACCTCGACACCACCCAGTTCCTTCTGCCCAATGTCTCCCCAATATACGGGCGTCCTACATTTCCTACCGTACAACATCTCGTAGGGCGGCATACCAATGCTGGCATGATAACTGTTATTGTACGAGAATTCTGCTAACGGCAGGTGGTCGTCCCAACTTCCTCCAAAATCGATCACGCATGCTCGAAGCATGTCTTCGAGTGTTTGGATCGTCCTCTCAGACTGACCGTCTGTCTGGGGATGATATGCCGTGCTAATGTGTAGCCTCGTCCCCATTGCATCATGAAACCTCTTCCAAAACTTGGAGGTAAACCGGGTGTCACGGTCAGACAAAATAGACACCGGTACGCCATGATGAGTTACAATTTCTTTGATAAATAGATCCTCCAATCTTTCAGATGAATACGTCTCGCGGATCGGTAGGAAGTGGACACTCTTCGTCAATCGATCAACTATCACCCATATAGCATCATACCCTTTCGGGGTACGTGGTAGTTTCGTGATGAAATCCATGGTGATGTGCTCCCACTTCCACTCGGGTATATCCAACGGTTGGATCTTCCCGTACGGTTTCTGATGCTCTGCCTTGACCTGTGAACAAGTCATGCACTTACTCACATATTCCACCATATCACGCTTCATGCCCGGCCACCAATAGTCTTTCTTCATGTCTTGGTACATCTTGGTAGCACCGGGGTGAATGGAATATCGAGTCTTATGGGCCTCATCCATGATCTTTCCACGTAGATCCCCGTACCGAGGAATCCACACTCGCCCAAATCGGGTCTTAACACCAAGAGTGTTCTCACCCAGTTCTGTAACTAGACCTCTCATCCTTTCGGAGTTAAGACGATCTTCCTTCAAAGCCTCGTCTTGGAACTCCTTAACCTGTGTCATCACGTCAGAGGTCATAATCAGCTGATAAGCCTTCACCCGAATCGGCTCGGCCTTTCCTTCCGGCTAAGGGCATTAGCCACCACATTGGCTTTGCCCGGGTGGTAATGGATCTCACAATCATAATTTTTTTTTATCAGCTCCAACCACCGCCTCTGCCTCATGTTTAGATCCTTCTGCTCGAAGAAGTACTTCAAACTCTTGTGGTCCGTGAAGATGGTGCACTTCGTCCCGTATAGATAGTGCCGCCAAATCTTCAACGCGAAAACCACAGCAGCTAGTTCTAGGTCGTGCGTGGGATAATTGACTTCGTGGGTCTTCAGTTTTCGAGATGCATAAGCTATTACCCTTTCATGTTGTATCAATACGCAACCTAGCCCGAAATAGAATGCATCCGAATAGACCACTAAGTCTTCATTTCCCTCAGGCAATGTCAAGACAGGAGCTTGTGTCAGTCTCGTCTTCAATTCCTCAAAAGCGTCCTCCTGTTCTCGACCCCACACGAACTTTGCATCCTTGCGAGTCAATTTTGTCAAAGGTGAGGCGATCTTGGAGAAGTCTTGAATAAATCTTCTATAGTAGCCCGCCAGCCCCAAGAAACAGCGAATCTCGGTTGGCGTCTTCGGTGACTTCCATTGCATCACGGCCTCAACCTTTGCTGGGTCCACCATTATTCCTTCTGCATTCACTACGTGACCTAGAAATTGCACCTCGCGTAACCAAAAGGCGCACTTGGAGAACTTGGCGTACAATTTCTCCCTTCTCAACGTTTCCAATACTTCCCGAATATGCCCGGCGTGCTCTTCTTCACTTCTCGAATAAATCAGGATATCATCGATGAATACAATCACTGATTTATCTAACATTGGTCGACACACTCGGTTCATCAAATCCATAAAAGCAGCCGGCGCATTGGTCAACCCAAAAGACATGACAAGAAACTCGTAGTGACCATAGCGCGCACGAAAGGCTGTTTTAGGGATATCCTGCTCCTTCACCTTCAGTTGATGGTACCCCGATCGAAGATCTATCCTTGAAAACCAACTGGCACCCTGAAGTTGATCAAACAAGTCATCGATCCTTGGTAAGGGGTATCTGTTCTTCACCGTCAGCTTATTCAGCTCGCGGTAGTCGATGCAAATCCTCATACTACCATCCTTCTTCTTTACGAACAGGGCCGGAGCACCCCAAGGTGAGATACTCGGTCTGATAAACCCCTTATCCAGCAGCTCCTGCAACTGCTCCATCAACTCTTTCATCCCCGTCGGAGCTAAGCGATATGGTGCTTTTGCGACAGGTTGGGCACCCGGTATCAGGTCGATAAACCCCTTATCCAGCAGTTTCGCTGGGCAAATCAGCAGTTTCGCTGCTAGTTTCGCCGGGCAGCATTCTGCCAGTTTTGTTGGACAGATTCGCTACCTCGAGCGCCCAACTTTCGTTGGAATTCCCTAGTTTCGCAATATCTAAGGTCAACTTGGGCATTGGCATAGTCATCAGCGAAACTATAGTTTCGCTCAGGCGAATATGTAGTTTCGCTGCAGCGAAACTGTAACTTCGCTGTAAATCCTTCCAGTTTCGCTGGGCGAACTCACAGTTTCGCTGGTCGAGACCTTAAATTCGCAGAACGAGCTGAAATTTACGAATCAGTTCGTTTTAGCCCAAAAATCCAATCCTTTCCACCCAAACCCTTGGATTATCATCCAGGAAGCTATATCTAAGCTCATTACGCGTTTTCTTACCCTAAAACGTGTGTTTTGGAGTGATTTTTGCCACTTTAAAACCTCAAAAACCCCCACTCGGGTTTTTCACCAAATGTAGCAATTTAGACATGTTTCTTACCTTGATTCTTGTAGTTTAGGAGTCCACAAACACCCGCCTTCGATTCTTGACCACCCGAGCTTCAATCCGGCACTTTCTCTCTCTACACTTTCTCTCTCTACACTTTCTCTCTCTAGAATGGACGTTTGAGTGAAAATGAGAGTTGCTCAGCTGATCCATCTATTTATATGCCAGGCGTTCCCGGGACCCCAAACTCGTTAAACTCATGACCCGGAAGGTTAACTCGGTGTAATATCCGCAACCATTTTATATTTATCAAATGGTTTTCATCCGAGCCCATCACTATCACTTGACACGATTTTAAAATTTTCCGGGTGTTACAGGAGGACTCCACCTCACTACTGTTTCAATCTTGGTAGGATCTACTAAAATACCTTCTGCATTAATCACATGCCCTAAAAACTATACCTCCCGCAACCAAAATTCACACTTAGAAAATTTTGCATAAAGCCTTTCTTTTCTCAGTCTTTCCAGTACTTCACGAAGATGGCAGACGTGATCTCCCTCATTCTTTGAATAGATCAGTATATCATCAATAAACACAATTACTGATCGATCTAACATTGGCTTGCACACCCTATTCATCAAGTCCATAAAAGCAGTAGGGGCATTTGTCAACCCAAAAGACATAACCAGAAATTCATAATGACTATAACGTGCACGAAATGCTATCTTAGGTATGTCTTCTTCCTTGACTTTTAACTGATGATATCCCGAACGAAGGTCTATCTTAGAAAACCAATTGGCTCCCTGTAGCTGATTAAACAAATCATCTATTCGTGGGAGTGGATACTTATTCTTTATTGTCAACTTGTTTAATTCTCTGTAATCAATACACATACGCATACTCCCATCTTTCTTCTTCACAAACAATACTGGAGCACCCCACGGGGAAGAACTGGGTCTAACGAAACCTCTTTCCAGCAAGTCTTCAGTCTGTTTCATTAACTCCTTCAATTCCGATGGAGCTAACCTATAAGGTGGCTTAGCAACTGGCTTAGCACCCGGAATCAAATCAATTCTAAACTCAACTTCACGATCTGGGGGAATACCCGGTAATTCCTCTGGAAACACATCTGCAAAATCTCTAACCACAGGAATGTCTTCTATCTTTCTTACAGACTTTTGGGAATCAATTACATATACCAAATAGGATACACACCCGCGGCTCATTAACTTATCAGCTTTCATCATAGATATTATTTTCACAGTTGACTCCTCCCTATTACCATATACATTAATCGTTTTCCCATCCGGTGCTCTTAATTGAATTAACTTCTTATTACATACAATATGGGCTTCATGGTTTGCCAACCAATCCATACCCAAAACTACATCAAACCCTCCTAATACCATTGGATATAGTTTAACAGGCAACCTATATCCTTCTAATTCAATATAACAACCATCATTCATACTACTAATAATCACTGATCTATCATTAGCAGTTTCAACTACAAAAGCTACCTCTAGTTGTCGAACTTCACATGCAAGCATAGGGCAAAAATCAATAGATACAAAACTTCCACTTGCACCAGAATCAAATAACACATTAGCTAGAATTCCATTCACTAGAAACATACCTGAAACTACGTTTGGCAACGCTTTAGCCTCACTAGCTGTCATAGAATATGCTCGCCCCTTGGCCACACTCGATCCTTCTCCTGACCCTTTCATCGATCTAACCGGTTCAGGCTTTCTAACTACCAACTTTGGACATTCACTTCGAATATGCCTCGTTTCTCCACACTCATAACATTTACGAGGACCTTCACTACATTCATTAGCATAATGTCCCATTTTTCCACATCTAAAACAAATCCTGCTACCAATCATACATTCTCCCTAGTGTAGCCTACCACATTTCCCACAACGTGGCAACTCATTTCGGGCATTCCTCGGAAATTGACCCCTTCCGAACCTACTTTCTTTTGGAAGCTTGGGTTCTCAAATCTTCTTTGCATGACAGGTTCTTCACGCCTCCTTTTACTCCCTTCCGGAACAACATTACTACCATAAACTTCTTGATACATATCTGCAGCTAAGTTTACCGTCAACTGGTAACTAATCGGAGCAGATGATCTAACCAACTTTCTAACTTCCTGAGGCAACCCCTGTGTATACCTCAAAATTTTCTTCTCTTCAGGAACCACCAAATGAGGCACCAACCGCGCCATCTCCTCAAACTTAGACGTGTATTCCCTATGAGACATATTACCTGCCTGAAACTGCAGGAAACTCATTTCTATTCGATCCATCTCGCCTTTCGGACAAAACTTGTCCGACACTAACATTCTAAATTCAGGCCACAACATTTTGTCAGTAGCCTCCTCGCCTAACGTCTGGATAATTGTATCCCACCAATACAGAGCCTCACCTATAAACGGGTGGGCTGCAAACTTTACCTTCTGACCCTCCCTACACTCATTCAACTTAATCACGGCTTCCATTTCATGAAGCCATTTATAAGTGGCTACCACATCCATAGCCCCAGAAAATCGTGGAGGATTACATTCTTTAAACTGACTGTACGTAACTCCCTTTTTCTCCCTAGACCCTTCAGCTTTATCAACATTCCTACTTTCATCAAATCTAGCCACATTCAAGGCTTTACGAACCTCCTCAGCAATTACATCACGGAATTGCTGCCTCGTCATACTAAGCACCTCGGTGCTCTCATCAACATTTCTTTCCGAGGTTCCACCATGCATTCTTTCACTCTCCCTATCAGCCATAACCTATTAAAACGAGATCGGGATTATTTGGTACCCACATGTAAGTATATAACCAGAATACTATAAGTAAAGTAAATTATTAATAATGTTGGCCAAGTACTATTAATTGTTTACTTTACTTTTACTATTCTCGTTATTCCTTCTCATGATAGTCCCATCACCTTCTCTTGTTTTAATAAACTATTCTATCTAGCTATCCCCGCTGGCATATCTATTTTCTAGTTAAAGTCTAGTTATTATGACACTCTATCCCTTTAACTACTGCTCTGATACCAACCTGTGACGCCCTAAACCCGGCAGGGCACCGGAGGCACGTCACGCAGTTGGATTAATATTTTAAATACAAATCAGAGCTTTCTATTTATAGCGGAAGACGTTAAACACTACTATATATATATTAACCCAACTTTTTAAAACATTTTACATAAGATTATATTTAATTATACATTGCCCTGTTTACATTATTAACAAGTCCTAAATCCTATGCCAGCAGTTGCTCCAGGATAGCGTCCTCATCAGTTCATACTTGCTTTCCTCTATTATCAGAGGATCCCTCCTTACCTAGCACACACAACACACTCAAAACATCAGATAAACTGGTGAGTTCTAATTTTCATTAAAACATTCTCAACATTTTCACACACACCACAGCTATCTTTTTATTGGCAATATTATAAATTCAACTTTCATCTTTATTCTGTCCCACTGGACCTGTCCCATCGAACGTCGGTTGCCCACATCTAGCAACTACCAGTTTCTCATACTCGGTAACGTCGGTTGCCCACATCTAGCAACTACCGGTTACCATACCCAGAGACGTCGGTTGCCCACATCTAGCAACTACCAGTCTCCCATACTCGGTAACGTCGGTTGCCCACATCTAGCAACTACCGGTTACCATACCCAGAGACGTCGGTTGCCCACATCTAGCAACTACCAGTCTCCCATACCCAGTAACGTCGGTTGCCCACATCTAGCAACTACCAGTCTCCCATACCCAGTAACGTCGGTTGCCCACATCTAGCAACTACCGGTTACTATCTCTCATCCAGTAGGATGCCAAATAATCATCTAGGGTCGTCACCACAAGATGTTCACAAAGCTGAGTGATCGTTATCACTCCTATCAAACTGTACAGTTTCACACCCAGGCATCTTACCCTAACTGGCCTGTTGAGATTTACATCATATTACCATTTCAAAAACATTTCTTTATTTATTGCCAATATTATCACATTCACTCACACCCCACACATTCTTTCTTTTAGCACCAGTTTTAACATGCTTTCATTAATCATCACACCCCATCCGACCCATTGGAATCATTACCATCACGTAATGATTAACAATGTTCAGATGACTATCTTTTACACCCTACCTGACCCATTGCAATCATTACCGTCATGTAATGATTAACAATGTTCAGGTAATCATTTATTACCCCCACTTTCCCTCTAACAGCTTGACAACTATTAGAAACACATCACATTACTGTCACAAATCTGGTACTAAAACATTTAATTCATTTATCATTATATGTGTGCTAGCCCGAATGTTAAAACCAAACATTTGAAAAGGGCTTAGAACTCACCTTATCAACTTCCTCACCACAGTCTACACAATCCACGTACCCAAGATAACTAGTCCTTCCTCTAATCAAGGTATATCTAAAACAATAAACCCTAATTCAATAAACTTATTCTCAAACAGGCCCTCATGCGATTGAACACTTATGCGAATGAGCAATCATGCGACTGGACCTATGCGAATGAACCATGCGACTGAACCTCCATTCGCACTCAGTCGCACGACTAAACTCTCATTCGTACGACTGAGGCATGCGATTGAGCCCATTCGCCTGAAACGAATCAGCAGCTGTGTTCTTGACGTTTTTGATCCAAACTCACTCAAAATTTGAGTTTTAACCATCCAAATTATACCATATTCAAAACAGATCCTATACACATCGTTTACAATGGTTTCGGACCATTATTTTATCAAAACTTCACAAAAACTTGGATTTGAATTCTTGGATTTGAACCAGACTAATTTACTGATTAAAACAGGTTGTTGGATCAAACTCAATCATACCCACAACTTATAACATCTCCGGATTAATCCGTGATGTTCAAAACTTACCAAAACGGGGTTTCGCCTAGGCAATTTCGTGAGAACAGAATGTTTGGGTGTGAAGGGGACAAGAAGATGGAGTTGGAAATCTGCCCTTGAACCCCTGCACCGCCCTACTCATCCATAAACTAAACTTAACCGCCTCACCTTCAGTCGCACGACTGAACCATTCGTACGACTGAATCGTGCGACTGAAGCTCATACGCCTACGATTCGTACGACTGAGTCTCAATCGCACGTAAGGGGTGCGACTGAAGTTCATTTGTATATAACTTATGCGACTGAACACTTAAACACTCAATCAACTCAGCTTATTTTAATTAATCATAACTATAATATAATTTACATATCCGGATTTAGAAACTGAATGTTACAAGATTACATCCCCTTATCGTCCATGGCTGCTTCATGAGAGCTAAGTATTCTGGGGACATCAACACAAGTATGCTCAACAAGAGCAACATGTGCCCCCAGTTCAAATACTTGGCACATGTACTTCTTAGATGCATCGCATCAAGGAAGGGTGACTTTGATGAGTTGTCAGAACAGATGCAGAATGCATATGCTGCTCTGGTGCTGAACCATCCTTTTAGCTTCTCTAGAATGATCTTCACCTACTTGGTGGAGAACATCAAGGCCAAGGGAAGGAGAGTTTCTGTATGTACCCGAGGTTCATTCAGATGATTATCGAGCAGAAACTCCCTCAACTGCCTAAGGAGCAAGATGATGCGGTCGTATTGGAGGTTATGGATGGTATGACGCTGGGAAGAATGAAGGTATACCGGGGGAAGCAGGTGAAGCCCCCGGGGAGGAGACTGTTTGGCATTTGGCCCGTGAGGATTACGTGGCGCCAGCTAGGAAAAGTGGCGTGACAATGATAGTGATTCGGACTCGGAGCCGATAGCGGTTCCGGATGATGATTCAGATGGTGACGACGGTGATGATGGAGATACTGGCCCCACACAATCTAGGGCCACTACTATCGATGTGACATCTCCATCATCTACCCAAGAAGGAGCAGTAAGTACTGGTCTCCATCAGGGATTTCAGCCTGATGAGGAAGAATAGTCGGATGATGAGCCCCTGGTACGAACGGTAGGAAGCCGTGTCGTAGCCACGGAGAGGGGCATTAGGACGGTTGGAGGACGTCCTGGAGGGTCTGGGGAGACTGCCACTGACCCATCTTACATCCCAGACTCTCCCAGTAGCCGAGGGGGAGCCTCTAGGTCCCGGGGGCTCGGAGGAAACGAATGGCTCAGCCACATGGGCTGAAGCCCAAGCGAAGGAGGTTTACCCTACTCACTACATCCACAGCCACCACCACTACCTCAACCACCCCTACTACCACTCCACCACCCACTACCACTCCTCCACCCACTACTACTACACCACCTACCACCTCTATACCACCCCCGATCTTCACTACCACCACTACACCACCAACCACCTCTATACCACCCCCAATCTTTACCACCACCACGAGCCACCAAGCCAGCCCATCCTCTTTCCCCACAAGATCATCCCTCCCTCCTATTGGCGCGGAGGAACAGCTTGCGGCACTTAACTGAATCGTGCTGAAGCTGTTAGCTGCAGACAAGGAGAAGGCAGCTAGGCTTCATCTGCTTGAGGAGCAAAATGCTTCTCAAGCTCAGCATATTGCTCAGCAGACTGAGCAGATCTCCTAACTCCAGGAGCATAATGTCCAGTCTACTCAGAAGATTGAGGATTGGAGTCAGCTAATAAGAAGATTTTGCTAAAGCTGAAGGGGTCACAAGCTGAGCCACTGAAGATAAGGGAAGGAGAGGATGATGACGATGGTGATGATGATGAGGATGATGATGAAGAGGATGAAAGTGAAGATGATGATGAGGAGGGTGATAGCAAGGCTCGAGGCAAGGATGGTTATGACGATGAAGGGGATGCAGATGCATTCACCTCTGCCCCTGGTCAAGAGCAAAGGACCAAGAGGAAACAGGACAAGGGAGCATCATCGTCTATCCCGCCTACCTCCCTATCTGCTGAAGATCCGGCTATGATTCAGGGCAAAAGTACAGATTAGATGTTTTATTTTTCAACTTTTGTTCTTGAATCATCTTTCATATAACTTATGTAAATGTTTAATGATTAATGTTTGATTATCTTGATTACTTACTAATGATTGTTATTCTATATGTCTAAATCAAGCAGATCCGGGATTTCAGCAAGATGAGCACGATGTTGCTCCCGTCCAACAGATCAAGTCTCAGCTCACAATGATTCTTGATCTGTAGGGGATCGTCCGAAGGTCGGTGAGTTATACTCCTGAAGAAGGAGAAATAATCCATGACCTAACTGACGAGAAACTTGCTAAGATATTTCGAATGAATCCGGACGAGATTATAAAGGATGCTCCAACTTTTGATGATGCTGATGATGACGAGCTCAACGATGTTGAAGAAATTAAGATAGAAGACATCAATGATCAGCATTATCCGGAATACGCTGATCGAGAGGGCAATGTGTTTTCAGATCTGGTTAACACCCTCGGCAGTGATATTCTAGAGAAACTCAGTGAGAAGGAAAGGGGAGATGAAGCATCATCTAGCCAAGCCCAAGCCTCGGACGCTGATGTAGATACCCAGAAGGCTGAATGGGCGGCTTGCTTCGCTGAGGTCCGAGCCCAATGCACTACAGCAACTAAGAGTACCTACACCAAGCTATACAAAGTCAAGAAGAACATGAAGGTGTCGGGGAAGATCATTGCTTGGGCTCATTTTGATGACCTTGGAGTCTATGCAGTGAAAAGGGAGAGGGGTATCGAGTACTTCAGATTCCCTCATGATCTGAAGACTCTCCCCGGGTTTGAGCTCAACCAGCTAGCATGCCTGAAGTTACTATATGCTGATCTGAAGAAAATGTCAGGCTGGTTTGAGGCTGCCCTGAAAAGGGAATACCAGACGAGATGGCTAAACTTCAGACCACAGCAGGCTACGAGGTACATCCGTAGGTCTGAAGTGAGTCCCATCACTGGTCTACAAAAGATAGTCCTGAAGTGGCGCCCTCCGCGTACGATGTCCAGAATTCTATTAAGGGAGATGCCGTAGGACTTTACCCCACATTTTAAGTGGTGGTACTATGACTGGCGCTCTGGAGAGGCCGTCATTGTTTTAGATAGGGAAGGCACGGTGGAAACAATAAGGGTGTTCGACCCCATGTGGCTTATAAACTTGTCAGAGTCAGATGTTTATACACTATACAGGTGGCCATTATTTTTTGACACGCAGGATATAGTGCAAGCACTACAGTTTCAGCATATCATACGTCTATGCTTCGTACTCAATATCCATGCCGGGGTTTTGAAAGAAGAACAAGTTAAGAGATTTGATGAGTTCAAGAAAGAAGTCAAAGTTTAGATAGAACTAGGTCCAAGGGGGAGTTTGTTGGTACACATGTCCTCAGTTCTAGCCTAGTGAGCTTTAACGTAATAGACTTTCATCTTGTAACACATATGTAATGTTGAATCTATGTAATGAAAAACTCTTCTATGAATGTTTATTGGTCGTTTAATGTCATATCTATTAATATTATTTATTGTTACACGCATATATGAACATGTTATATAGGTTTACAGTTGTTAGACATAGTTCCGATTCATTAAATTTTCAAGAATGTGTTTAACTAAGTATTCTGATTCAGTCGCACGACTGGACCATGCGAATGGGCCAATCGCACGACTGAACCAGGTGATTGAGTCAATCGCACGATTGAGTCATAAGACTGACTCAGTCGTACGAATGAATCAATCGTATGACTCAGTTGCATGACTGAGCCGGTCGCTTGGCTCAGTCGTACGAATGAGAGCTGTAACCTATAAATACCACTTAATTCGTGGAAAAACGGAACACTTCGATAATTGACAACCCTAGCCGTCCCAGTTCGCACAGAGCGTCCCTTCTAACTTCACAGAGTGTTTCTGATCATTCCTACTTCATTCTTAACGTATTCTAATCGTTAGGTTTGATTCGGTTAACGTTCTCCCTGATTGGATCGCCAATCAAATAGAATTCCGCGCTATTTGATTCGATTTCACGTAGAATCAGTTACTACTCCGTACGTACACGGTCCTAACAACAATGAATGTTAATGAAAGTTAAAAGTAATACTCTCTATCTGTACGTATGATGCATGACCGCGTGTGAAAATAAAGAAAGTTTATATCGAAAGTAAAGTATTTTATTTACAAAACTAGAACTCACTCAGTAATGCTAACTTTTATGTATTCTTCAGTTAGCAGGTAAAAGTTGCTGAGGATGGCACGGGGCAGCTACTTGGCATTTCTGGGATGGCATCCATTAGTATAACAATGACATTTTTATGATGTAATGCAATTATAGTATTTTGTAATAGTTAAATGTATTGTATTACTTTGCAAAAGTTGTCATTAAAATATATGAAATGGTTTTAATTAATTACGCTGCGATGTTTTAACTAATTGTATGTTTTATGTGTATCTATATATAGATATATATATATATATATATATATATATACGTATATATATACGTGTATATATATATTTATATATATATATACGTATATATATCTATATATATGTATATATATACACGTATATATATACGTATATATATATCTCTATATATATATATACACGTATATATATACGTATATATATACGTGTATATATATAGGTATATATATATACGTACGTATATATACGTACCTGTATATATATATATATATATGTATATATATATGTATGTATGTATGTATGTATATATATATATAAATACGTATATATACGTATATATATACATGTACGTACATACATATATATATGTGTATATATATATATACACACATATATATATCTATGTACTTATATATATACGTATACATATATATATATATATAGACATATATATATATGTACTTATATACATACGTGTATATATATATATATGAATATATATATATATACGTGTGTGTGTGTGTGTGTATATATATATATATATATATATATATATATTGTAATACCCGGATATTTTAAAAGTTGTGGAAAGAAGAATAAAAAGGGGGAAATGTAATAAGACCCAAATTGAGGGGTTAAAGGTGTAAAAGTGCAAAATAATATAATAATTTTGTATAAAAAGGTGGCATGGCCGCCCACTCTACCTGCATACCAACTTTTTGTGAGTTCTAGAGAGAGAAAGAGTAGAAAGCCCTCGGATTCTTGAAGAAGAAGAAGAAAACCGAATTCAAGGGAAGAACTAGTGCTTTTAAGTTGTTCTTGGCTAGATTTGGCCTTGGTTATATGTTTTTATATGTATATGTGTTTGGGTTTGTATGTTTTAGACACATCTAGTTGTTTGAATTCTTTGGAGAGTTCAAGATTTAGAGTTTGGAGTTTGGAAGCAGCAAATGTGAGTTCTAGACCCCGTAATTTTACATGTTTTAACATTTTGGGGCTAAAAATGTATGTAAAACCATTTTACAAAAGTTGTTTGAATACCCATATGTGTCTATGTATGCATGATGAAGTTTTTATCGTTGTTATGTGTTAGTTATACTTACAATGGTGTTATTAAGCTTAGAACATGTAAGAAGAATGATTGGGACTGGTAATATGTTAAGAATATGCTAAACAGGTTGCCCAACCGCCTAAACAGTACCCAAACCACCTAAAACTTGCCTTAGAAAATTCTAAGTCAGCCCCTACGCCTAAATAGGGCCCAACCGCCCAAACAGTGCCGCAACCATCTAGAAAATGCCTTAGAAATCCTAAGTGTAATCCCATGTGCCTGAACAGTAGCCATGCGTCTAAGATTTAGACTTAGACGCCTAAGTATGGACCAAACGCCCAAATAGTGCCCGTGCGCCTAAACATGCCTCATGCGCCTACATAGTGCTCATGCTCCTAGGACACTTAAAATATTTTCTAAAATTTTGAGTAAAACAGAATCATTAGTTTGACCCAAGTTTGACTTAGGGTTTTTAATTGCTATTATATTTTCATTATTATAAGTTGTTCCTATGGTCATAGTGATTATTATTGTGTGACTCATGTGGTGTGCCTATGATCATAAATCCTTAACAAAGTGAAAGCGTAATGATAAAGAGAAGTGGAACTTAATTAAAATGTTAAAAGTCTTGCAAGCATATAGGAGGTGCACGACCATGTTTTCGTTAGCTTAATTGTGATACGGTTTAGCTACGCCAAAGGATGCACACAGGGCCAATCAATTGAGATTGACGGACCTTTGCAGCATACCCTAGGTGACTGGGTCGGCCTTGTGTACAGAGATCATAGCCCATTGAGAGACCAGAGGCCCAACACCAGTTTCCCTGCGCATATAGTTTAGGGTATTGCTCATTGGTCTACATAGACAGTGAAAGATAAAGTTAAAAGAGTATGAAATGAACAAAGGCATACAGTAAAGAAAAGAAAGCATTACCTTGTTGTATAGTTAATGCGTGCTCACGTACAAGAGTAAGAGATGTATTTTTATAAAAAGAGTATTTTCATATATATACATTACACAAGGTATTTTAATACTTTTAAAACTAGAACTCACTCAGCAACGCTGACTTTTATATATTTTCAGTTGGCAGCTAATTGTTGCTGAGGATGGCACGAGGGTGAAGCTACTCGGCAGGGAAAAGACTGACATCCATTCTTGTGTTATGATATTGTTGTTTTGTAATGCAATTAAACAATCTTTTATAACGTGAACATTATTGAATTGCTTAACAACAATATCTTTTAATAATAGAGAATGGCTTTTGCTAACGTAATTCCGCTGTTAATTTTATGAAGAGTATATTGACATGTTTTATGTGCAATGAATGACCAACTGTGAGGTGTCCGGGAACGGGTCCTTACCAGTTGGTATCAGAGCCATAGTTTAAGTGAATTGGGTAAATTATTTTCAAAAACCTAAACTTAAACTGAAAATGGAACAGATAGAAGGATGTCAGCCCGAGTAGTTACGTGCCATCAGGTATTTCTTTTCTTAAAAGTTAATCTGTATTACGTGCGTGTGCTATTTGACTTATGTGTTCTTAGTAGGTTTAGATACTGATGTAGTCAGGATAGAAAATGCTTAGGGTGTGAAGAGTAAAGTAAGTGGCAAATCACAACCGGCCACTGTCATTAGGGACTTACTATACTTGACATAAACTGAGTTGTTCTCTCGAATGACTGTGTTAGTGTTTGAATCTTATAGCATTTAGGTAATGGCTGGACGAAAATCTTCCAAGGGTTCTAGAGGAAGAGGTCATCCACATGTGACTAGGAGTAGTGCGAAGGCTCTAGAGACAGCTCATGAGAACCCTGAGGTTCATTGCTGAAGTGAGGAGAATGAGAATGCTAGCCTGAATGCCTCAGCTAGGGAGGCGATTACTGATGAGGTACACCAGGTCATGCAAATAGTCTTACCGTCTGTAGTGACTGAAGTCATCAGGGCTTTGAGGAATGAGGAGAGGAAGGAGAAGGAAGATATGAAAGGGTCAACAGGCAAAGGAAGCAAGGGGGGAGGAACAACCGAAGCCTGAGACCGTGTTGCCTGACGAGGAGGATGATGATTTAGTAGGGGTGACGACCAAGGGGTGCAGTTATGGGGCATTCCAGAGGTGTAAGCCTCCGACCTTCGATGGCAATGGTAATGCTACTGCCGTTCACCGCTGGGTGAGGGAGATGGAGGCTGTGTTGGAGATCAGTGAGTGTCGTGAAGACCGAAGGTGTAGTTGGCGACTCACTCTTTCATTGATTCAGCGCTGTGTTGGTGGGACAACATTGTCCAAGCTGAGGGTGCCAGAGCCATCGGGAAGATGCGATGGAAAGAGTTGAAGCAATTGGTGATTGAGGAGTTCTATCCTTATAGGGAACTCGACAGGATCGAGAGGGAGTTCCTGCAACTTGATGCGGGAACCATGACGCACCAGCAGTACACCACCAAATTTAACGAAATGGCATGGCTGGTGCCGAATCAGGTGATGCCGGTGTCAAGGAAAATCAAGAAGTACATCCAGGGACTACCGGCTAATAATCCTAGGCATCTGATTGCTGCCCAGCCAGGTACCTTTCGGTTGGTAGTGGATTTGGCGGGTAGGTTGTACGATGAGCGAGAGGAGACTTTGGTGGAGGTGAAGAAGGTGAGTGGTGGTGATAAAAGCTGGAATGGGAAGAGGTTTAGACGTGGTGGGTTCACTCCAAACAACAAGAGGATGAAGGTGGATGACCGTAGGGTGTCATCAAGCTCAGGGCTAAAGAACTGTGGCAAATGTGGAAGGGAGCATACCGGCGAGTGTAGGTTAGGGATGAACATATGCTTCAGGTGTAGCAAGCCAGGCCACATCGCTAGAGACTGTAGGGTGCTGAAGTGTTATGTCTATGGCGAGGAGGGCCACGGGAGCAAGGACTGCAGGAAGCCGAGGGCGGAGAGCTCTGGGGCGAAGAAGCCGGAGGAAGGAGGACAGAGGGCAAGTGCTAGAGCTTACACTATGACTCGGGAAGAGGCCAGAGTGGATCCCGATGTCGTGCCAGGTATGTTTCTAGTAAATGAAACTTGTGCCTCTGTATTATTTGATTCTGGTGCGAGTAGGAGTTTTATTTCTACTACTTTCTGTGCTAAGTTGTCTGCTAGTAGTAGAAGTATTAGTGAGCCATTCGATGTAGAAACTGCTATTGGTAAGTCCACTAGAATTACCGACATGATAGAGGACTGTGCCATAGAACTAGAAGGTCATAGGTTTGCTGCTAAGTTACATGTGATGCCCCTAGGTGGATTTGATGTAGTACTAGGCATGGGCTGGTTATGTCACACCCCCGTTGATAGCGGAAACACGGGGATGCGAGCTAGACGGGATCGTCATAACACATGGTTAATAATAGAGGTGCAATATATATGAAATTGATGACATGGCGTGTCATGACGACACCTGGCACAAATGGGGACTTGTGTCGTGTATAATCAATGATCACAACAGCATAGCCATAAGCATAAACTTAAAAGATCACTTAAACATTGATGATAACTTGTAGTGTAAATTCCAACAACCCGGGAGCAAGTGTACAATGTTTAGGTTACAGCAACCAAAAAGTTCTAAGTTCAATGTTTAACAAAATGCTTAGTCCTCCAGAAATGTATCCTAGGGTCTCCTCTAAAAGGCAGCACTCCTAGAACTTCAATTACCTTGATCACCTGAAAAGAGATGCTCAAAACGGTTAACATAATTGTTGGTGAGCTTGCAGGTTTTTAAGTAATAAAAGATGTTAAGATGTAATCAGTGAGTAAGTTTACTAAAAGTTACCACGACTACACTTATGTGCAGGCGGTTTACCATTTATAAATAGCTACAGCCAAACCTAGTCATCGGTTCCACACGGGAATTGATGGCTGTAAAAAAGGTTTTCTCGAAAGAGAAAATAGTTTATAAAGACGTAGCAAGATCCACACAGCGCATACGTATAGTTTATAACCAAACCAATCCTTAGGTCCCAATGCCGGGATTAAGGGTTATACAAAAAGGTTTTCCATAACATAATAAGTTCAAGGTGACGTAGCAGGGTCCACACAGCGCATACGTTTAGGTTACAACCAAACCAATCCTTAGGTCCCAATTACCGGGATTAATGGTTGTAATGGATGACCATCTTAGAAGAACCACACAGAGGAACCACACAGAAGAACCACACAGCCGAGAGTATCCAAGGTCAAAGGCATCCAACAAGTAGTAAGCATTCCATGAGTTTCACATGACGTAGCAAGATCCATATAGCGCATACGTATATGTTACAACCAAACCAGTCCTTAGGTCCCATTTCTGGAATTAATGGTTGTACTGAAAGATCCACATAGAATTCCCACACAGAAGTCCCACACAGAAGTCCCACACAGCCAATTTACAGGTAAAATCACACAACACATAGCATCAAGTAATAGCACATAGTAATGTATGGCCACCAAGTAACATGTAAGCGGTAACATAGCATAGTGTCAAGTTCTAACAAATCCAGGCCTCAGTCAATCGAGATCATCACATAGCCCAATTTAAGCACATTCTTGGTATACCAAGGATGCTTATATATAGGGTTCCCCGCAGCGTTCCCACCACATCCGCGATACACCTAGAACGATGCCTAAACCAGTTACATGACATCCGTCTATCCTTAGCATCAATCCACATGACAAACGAGGTAAGATACTTATAGAAGTAGCAGCCACCTCCACCAAGAAAGGCGCTCGAAAACAAGTAAAGTAGGTGAGCATTCTTTTCCCCCAAGTTGAAAATATTTAAAAAGGTTTGGTAAGAGTAAAAAGGGGCCACGAAACTCACTTGTTAAGTGGTAAGTATGTATGATGTAACTTCCCAAACTCGTATGTATGTATGAACAGCCAATCACCTATTGACAGTTATGTTAAGCATTAGTAATACGTCTACTGTTAACCGTATTGTTTAGTTGAGTCGGGTCGTATCGGTTCGGTCGTGCAAACACGCGCAATAGATCTTATGTAGATCCAAGCACTAGGAACGTTGCCATTGTCGATGATGTTTGGGTAAAAGTGTTATTGTTGTTCAAGGAATACTTGGTAAGAACTTGTGTTAGGAATTGTTTGTTACTCATTGTAAAGTGTTAAGTCGATGTGTCCTGATATAACATTAATGAGTTTGATAGTGTTAATCTCAATGATCTTCATTAACAATGGCAACCGTGTCGATGTTACCTTAACATCACACGACAACATGCACCGCACACAGGAAGAATTCACACACAATGACTCCAATCGCACAACAGGACCAGACGCATGACTGGACACCCCATTCGCACGAATTAACTTTCAGTCATGCGAATCAGTTTCATTCTCACGATTGAACTCCCATTCGTGCGACTAAGCACTCAGTCGTACCACACAACACTCATTCATACGATTCAACATCCATACGCACGAATCAACATCCATTCGTACTAATCAACTTCATTCGTACATCTGAATCTCCATTCGTGCGACTAAACCCTCAATCGTACGATACACATTCATTCGCATGCATTCCATCGCATAGACTCAATCGCATACAACATTCAATCGCACTCACCCAGTCGCATGACTCAGTCGTGTGATTGGCCCAATCGCACGGCTCAGTCGCGTGACGCACTCATACGCCTAACCCAGTCACACGACGCGCCCCAGTCGCACGGCTCAGTCGGCCGGATGGCCCAGTCGCCCCGCACAGCAGGTCACGACTGCTGAGACTTCGAGCAGCGTCCAGCTGCCCCGGGTGTGAGTTTCACGCACCAAGAAGCTCCAGAACCCATACCCTAACATGTCTAGACAAGAAGCACACTCAAAAACACAACGTGCAAGCCCACACGACCTCATGTGCTCGGATGAACCCGAACACCCGAAACCCTAGAAAACGCAGAAGCTAAATCGAGCAAGAAACGGGTCAAACGAGGTTATCTACCTGCTAGGAGTGAGTATTCATGATGATAACCAAGATTTGACGTTGAAAACGCAACAAACAGGCCCCATTTTAGTGCTAGTTCGAGAGAGAAAGTGGAGATGAAGTATATGAGCGATGAAGATGAAGATGATATGAAGAATGGCTGGGAAATGGGTATTTATACCCAGCCTAGTTTGGTCATTTGTCAAGTTTAGTCCCTGCACTTATTTCCCGAATCGCCAAACTTGATTCGTTTGAAGACGACGTAAATACGCGCGTTATACTAATTATAAGGATGTGTTTAGTGTTGTTTATATTATATAACATATTATAATTAACGGTGTCGGTTGTGATATTCGTGAGCGTTTGGATGATAAAGTTACAAATAATGGTATCCCGACTGTAAAGGAAAATCAAACGAGTATGATGTTCTTCACAAATAGTTTATGAAGGTGACAAATGAATACTCTAAGAATAGTTAACAAAGTTTCTTGTCAAATGACGGACCTTGAAGTGACGGATGTCACAGGTTAGCACCCTATGAAGCAAACATTGTCTATAGTAAGAAGATGATTCGACTGAGATGAAGGAACTCATGGAGATTGAGTTTCAAATCGATTTGATACGTGGCGCCCAACCCGTTGCCAAAGCACTATATCGATTAGCTCCGACTGAGATGAAGGAACTCATGGAGCAATTGTAGGAGTTAATGGATAAGGGATTCATTTGACAGAGTATCTCTCCGTGGGGTGCTCCGGTATTGTTTGTAAAGAAAAATTATGGTAGTATGCGGATGCGCATCGACTACCGAGAGCCGAACAAGTTGACGGTGAAGAATCGGTATCCGT